>NW_015449967.1:324975-439121 GCF_000239435.1 Tetranychus urticae
ATGGAAAAATAATATTGCAACATATGCTTAGTGTACAATTTCAATGATTAAAATAAAGATGCGAATGGCAAATAAAATATCGCAGGTTTAGGAATATTTTTTGTGGGTTTCATGATAGTTTCGAGGGTGGTGAACAATATGTACTAGGTTTGATTTGATCCTCAGAGGGTCAGAAAGAAACGCCATGGCTTTGAATGTATTTCCCATAGACAAAAATACAAATGTGAATGGGCAAATAAAATATCGCAGGTTTAGGAATATTTTTTGTGGGTTTCATGATAGTTTCGAGGGTGGTGAACAATATGTACTAGGTTTGATTTGATCCTCAGAGGGTCAGAAAGAAACGCCATGGCTTTGAATGTATTTTCCCATAGACAAAAATACAAATGTGAATGGCAAATAAAATATCGCAGGTTTAGGAATATTTTTTGTGGGTTTCATGATAGTTTCGAGGGTGGTGAACAATATGTACTAGGTTTGATTTGATCCTCAGAGGGTCAGAAAGAAACGCCATGGCTTTGAATGTATTTTCCCATAGACAAAAATACAAATGTGAATGGCAAATAAAATATCGCAGGTTTAGGAATATTTTTTGTGGGTTTCATGATAGTTTCGAGGGTGGTGAACAATATGTACTAGGTTTGATTTGATCCTCAGAGGGTCAGAAAGAAACGCCATGGCTTTGAATGTATTTTCCCATAGAAAAAAAGTTTCAAAGTGTGTTTTCTCAAAATATCGCAGGTTTAGAGCATCCTACTTAGCATCATTGAATTCAGCATAAAAAGTTCTATCTAAAAAATTGGGTCTGATATGGTCCTCATGGGGTCCCAAGGGAGTTGATGAATAACTCCCCAGGGGATTCGATTTTCGACCTGATTTTTAGGGAGGTATACTCTACTCGTCATAAGCTTTCGATTGATATATGGTTCGAAATCATATGAATCATGGGCCGAAAATCCAACATTTTGGCTATCCTCCTTTTGGATTGAATAAGAGGATAACAATGATAAGCAACAATTTGTTGGCTTTACACCAAATCTTGGTCACTGTTAACTTATTGATTTTTGACGAAAAAAATTCTTTCATAGTTGAGCAACAGGCAGTTTGCCAGAATTTCATGTGAAAAAAACTTTATTCCCAGATAAATAGATATTTGGTTGAGTCTTTAACTTTACAATTTAACTTGGCGTAGGCTGTTATTTAATCCTTTTGGGATGTTACAACATTTAAATGTTCAAATTGTGATTAGTAAAAGTGTATGTTCATGTAGGATGTTGAATTGGAAAAATGATCAATTATCGAGAAAATCGAAGAATGAACTTTTTTCCTTTTTGCTTGTGAAAGAAAAGATCATGCAAATCACATTTCTCTTTTCAATGGGTTGTTACATTATTTTGCTTCCTTTTCATTGCAAGCCTCACAATAAATTGATATTTTTTCACTCCAAGTTGCCTGATAATATCATTTTAAATAATAGATATTAGAATGAGCTGAATGCTCGGAATAAAAGCAACTCTGAATTGTATTAATATTTTCTCATCATATTCTTATTCTGATAAAAAAAACTGTTGTTCTTATTGTTATCACTTTTTTACTCTCTTTCCACTTATTTTTATTTATAACATTTTTCTCGTCTGGCTATTCATGAGGTGTTGAATCAATGTACTTCAATGAAGATGTATTCAGTGTGAGATTGATTCTTGGTGATGATATTGAAGGTGAAAAAAGTATCATTGGCTAAAGTGAAGAGTATTGCTCAAGAATAAGATTATCACTCTTTTTGTTCATCTGCTTTTTTCCATGTTACAGGGTAAGAATGTTACAGAACACTGAACAACAGTCAAGTACAGACAAGTTGACAATATGAAGAATGCAGATAAGCTCAACAGTTGCTTCATTTTTCAACATTTTCCATCCTCAAAGGTCATGGTTCCAGGGTCAATATGGTGACACTTGTTCATCCAAGTGATTAACTATTCTGATCGTAAGAATGTTTAAAATTAAATTAACAGAAGTTGAGAAAAAATTTATTCAACTGAAAATCTTTACACTCACTAATTATGTCAAAGACTTGGATGCTTGGTGTAAACATGGAACCAGAAAAATTTACGATTAAATGTTGAGAGGTAAAATTGTTGGTGATGGATGATGGAAACTTGCACCCAATGAACCGTCAAGTAAATGAATTGTCTTATCATTTTTTTCCTTCTCTTCTCATCATGTTTATTCAATTGAATATCATGGAAAGGTGCATATTTGTAGATCAATAACTGTCAAGTTACTACTTGTTAGTCAAGGGTTGGATCAAAGTTGATGGTACAGATAAAGATATTGCAAAGTGAATGGTAAATGTGATAAAAGTGTAACATTCAAGTTATCAGGAGTTGAAGCCTTTTTTGGGTCCAACCTTTCAATTTTGTGAACCTTTTTTCAAGCTTCCAGGTTACAGTTTGAAGACTGAAACTTTTTCACATTTCGTGGGTTAACCTTTTGCTTTAAAAGATGCAGTCAAGTTTTACTTGAAAGCCAACTCTTTCCTACTTTTCCGTGAAAAGTTCATATTCATAAGTCAACCAATCATCTCTCAGGTTATTCTTCAAGTTGCATCACATTTATGCCATGAATGATCTCACGAGTGTGGAGTGAAAAGACAGGGAATCGCATAAAGAAACCAGAATAGACAGTTGGTATTATCGAGTAATCAGAAGAATTTTCTCGTCTAAATGATCTTCTCTTATATTTTACTGATAAAAGTCACAAGGCTATTGAGCTGAGTAGCCTGTTGAATGCGAGCAGCTCAGGCTTGTAACTTAGTTGAGGGCAACCAGAAGAGTCATTGGCTTGGGTATCGAGATGAAACCAATTAGTTGTACAAGTTTGTCTCGACGACTTATGAAAGTTAATCAGTTGATAAAGTTTCAGTGGAATTGTTAATCTCTTCACTTTTATCATGTTTGCGCTTGAAAATGTTTTTCATTTGAAACTCGATTTTACTGCTCAATTCTTGACAATGAATTTCGAGGAAACTTGGGAAAGTTTATCGTACAATACTGCGACATGTTTTTGACAGTTGAAGTTGGATTAAGATTTGAAAATTTGATTTAATGAATTTCTTTTCACAAAATAAATGACATTTTTCACTCCAACATTTTCATAACTTTTCCTTTCTGTTCAGTCACTTTATTAGCATTTCAATGAACATGTTTTACTCTGTGCTGCCTTTCAACCACTCAAAACCCAAACTTGAATCAATGCCTTTGCCTTTTCATTAAAACATTGAAAATTGAAATCGATAATTAAGTTTAAGTTGACTTGAAAAAAAGAATAAGATTAAACCCTGAAAAAGGGAAGTAAAAGTATAAGTAAAATTAGATTAAATTAAATTAAATTAAGAAAGTGAATAACAAAAGGTTATGTTAATGTTGTTAATACACTTGAGAGTAAATAAACTATCTTTATGCAATCAAATGTGCAGACTAAGTGCTCGAAAAGTTGAGATAAGCTCAAGATGAACAAGTGATTTGCATGAAGCAAGAAACGGATTGAAACTGTTGATAAGAGTTGAACAAGGTAAAATCACAATTACCTTTCCTCATTCACCTAACGATTTTAATCCTTGAAACTCTTGAATCTCATTGATAACAATCAGACTAAACCTTTCGAAATCTTCATCGAATGCAAAAATTGAAATTCAGACTCGAGACATTCTGAATAAAACTTGGAATTTCAGAAGAGAAAAAAAATCGTTCAAAAAGTTTGATAAAAGGCTGAGCGTGAAAAATGTTGACCAGATTCTCGATGCCTGAGGTTGCCTTTTGCACGGAAAAATATAACCTTGTTTTGAATGTTTAATGCATAATGGAAATTGAAATTGAACAGGGAATTTCTCACTCCCAGTTAAACTGTTTCTTTTGCTTTACTTTTTGCAGAATGTTACAGAATTTAAGAGATTTCTTTTTTTCGTTCACCTTTGCTCATTCTTTTTAGCTTTAGCTTTATCCCTTTTCATATAAGGTTATTTGTGCCTAAAGGGCATCAAAAATAATAATTTGAGTGAATGATAGAGAAGAAAAGAAGAAGAATAAAAGTGAAAAGATGAAAGTATTAAAGCTTATTCTTTTCAATTGACATGTTAACTTGTGAGTCTCATGAATAATTTTACATTTTCTCTCTTTAATCTTGATCGTTGATCGAACAAAAAACCTCAGGCTTTAGCCGTGCCTTTGTAACCTTTACACTGATATAAAAGTGAGAAATAACTCATTTTTCACTTTAACGGATAACAAGTTCCAAGTAATAGTTTTCATCTTTTCAAAACCTTTTTCTCGTCCATTCATTTTCAGATGGAAAAACATTGATTGAAAAGTTTAAACCAAATTGATTGCGTTTTTCAATATTGCAATTGAATCACTTTCTCATGTCAACTTGGACAATTATTTTCAACAAAAAATATTGAACAATTTTTCAGGGGAAAAAAGAATTTCAAGAATTGGAGAAACACGCTAACTCTAAGCATTCAGAATCTTCATTATCAGAATATCTCAAGTTGTAATTCGAAAGTTTCACAATCTTTCCAATCTTTTCTTCTCTGTTCAATCCAATCAGTTTATTGCATGTCAAGTCAATTGATTTTGCTAAATTGTTTAAAAGCTCCTTTAGTTTCGAGTAATTTTCATGTTCATCAGTTTTCCTTCAAAATCATTTTCCAAAGGAAATTTCAACACTTTCGTTATCGAACATTTAATGAACGAAAAATTTCGAAATTCAAACGATTCAACATCGACTTTGTCTCTCAGTTCAACTAAAAATTTCTCAATAAAACACTGAATAACAAATTCCATTTCTTGTTTACACTTTACTTCAGTACTTCATCCGTAAATGAACCAACGATTTTCGAAACTTTGGTTCGATTGGAATTTTTGCTTTCAAAAGTTCAAAAGTTTTCTTTTTCAAGTTCTAAATGAAAAATTCCAAACAAATTTTCATGAATATTCGAACGAAAATTTTCTTCAAACAATTCGTCATTATTTTTGCTTTTCCAATTCGAGTTGATTCTCTTTGAGAAATTGAGAAATCTCTTTGCTTTGATTCGATTTTAAAAGGGAAATTAACTTCGAATTGAAGGAAAATTCGTTGAAAATTCATCATTTATCACTTGAAAATTAGCTTAATTTCGTTGGAAGAAAAGATGGAAACTTTGGTACTTTGGTTTTCACGACAGGAAACTTGTTCCCATGAGCTTTAATTGATCTTCTCAAAATTCAGTTCAACAGTAGCATTGATTGAACCAATTTACTTCAACCTTCAACCGATAAACAAATGTGTAGGTAAAACGTTGATTTTGACGAAAAAAAAACAAGAAAACAGTGAAACAATGGAATGAATAAATTAACTAATTAAATAGCAACTCATCATGATGAATATTTTTCATGAAATCAAACATGAATAGAAACAGTGAACAGTAAAAGTTTAAACCTTTCAATGAACTTGTCGTCAAATGAATGCACGACAATAACAACCTTTTTTTTTAATATAATAGTTTAGTTGATAATAATTACTAATTGAAGTGAAAAACACTCTAAAACTGGATCAAATTAACAGGGAAAAAATGATTTGACAAACCAATTAGTTTAATTAGCTGCAAATAATATTACCAACTGAGTCGACTGGGAGTGAAAAAGTATCTTAAAATGGTTATTAAAGGGCAATATTGATAACAGTTCTGACAACTTTCACTTTTGCTAAATATTAATAACTTGAACACAGTCAATTAGGTTACTTCATTGACCATGACTTGAAATTGATTTTACTTTTTAATTGGAAATTCAGTTGAACATGGAATCAAAGTTAATTTATTTTTTAACATTCTTTGCCATTAATATTCACTTCTTTTTGTTTTGAGTTTTTTTCGCTGAACATGAAAATGAACTCTGCTGATGTTGAAGATAATCTGAAGATTTGATTCGCTTTTTAATCTCAGCAAACTAAAAGAACTTTTTCTTTTTTTCTCTTCTAATCCAATTTGATATGAACCCGAGGCTAAATCATACCTTTACATGAACATCAGTGAAGCATAAATAATAACAAAATAGGATGAAAAGGATCACATTAAGAGTGAAATTGCTGATGAGGATGAAGATGGGAAAAGATGGAAAAGTTGGAAAAAAGTTGAACAAAAAATGGCACTTTCAAGATGAATTGAGGGAAAAATTGAAATTCAATAAACCGATTAAAAACTGATTTTTTTTCTTAACATTGGATAAAAGGTTCACAAGTTTCAAGATAATCAAGTTTTCTCATGAAATTTCAATATTCTCAAATTAAGAATATTGATTTAATCATTTCGAGACAATTTGGGTTTACATTGTTTGTGTTTTAATAGTTGAAGAGTCGATCAGCAATTTTAGCAATTTAAATCACTTGGAAAATGGGATTTGCTTTAGTTGAGCATTTCTTGACCTTTCTTTGAGGCTCTTTAATTCGATGGTCGAAGATTGTCTTTTATTGGTTCGAAGGTTGGTGCAAGTTTTTTAGGAAAATTTTGGGTTCTCTTCAAATTGAATAGACTTTTTTTGCTGTCTGCTCAATTTTTAAATTGTACATTTGTGAATTGTATCAAAATGCTATCATTTCAGTGAATATCTTTTTGTTGGTTTTTCTTCAACAGCGAAAATAAGGTTCAAAGTTGGATGTTTGATGAGCAAAACGGATTCGTAACTTGACAGCATTCAAAGAAATGAACATTTGGAAATTGGCGATCTGAAAATATTGTCAAAAAATTCAGTTCTTGTGCTCATAATAAATGAGGTGTGAATGGGAATTCAACTGGAAAATGTTAGCTTAGATGCCATATTTTCAGAGTTGAACACTTGTGCATAAAATGAATTTTTAAACACACTTTCCTTGTCGAATCAAAAAAAATTGCAAAATGAAGCGTTTAAAGACGATTTAAAACATTTCAATTGTTAGGGATAAGATTTTGTTCAGTGATCATTATTAACTGTTAAGTGGTGATGGTTCAGCATATACCATGAATCTTAAACTTTAAATGAACTGAGTTAAAGAAGAAATCTCTTCATGGAAATAGCTGAGAAGCAAACTGTTCATAATCAATAAGCAAGGATCACTTTATTAATTTACAAAATGTGTCACAAATAAATTAAAGATTTAATAATCGCGCTTCAAGAGTGGCTCTCATAGCAACCGATTTACTCTTTGTTTCCTTTAATCAACACTTTCCTTGGTTATTCAGCAATTTTAAAATTTTAATTGTCTACGAAAATTGGTTAAGATCACTTCTAATATTGTTAATATTTAGAAATCGAATCGATCTTCTTCTCATTTCTGCTTGGTTCTCGTGAAAAACAGTCAACTGTGCTTCTAGAAAATATCTTTACTCCAGTGTAAAGTCGGTTCACTTGTAACCAGCAATATTACCGTTTTCAAACTAAGGCCTTAAATGCTGGTCATAATGATTTTAAAATCAACTGTAATTTTGAAATTCGGAGAGTCCAACACTCAGGTAAAGTGATTTTTTAGTATTCTGTTAGCTTCAGTAGTCATTTCTGAATTTTTCTTGACTATTTTGTCCTTTTGTCCTTCATTTATGGATATTTACCTATTTGTTGTCATTAAATTTTTGATCGATTCTTGAATCAATGATTTATACAGTTTAATGAGCATTTTTTCAATTCTCTTGTTCAAAACAATTCAATTTTCATTAAGCTGCCTTTTTCGATTCTATATGAAAAGGTCAAAATGAATTGCTTTCAATTGTAACATTAGACCAAAATGTAATTGGGCAAAAAGAAAACCTGCCGTTCTAATTGAGTTACAACTATTAACCAACAATGAAATCATTTTGTATTACCTTTTTTTATCCAACAAATAATTGAACAGTTGAAAAGATTCAAGAGTTCGACATTGAAACATTGTCAACAAAAGATGGTAAAGTTTGATACCAAATTTCAGTTTTCTCGTTACTTTCACATTGAAAAAATGCTACTAATAATATGTATTGTCATGTTAATCTGACTGGTAATCAAATGCTTTAAATCTTCAATTCTTTACCTTTTCATTTTACTTTATTTTTTCCTTCATTTCTTTACCGACTTTTGTCTATCCTTTCAGATTTAAGGTTCAGGATAGTTCATTTTGTTTCCACTCTTTTCACCCTCAACATCATGAAAGTTTAACAAGAAAAAAAACACTTAATATTATTTCAAGTTTATCAATGTTTAACAGGGAATCCTTTTGGGAGGCTCAAGTTTAACAAAACTGGGAAACAGTTCAACTCTCTTCATCCCAGCCTTCATATCATTAGATGTTAATCAAGTTTATGAAAACATGTCAATCAAAGAAGCAAGAAAATGAAAAGTGAAAAAAGATAATGATCAAAACATGATGATTAAACATGATAATGTTATGAATTTCAGTATCAACAGCAAAGAGAAAGAGAGAAGAAAAAGTCATTTTTCTATTAACATTTTCACCATTTAATATTTACCTTTTCATATTTACTGTTCAACTCTTTTTCATCTCAATTAACCTTTAATTTATTTGTAACCTGATTAAATGAATACAGTTTGATTAGTTAATCCATTTCTTGCAGCATTTCCAAAGTTCACCCAAATTCATCAAATGAAGATTCAGTAATTGGCTTTTTTCACCATTTTTCATGCTAATTGCGACTTCTAATTAACAATACAAATAGACTTTGATGTGGATCAATATTTAAATTATGATTTACTGTTTACTTTGAGCTTATTTTCATTATTTGGTAACATTTTTTGTTTCATTGATTTTACCATCATTCAATGTTGTGCTTAAACTCGCAAAAAATGACCCAAAATTGAAATGCTTTGTTTATCATCTTTCGTCGTTCTTTTTGTTCAACAGCTCGTTTACATTGTTTATCATGTAACATTTTTTAAGTTCAATATGCTGAGCTAATCACCATGATTTTGACTCAATAACGAGGATAGACAAACAGACAATTAGTGTAACAAGTCAACTGAGAATAATCAATAACATCAATGTTTATAGACGGTTTTTGCACCGTTTTTTTTTTCCTGGCTCAACCTTTTCATTATTGGCAATATTTTTAAAGTTGATTCTTCAACAATCTTGTTATTTTATGTTGAAATAAGCAAAATTGTGACTCTTATTTGTTGAAATAATGTCTAAACTAAATTGTTTTATCAATTCAGATGTTTGTTTTCCTTGGATCCCATTTTACGTGAAATTTAAATGATTCTGGCTCAATGGTGTTTCTTTCAATGGAAATGGTTTGCTTCCTCCTCATTACTGGTTATCCTCAACTTTCATTGAATGGTCAGCCTCTGGTCAACATCTTGATCAAATCAATCTGTACACTTTGTTTTGTCTTCCCTCTTCTAATGATTTATCTGTAAAATCAGAACCAGTGAGATATTTTTTCCTTGTATCGCCATGAAAAAAAGCCAGCTTTGATAAGCCATTGGTTCAGTTTGCTTGGTTATTTTGATGATAAATAAGTCTCGATATTTAGGCTTAACTTCATTTTTCAAAATCCATCATCAGTTGAAATCATTATTGATCATAATCATATTTTTGTTGGAAAAGGAAAGGAAAACAAGCTTTCAATGGATTCCCAATAAGAACCAGACGAAACCAATGAAATTACAAGACATTAATTTGCAGTCTCAAGTGATGAATGATGAACGTATATAACCATGGAACCCAAATTAATCATCATCCTGTGAAAACAAATAGAGAACTCAATTAGTAAATCATACAAAGAATGATGTAAAATGATCAGTTGGGTTAAAATGAAACAAATTAGTGTTTCTATCATTGTCTGAATTTCTGGAAAGGTTAAAACTGGAAATCAAAAGATGAATATTTAGAAGGCAAATGAGGAAGAAAAAGTCAAATTAGATGAAAGTTACAATTAAGGTTTTAAATAGGCAATGTTTACTTGATTGCATTTGGTTTACCGATTGTTACCTCGTTTATTTATCCTTTAATTAGATGATTGATGATTTTAATGTTGTCCTCGGTGAGTTTTGATGGATCAATGAAGGAATCGACTCGTTTCCAATTTAACAAATGCATTGAGAGGGAAAATAAAGGTAACCCTTTTCTTGTGGTTCAATCTTAATTGCTTCATGGTGGACAATCGTGTGTATGTGGTAATGTAACATATGATTAGAGTAACTGTGAGGAAAGAGAAGAAGAAAATAATTCAGAGAAAACCTTGTTAACCTTCAATTTTTTTACGTCATGGTAAAAATGAACAAAGTCAAGACGGAAACAGATAATAGGACATAATAGATGCCTTGTTATTAGCAAGGCTGTCTTCAAAAAAATGTATGGATTGCAGGTTGATCACAGCAATCTCTGAACAAACTGATATTCCAATGGAATTGGCCTTTTTTTCAGTCTTTTTCATGTTACACATTTACCTTTTCATACTTTTAGATTTTACTTACTTTTAGTTTGATTCTTGAAAGGGACAATTTAATGATGATCAGATGATTGGTTTATAGACTGAAGTTTTCCTTGAAAGTTATCATTATTGCTTGTAATGTAGAGGTTGATGTTGAAAAATACAAAAGTAGAAAAGCAAAAGGATAATGTTGAAGATGATGATGATCAGTTGTACAGAGTTTCCAGTCTTGAAGAAACAAAAAAACAATGAAATTCATTATATTGAAAGATGTTGATTTTGATGGGGAAACATTAGGTTTATTGGCCATTACTGCTGTTGTTGACTTGTTAGAGATGATTGAAATGAGTTGATTTGATTTAATTAGAGAGTGTTGAAACTTTAAATTAGCTTTGTGTGGGTTGTATTGTAAAGGAGTGGAATCCAACATCGTGCTTTTACTTGATCAACTTGCATTGATGTAGCCAGAATCTAGAAGAAAATGTAAATGAAAAATGAAATGAAATTAATAATTTAGATGAGAATGAAGAGAGAAAGTGGAAAATTATGAGATGAAAAGTTGTAATAATGACGGAAAAAGATTCAAAGGATGGTAATAATGTAATAGTAAATGAAATAAATACTATTAACTGTTAATAACTGGTAGCTTAGGTTGAATTGTGAATGTGAATTTTGAATGAAACAGGTGAGCAGCAGAAGCAGCAGCAAAAAAACAATCAACAATGTTGAAGGAAACAATTTTTGCGCTTTGTTTTTCAATAACAATGTAGCTAAAAACGCTGTTAAGAAGGCAAAATTGAGTAAATGTTAGTTACTCTTTTGAAAAAATATGACCCAAGAGAGCTATTTAAACATTACATGTTCTTGTTTCATTCACTTTCCATCTTTTTGCATTTTGGACTCTTTTATCCTTACAATCCAACACACAACAAAAGAGTAACCCTTTTGCTTCAAGTCTTGATGTATATTAATATTGTTGATAACTGCAAGCTCAACTGAAGAATCAGCTTTTCCATTAGCGAATTATTAACTAATTAGACTATCATTAGTCTTAATTTGTTTCGACAATCTGGTTAAACGTGGATCCATTTGCTGCCATTTTAGTCTCTGTACATCTATATATGTGTGTGTGTGTATGTAGCTGCCTTTAATAATTTGTATATACCTTAAAGCTGTAGATCTTTTTTAATATTTAGTTACATTACCATTTAATCCTTGATGAACAAGTGAATGTGTCGAAATGATTAGTCAATAATAATCATAATAATAATACTTTCGCTCTTTGATCCAACCAAGTTAATCTCTGTGGTTATGTAGACGAAAATGGATTTCCAGATAGCAATCCAGATAAAAAAGTCTTAAGGCCAAAATGAATACATCACCCAAAACTCTGACAGCAAACAAGTAGGTTTTTTTTCGTGTAAAACTGTAAGGAATGAGAAAAAAGAAGAGAATATTAGTAATGGAATTACTGAATAATATATTTGCTAATAATAGCTTTCTCGTTTTCTTGCTTCAACACAAAAAGAAAGTCGTTTTAATGTGATCCTAATTGAAAAAAATTAGGATCAATTAAACAGTAACTATGATAAACATGCGATCGATAACGGCACCATCTTTGGAAAATAAAAACAAGCTTTTTGGAAAACATTTTTTCCCATCAAATTAAGTCTAAATTCAATGGTAAACAATTAACTAAAGGTGTAAAATTGAATTTATATTTTCCAATTTTAATGTCATTAATTGACGAAAAAATTGAAGACAAGATTATTAAAGAATCTGAATTGGAAGTAAATTGTAGATGTTTTAAAAGGCGCGCTCTTTTCGTTGACACTGGAAAATGAGAGGACAATTTAGATGGTTGACTGTTTTTAATGAAATGGTTATACCTTTTGGATATGATTAAGTAGATAATTTAAAAATATTACCTTTCAGGTTAATGAAGTACCTTCAACACTTGAATTTGTATTGGCCTTTGATGAACTTCCTCTAATGCTTCTTTTTATGTAAGTCTTTATATATACAGTTGACCATCCAAGTAATCAATCATCTTTTTTTATGCCTTTACTTGATAACTTTACCATTATAAAACCAATTTTGACAGGTTTGACAGGGTAACCCTGTTGATGAAAGGTAAGAAAAATGTGATAAAAAAGAAAAATTATTTCCAGAAGAAAAATAAAGTATTCAAAATGACTGAATGTCATTTGAATTCTGAAAATACACAAATGTAAGTGTGTAAATACTATTAATAGAAGAATTGTATAAAGGGAAATAAAGATAAAAATAATAGACACTTCTTACCTGGAAATGATTACTTTGAGTTGTTCTGGTATGAAGAAAAATATTACTCAAAGATATTATGCAATTGGAAAACGAATTGTTATTGATGTTTTGTTTTCCACTTGATTGTAGTGAATCGGTTAAAAGTTGAAAGCTTAAATAAAGAGCTTTTCGTTTACAGTTTAGCTTTTTTAGATTGGATGCCTATTTCCTGGAACACACCATATAGCACACAGAGAGAGACATTATTGTCTTCTAGATGACGGAAACAAAGTTATCATAATAAATCAAATATCCAAATATAAATAACATATTTGATATTATTTACAATTTGCCAATCCCTAGCAATGTGCTCCATATATACGCGGGAACACAAGCCAATGGACTTTACACTTACACTGTAGATAATGTTGACGATGAAATGACAAATTAAATTTTATTTAATTTGATCTTAATGAACTAACATTTAAATACTTATAAAATACAATGAAATAATTCAATTCTTGGAGTTAAACATTTGAATTAATCAAGCAAGCACTTGTAACTTTTATTTGGATCCAGTCATTCAAATACTGGTTTCGGTATCAACACTTTTAATCCTATTTACACTAATTTTACAGTTAAAATAGTCTTAACCGTTGTTTAAACAGCTTCTTGTTTTCACTAATTTTGCATTTTAAAATTGACTTCTCTCACAGTTGTGTCTGGTTTATAAATTGATTAATTAATTTGTTTAAATAATTATGGTGAAAATAATTATATTTTGATGAATCTAACAATCTATCTTGGTTATTCCGAAAGAAACAATTAAATTGTCTCAGTAATTCACAGTTTGCTTTCTTTCTGGTTTCAATGCCTCCTCCTTTTGTTTTACCCTTGAAAAAAGCCACATTTTAATGTAGGTTAATGACATTGCAGTTCATCAATTAGGATTGTTCATCAATTTTAATGTCAACCAAATGATTGTAACTTGATCTTTACAATGGTGATAAACTCTTCCACCAACATAGTAAGTCAATTTCTGTTTTATTCATCCAAATCTCAGACATCCCTGAATGTTTAGCTGTTAATACATATCTTTTGTATTATCTTCTGCATAATTTGCCTTTATACCAAACCCTCTACTCAATACTTTCTATTAGAAATCAAACTTTATCCTCTTTTCTTTGCTTTATTTTTTTTCTTTCTCTCTCCATTTTACAATAGGAATAATCATCATGTACTCTAATTGATTTTCTTGATAAAAGGATTGCCTGAACAACGTTAATTGAGGCAAAAAGATTGGCCAAGCAAAGAAAAATGATTATTTGGAGAGCAAAAAAAAGTTATTGAAAAGAAGCATTAAGCTTATAAACTAGACTTGATCAGTATTTAAAAGGTGGGCTTCTCGACGGGACAATATTTTTCACTTTTCTATTCCCATTACCACATATTACATTATCTGAGGACGTAAATATAAATCAATTGACATTCAGATTCAATCCTTTTCTAATAATAATAATAATAGAGCAAGAAAAAGCAATATCAGATGGTAAAGATAGCTGAATTGAATGATATGAGGGAAGAGTACAGTAAAGAGTTGATCTGATAAACAAAATAAAAGGTTACCTTTCAAAAAAATAGTATTGAAATCCTCTTGAGCAAACGTCTTTTCCTCAGATCTTTTTGAAAACATTATCATGAATTCCTTGTTGCTTCACATTTTTATGCATTTTTCTCTTTTTTCTCCTTTTTTTCTTTTATTTCGTCTGTTGCACTAAAACTTTCCCTTTTCATCCCTCCCATTTCACCATTAATAGCAAACCTTTTTTTATATACATTTATCTTCTCACTTCTTTATTGTGCCTAGGAACGTGTAAAGGATGAAAAACAGATGAAGTAAAAGAGGATATATCGTAAATCGAAGGCAAAACCAGAGGAAAACAAAGGCTACCAAAAGAGAGTTACTAAGAAGGGAAGAAAATTCAAGAGGAGGAATACGAATAGAAGTGAAGTCTTCTGAATTTTTGTCATGCAATAATTTGATGCAGTATAAAATTCATTGTTACATGGTTAGCTGGATGAATTGATTATAGCAGTTGTACCAGTTGTTTGCTTATGTTCAATTGTTGACAGAAAACAGATCATCATTATCAACATCAACAAGCAACTATTTACAGGAGAGGAGAGAAAAGGAGAGAAAGTCAAAGGAAAAACAATATCATCATTTGAAATTGAATTGATTACCCTGAAGAAGTATTAATCTAAGGATAGCTTAATTAGAGTAAACAATTTGGACTAAATTTTTACTGCTCAACCAATTCATTGAGTTGCTTGTTGACAAAAATAAGTCTTTTCAGTATCAATTCTCGGAACGTCTAGCAAACAGATTTTCATACCCAAACCGTAAACTGTAAACTTGTCAACCCAATCTGTATATTAAATTGTCAAAGATGGTTCAACTGGATATCCAGTCAAACAATCCAGACAATTGTTCATCTCCTTAAATGATATGATCTTAACCGAGCAATAATTGCTCTTAAATGGCTCAAATCAATCCAATCGAGATGAATATTAAAATTGTTTACTGTCAACAACACTGAAATCATGGTGAATGGTATCGACTGCCGGCAAGTTAACCATTTAATCAACTACCAATCTAATATACAACAATCTTGCTTCTCTTCTGGTGAAACTAAATTATGTAATATAGCTTGTAATCTTGATTAAGGTAAAAATGTTAATTAATCATTTACAGACAATAACCGCAAGGTAAACTGTTGCCTTCTCTTGCATGCTCTTTGAATATCCCTGATGATTATCATTCACACTATGGACTCAATAACAAAGAACAAAATTATCATATTGAAATTGAATTGGAAAAACAATTAACAATTGATCATTTCAATCAAACCAGTTAAACAAAAAAAAGTGTAAAAAAGAGATAACTTTAAAAGACATTTACTGTCGCAAACAGATTCAATTACCAGGGAAACAGCAGTAAATTGAAATCTAATTTGGGTTAAACTGTTCATCATTAAATTAACCATTAAAACCTAATTCAGTTAGTTTGAGTGAAAACAAACAAAAGGCAAGTTCAATCACCAATTAAATTGAATAATGAATTATTATCATGACCAGAGTATTTCCTACAAAAAATATTGTTCATTTAAACTGTTGCTATACAAAGCAAGCTGGGAATCAATTCCTAAATGGTGCAACATAAAGAATAGCAAATTTAATTTCTCATTCTGTTTGAATCACGTCAAACAATAATCAAAATTGAATATTTAAACTAATAATTGAACTGCTTACGTTGATTAAAAATTGAATTTACCAAAACGTTAGTTATGAACTCAATGAAATGAACAAATGAATGCATGTCTCTGACGAATAATTTTCATTAGAAAAATTGATTGCGTGTTGATTGTTTAATTTTTGGTATTCAATTAAGCTGGCAAACACTTTTACCATAAAACATTAATTGTTAAATAATGAGGTAAAAAATGTGAATCAATTTTTTAACCCAATCACACTGAATGAACAATAACAAAGCTTAATGAGAAAAGTGTAAAAATGGCAAAATTATCTTCTTTATTCAATTTTGTGATTAACTTGATCAATCTAACAAGTTTCAATCCAATGTAAAATGACAGTGAAAAAATGAACAGTTTTATTTAATAATTTAACTGTTGGTTAATTTTGTTGTAATTTTTACTTTTACTTTTTCCTCAATCTTGAACCATTTTTTGTTCCCTTTTCAACCAGATTCTGGATCCACTTGGTGAAACTTAAATTGTTTTTAAAGCTAAATTATAGTTAATGAAACAATTATTGAGATGGTTGATGAAACATTTTCCAGTAAAAAGTGCAATCATCTTTGCTTTTTTCCTCTTTTCCTTCTTTCAGTTCATCTTTTAATGAAAAATTGAATTCACCAGTTTTTATCAACACTTGCCATTACTATTATTATTTGCCAATGTTAATCATAGTTTGCTAGTGTTGATTGGAAACAATTTTTATCTTTTCTTGCTTCATCATGAGCATGATAAAAATAACTTTTTACATTGTGAGAATCACCAAGAATTAAATTGATTTTTGATAACCTTTGATGGCTCAAGTAAATAACCAAAGGCTACTTTGCTTTTTTCCTTCTTCTCGCCTCTTTATTGTGAATTGTTATTTCACAAACAATCATGAGTGAATGGTCAAGATTTCATTGTTAAAGTTGCCTATCAATTTGATATTATTGTTTAATAAGAATTAACTCTCAACTTTCAACTTCAAATTGATTTTTCACTTCTCGATTGCATCAAAATTTTCCAGCCTTTTTTGGGTCCACGCGATTATAAAAGGAAGCTGCAAAAGTAATTGCATTGCTTTCAAATCCTTTAACTTTGATCTCCATTCAAATTAACATTGACATTTAAGATGATTAACCATCGGTAGTTAAAATCACAATATCCGAGTTGCTCCACAGTTTGAGATTAATCTGATGATCATCCATATAAATATAAATCTGGGTGAAGTCTTGATTTTTCAATATAAACAGCAACAGCAAAATGATTCAGGTTAAGGTTGCTACTTTTGGCCAGAGAAATTGTGAATCCACCGAGGTAAATTATAGTAATCATTGTTAATCCCATCAGTGAATCCATTTCGGTTTTGATTCTTATTGATAAATGATTATTTGACTCTGTTGATTAAAACCATCTTTAGTCCTGGACAAACTGTAACAGCAAAAAACAATTAGGAAATGATGAGTTGTATGCATAAATATTGTGAATATGGAACTAAACTTTCATTAATAGTCAACAAACTGTTTAACTGAATAGTAATACAGTAATTTCTCGGTTAATGCATATACTCGCTTAACGCATAAAAGTTAGTTGCTCATGCTCCAGTTTAATTTTCAATGTATTTATTCAGCGGGCTAATCCCGGTTTCCGGACCGGTCCGACAGGGACCGCACCCCCATAAGGTGCGAGGGTTACACATTCACTTTACTTTGACGAATCCGGAGGGGAAGGAAATGGGATAGTCCAGAGGGCTTAAACTCTGGGTAAGCATGACTAATCAACAGTAGATGGAGTTCACCCAAATTTCAAGGATTTGACGAGATTCGAACGCCAACCCTAAGAAAAGGGTTAGCGATCTTATCGCACACGCAAACCACTAGGCTACAGTGTAAATTTAATGAAAAAACAACGCCACCTTGCTGATTTTTCGTTGAAGCTTAACCCACATTTTTATGCATTAACCGAGAAATTACTGTAGTTTGACTCTTTCACTATTAGCCTAACCAGTTGTACATAAAGTCACCCATAATAGTTTTGGCAAATCAAGAAGGGAAAAAGAATCAAAATATAATCAGTGATCTGTATAACTGAATGCACAAAGGAAAAAACAAAAGGTAGTAATGGATAACGATAAGGTTTTTATTGTATCGAGAAATGGTTAGAACTAGGTTTAAGGATAAGCAAAAAGTGTAATAGAAATAATATGATTGATTGTAAATAATTGAGAGTAACATTTACACATAAATAATCAGGTTAGATGATGAAGTAGATCATCATCACCATTATGATTAGTAATACTAACAGGTTGAGGCTTATTGATTGCAAAATGAGGATGGGGATGGAGATGAAGATGGGAATGATGATGGGAATGATGGTGGGAATGATGGTGGGAATGATGGTGGAGGAAACACTTATATTTTTATCATATCTTAACCTTATTTTGATAATAATCTGATGATAATTGATTGATGAGGTGAGAAAGGTTAAGATGATGAAAGTTGTTGAAAAAGTATAAAAACAAAACCCAAAATAATATGTGATCCGAATAATGTTAGGTTTAATCAACTATTCTTTATGTCAAACCTAATCATTATCTAAATGTACATAAAGTAATCCTGAAAACAGATTATCTTTTAATCAAACCAAAATCACAAATAAATTGTCAATATTGATCACAAGAACACAGTTAATTCCGTTAAAAAAAACGTAAAAACCAAAAGCACAAGTCGAGATAAAAAACTAGAGACACAAAAAGCAAGCACAAAAAAGGTTTACCAAAAAGATTAGGTGCAAAGTTCAGTACACAGTTGTCAATATCACAACATTACTAACCAGAAACATTAATTATAATAATTATCATCAACAATCCCATGAATCGATGAAAACAATTAACACAAAACAAGTCTTAAAAAATGAAAAACAATGAAAGTGAAAAACCGGTTAAAACAATGGCTGCCGTTTATGGCAAGGCGCCTAATCAAGCTCCATCCCTGTTTTGCTTTTGATAATTAAAAAAGGCGCAACATACAAATGGGCAACATTAAAACGATAATCTTTCAATATTTGCTCACATTTCACCTTATTATTAGTTCAATACATGATATGAAAACTCAATTTCTCAATTGTAACTCCCAATTGTGATCTAATACCAACAACAATCCAAACAAATGGTAATATCACTGATAATAATAACGTTAACAATAATAACTGGTTGTTACTCTCGGCCTTGTTCATAATCATTATACACACAAATATTATAATACATTTAACCTTAATTAAAATCTGACAAATATAAAAGCCAAGTCAATACCAAATAACCACTTGGAGTTTCAACTTTACCTTCAAGATATAATAATATAATAATAGAAGTGGGAAAAAATTTTGCAAATAAAATTATCATTACAAGCCTGAACATTTGAAACTCTGTTTTAGGTTAATCTGTAAAGTGAATTGAAAAACATGGAGAGAAAAAAATCGAAGTTAAATAACAAGGAATAATGTTGTGAGCATAAAAATAGAAGCAAAAGAAAAGTAATAAACTTACGATTGTTCATCTTGTTGATTCGAACTAATAAAAAGTACATTAGACTGAAATATAAATGATAAATATGGTTAAATTATTTTCACTTCATTCCCTGTTGATGTGTAAAATACAGATGAATGTTGTAACGTGTAACGTTTCAATGAAACAGGATGAAATAGGAACAACAAGATGGAAACAAGTGAACATATTAATGGCAATAATAATATTATTAGGAAATATTACCAAATAATAATACAAAATAAAAGGTAAACTCTAGTTGATTGATGGAATCGCGTTTCCCTTTCCTTCATCATCATCAACCTTCATCTTCCATCATCTTGATCATCTTTAACCAAGTAAACTGTTTTCAACCAGTTTTTTGTTAACAACTGAAAGTTAATTTTTGACATTCATTGCCTTTCCCTTAACCTGATAGCTATCATCTGGTTAACACCTTTTACCGGTTATAATAGACTCATGTTTGCTCAATTTTCTGGTCATTTCAGCTTTTAAAATGCTCCTAATCCAACAATTTACACTTTCTTCATTTACTTTTCAATGAGCTTGTTAGAATCGTTGATTGCTTTCGTCTATCGTTGTTGTCTTTTGTTTCATCTGATATTTTGTTTCTTCTTCAGTGAAAGCAAAATTAACTGTCAACCTTGATTGATGAGCTTTTCATGGTAAATATATGATACAAGTGAACCACTTTTTGCCTCAACTCTTTGTTGGCCACTTTTTCAAATTATAAACAATTGCCCTTTATATTAATATTTAATAGTTAATAAAAGGACCAACAATATTTTCTGGAAATCACTTTTTTCTCTCTTTATTTCAAGGAATATCAATTCACCAATTCAATCTTTACTCACTTTAAAGTCTCTTGAACGTTCATAAGTCAACTATTTTTCAAAAACATGTTTACAGTTTTGGGATTTTTTGGGCTTCTCAAATATCTGGATAAGATGTTTAGGTTTTTGGGTTCATTTGAGTACATTTTGTCTGGTATTTTTTAATTTGAAACATTTTCAAGCTTTTACCAGATTATTCGTCTAGTGTTATTTATTATCCAAAATTGACAAATTATCTCATTACTTGGTAACAGTTTACAAGAATAAGAATAGAATTTGCTTTTCATAATTTGAAATTATTTGATAGCCAAAAGGCTTTAATTATCTTTCTTCATTGTAATGGCAGACAATGGCACTTTCATCAATTGAATCTACTTTAATTTGACTGTAAGCTGTGAGGTTATTTTAAGCCATGAAATCTTTATTGTGAATCAAATTTTTGCCTTTCAAATGAAAACTCAGGCTTTAATAAATTATTGTTCATATTTATCTGTACATTATCATGGCTAATAACTGTTGAATGACATGATATGATGACAAGATCAACTGTAAACAAGGAAATTGTGTTTAACCAGAAACTCAAAAAGATACTGTAAACATTGAAGTTGAGGCAATAATAAAGAGTAAAGGTTTGAAACATGAAACATAAATCATAACCAATATGAAAACATTTCATTTGAACGAATGAATCTTCTTCATGATTCTTCAGTCATTTGATAGCTTCAAGTAAAGCTGCGACTTGACTTGATTAAAAGAATGCAATTCCGTCTCGACAATTTTAGCTTCAGATTGCGAGTAGATTGAGTCATTTTCAGGGAATAGATGTTTCTTGCTTTCATCAATTCACATTGATATTCAGGAAAAATTTAAAATTGTTGTCATTAAATTAATAAATCCATCATTACATTGAGGCTTCTTAAAAGATCAATTTACCATTATTTGTAACTTCATCTTGAAAAGATTCTGAATTTTTGTCTCATTTTTGCCTTGCTTTTTGCTCTACAATTGTGATTATGTTACAAATTTTCAGGTAAAATGATAACAACAAGGTTACAACATGAAAAGAATAAGTTCATGACTTGAATTTTAAGATTTATAACAACATTTTCAAGTTTCCTTGCGAAAATGATCATTCAAGGAGTACAAATGTAATGGTAATTAGTTAATTGTTGCTTTAGTCACTTCTCTATCATTTTAAATGCTCCAATAGTTTCAGCATTTTAACTGTTATTAAATGTTGAATTTCACCATTTTGTTAACTTGTAAAGGATTACATCTGATTTT
This sequence comes from Tetranychus urticae, assembly GCF_000239435.1. The sequence continues at coordinate 346,624 of NW_015449967.1, forward strand.
GCTTCAGGCCTAATGGGAAAATGATTTTTCAGTTGAAAATTTGAAGATTCAAGTACAATTATGAATTTACAGAGCATTGAGCTTTTGAATTTTATATTATATCTTTAAATATGATTAAGATGATTAACGTCCTTTTAAGCATTCAATTGTAGGAAAGAAACAATTCAGATTTTCAACTTCAATTGTCAATCTTTTCAGATAAAAAATTATGTAACCTCTTGAATTTTTTTCATTGATTTTTCATTTTAAGAATCAACATTTGAAATGCAACTTTGTATTGACTGATCAAGAGCTGATTTAACTATTGATTGAATCGGAAATCAATCAATTGTACCAGAAGTTTATTAATAGTGTTACATTAACTGTTTTATTTCGATAATTTATTCTAAAGTCAAACTGATTAGACTAATAATGAATTGTTAATTTATTCATTGAGAAATTAATGTTTACATTTTATTCTGTTTGTTTTTCCATTGAAAATTCAGTGGTTGGCTTATTGTAAAGATTGGCACAAGAAAAGACAATTTTAATCAAATAATTAGCATAATAATAATGTTCCATTTCATGTTAATTTGAAATTTTTCTAATTTTCCTTTGTTGCGTCTGCTGATTAGGATCCATTCGGCTTTGCTTATCCATACATTTTGGTGCTAATCAATTGGTTAATTATTTGAAAGGAATGGCTTTTTTTATCATCAACAATCGACATCTCAAATTGTGGCTTAATGGTTATTGTCACTTAATTGCTAATCATTTAAATAATAAGATTGTTTCAACTTTGATGGTGATGTTGACAAAATTGGAATAATTTTCTGTAATTGCAATCCTGTCATTAACATGCTCCAAACTTTCATTGTATTGCTTTGAGTCCATCTCAGTTTCCTTCAATAAATTTAACAATCAACAGATTCAGAGGCGCTTTCATTGATTATCCGGTAATTATGTTTCATTGGTCCCAGCATGGTTGATTGCTGTTTGATTGATTAAGATTGTTGAGTAAACTTGTAATATTTTTGAAGCAGGAAAAAAAAGGTGTAACTTTGACCCAAATTGATTTAGTGAAGTTGAAAGGTGTACAATAATTGAAGAGATGTCAACAGCTGATTAAATGGTGATGACCATTTTTATGCTGGTTTGATGATTGGATCAATATTTTGAGTTTCCGAGGAAAGGATATGTTTATGGTTTTCCTGGATGGATTGTTGAAAATAAACAACTCTAAAGATGTCAAGAAGCAAACAAATCAGCTAAAAAATGTACTTGTAATGATGGTAGGCAATGGTTGACTGGATCAAATGGTGTCCACCAATTTACACCTTATTAATGGTGATGATCAATGGCAGGCAAAGTTATCCAGGTTAAACGTAATCAGCGAAATTAAATTGTAATTAATATTAGCTTTTGTGAAGATGCAAGTAGATCTAATAATACATGGAGTGTGTTGAAACATGTATTACAAGATGGTTTTGTCGAGATTCACAAGTAAAACCTTTTCTTCCTCAATCCAAGTTAATGAATCTTTTAACATTTCCATTTGACGATAATCAGAGTTACGTTAACAAGGTATTGACTAACAAAATTATTTAATTGATTATCATTAATGTACGTCACTTCTTTTCAATATAAAACACTGTAACCATTGCAGTTGTCACAAAATCAGTGGAAACATCGCCAAACCATCATCATGTCAACATTGGCTACATTCATTTATACCATTGGTTAATACATATTTGCGCCAATTTTAAACTCTCCATGGGATTGATTGACAACAGTGGACAGGAAAAGCGCATTAAATTATTAATACAATTATTTTGTTTCCATTTAATTATTTTTGCCTCTCCAAATCCAGTGAAACATGATATTTATCAATGATATGAGTGACTCTCCATAAGTTAACATCCAACCAGTGATACATTTTAATTAGACTCAATATTTTGTCGTTCTTGTTGTTGTTGTTCAAGGTAACAATTTACGTGACATTTAGCTTTACCATGATAAGATATCTGATCAATTTAAGTGGCATTTTTTGTTTCCTCGCCATTTTTTTGTCCATGTGTGTGTGTGTTGCTGTTTTTTAGGTTAATTTAAGCTTGTTCAAATGTTATTTTGTGTGCTCTTAAATCAGCTTTCAGTTTCTCTTGATCCATGTAATCAAAGTAACAATCCAATATATGTTTCATGTTTACTTTCTGTTCATCCATACAATTTTTTTTCAAGATCATTATTGATTGATGTAGTTGTTTCATTTGACAACTTCCGATTTATTGATATTAAATTCACTTCTTTCTGTTTACTTGTTTCTATCATTTCTTTGTACTTTTGCGCCTTTTCTCCATTTGATTCATCAGCATCATCATGATCATCATTTCGTTTCTTCATTTTCTTTTTATTCTTGTTGAACATCTTCTCCAGTCATCATCATCTTCTTTCTTTTTCTACTTCATTGTCAGATATTTTGATTCTGTTTACTTTTATTATTTGGCTTTCGTCGTCAACTCGTTGAAATAGCTTAGATTACATTAACCTTGGCTGGTTAAAAGTAAAAGTTTAAACAGTTTACACAATCACAATTGATTTAATTTGATTCTTTTCCATCCAATGCTTGGTAATTCAACATGTACCATTGATGATTCTCTGAATTATTTAACATTCCAAGGGAAGAAAAGCTTTAATAGCTGTTTTAAGTAGAGTCTTTGGGCTCTCAATGTTTTTCAAGTGACCATTATATCCATTTTTGTCTTTAAATTGATGGTCAAAATTTATTTATCAACAACTCTTCAGTCTTATCCTTTGATTCCTCTCTGATCAAGTTAACTGGCATGTTTTTATTCCACTTGTTTCTCTACCTAAATTCACTGCAGAATGTGAATCTGATAAATAGAGTTAATATTCCCAATGGAAATTAATTGCTCAGGGATTAAGCCAATGAGTTTAATTGTCAGGAATTGCCAGTGGATAGTTAATAAATAGCGAATAATGATTTGAGACGAGAGAAGGGTTATAATAAGGTTAACAATCAGCTTATTGTAATGTCCATTCACAACATCGATTATAAATCACCGATTTGAAGATGTAATAGAGTAAATGTTGCAATTGAATAAAAATCCAAACCAAGAGGGCAAAAAAAGACATTTATATGTTGAATCGGTTGAAATAGAGATTCTTGAATCCATCTGATAAAACCAATTGAATGGGTTGCAAGTGTGACAATCATTTAAGATGTTGTTGATGTTAAAGATGATGAGACACAAGAAAGCTTTTCAAATTTAATCCTTCATGGAGTAACCATAAAAGCACAAATATCTTTGTAAATATTTACTTATTATCAACGGCGATTTCACATTCAAGAGTAATCAAACACTTGCCAACTGACACGCATATTAATATATAATTTTGTTCAAATTGTATGAAATGAATCCCCATTTCATCAGTTGGAATATTTTGATTATGTTAATTTTTCATGAAGTTGATCTTGACGTAGTTCACACCATTTGCCTTTTTTCCCTGTTCCTGGGTCATATTTAGGATGTTTATTGATCTGAATACCAAAGCTTTTCTGTTCTTTTTTTCCTTTCTCTTTGCTTCTCTTGGTGGCTGCCATTTTGTTAACATCATTTATGTACTTTTTAAAACACTGTAAAAGTGAATAATGATAATAATGGATGATGATGGAGATGATGATGCTAATAATAGTGCTGGAATCTTTTTCGTTAATTGATTATTTTGTGTCTTGATAAGCTGTTTCCATTATGGTTGATGAAACTTTTGTAACCTTTTTTCTTGTGTAAACTCTCCTTTGTCCAATTTTTTCAGTTATTCTTGTTGCCATCATTTTCTTGTCTTGTCTCATATTTTCCTCTATTTTATCCTTTTTTTTCGTCCGAAATGTTCTCCTCTTCTTCCTTGTTTCCTTCTCCTGGATCAATGATTAAATGTAAATAAATGTCGTCAAATTTTTGTTTGTCGAGGGTGACAGGGTCATTGAAAAGACCAACCCAGGTAGAATGGATTAATTTTCCACTTGATTGGTCGATGGATCCAATGAATCAACAAGGCATTCAAGTTGTTGTATTTCATTTGTCATCACCATCATCATGAGTTTTTCATCATGATCAATGTCTAAACTGTTTTCATGCTTTCCTTGTCCTCCCTCAGTGTACTTGAGTTTGCACTATCCACATCATCAGGAAAGCCTTTCACAAGTAAAATAAAATAAAGATCAAGTTTTGCTCTTTTTGTCCATCTTCCGACATCTCGAACAACTGTAAATAATCAAGAAAAAATTGTTAACTTTCATTTCTCATTTTTATCATAAAATCAGTCTTCCTTTCCTTACTCAGTCTTTTCCATTCAATAACTTTGTCAATAAATGATTTGATTCCAATTTTGTTTCCATGAAAGATGCTCAAAATTATCTGATGACCATTCCATATATAATAGATTCATCCGGTGTAACGGTTACTATTAAATTGGTTACCAAAATGAGGGTTGGTTAATTGAAGAGAATAGTGTTTATCATGCTAATTGTGATCCATCTTTCCATTCATGAAATCAAAAATTGATTTGCATGTTATAGACACCAATTGAAGATTCAAATCAACTCTCTAATGATACCTCATAAACTGGCTGCAAGAAAAGTGATAAAAAAAGAGAAAAGGTCCAGATAATTGTCAAAGGAATTGAAACTAGTAATTCATTAATTCATGGTCAACTAACTGGCCAATATGTAATTCACTTATCAGCTCTTTTTCCCTCTCTCAAACTCAATTTTTTTATATTTGGCTAACTTGGAAACCATTAATTGATCATTTTTTCCAAAAGAAGGTAAAAACTGAAATGAATAAGCAATCAACTTTTACCTTGAACAGGTTGATAGAGTAAAACCCAAATCAATAAGTCTCTTTGAAGGTGTTTCTGTCATCGAAAATCGCCCATCTCAAAATTTAAAAACGCTGTTGAAAAGCGATCTACAAGTCTAGTTAACAGCGTTTTGGCCTTTCATAAAATCAAGGTTATTATAAATTTTGAGAGGTCGCTTTTTGGTGGTTTATACACCTTTACATCCTATCCAATTTCATCGTAATTTAATTCGATTCCAAATTGTATCCAATCCAATTTCCAATGGTAAATGGGAAAATAGGTGAAAAGGTGAAAAAGTATAAAAAGATGAAACGATGAAGGATGAATGAAAAGAAAGGTTAAAGTAAAAAATCATGCAAAATCACATATTCAATCATCACTTGTCAGATTCTTACCTTCACTCACTTACTTATCTGTTTTTTGCATCTGTAACTATATATTCAGTCTCGATTCTGGTTTTACATGCAAAATGATTTTCAAATCAGTTGATATTATGCATTGAACGTTGAATAAAAAGGTTCTTCAAGATTTAGCCTGTGGCCTGAACTTGGTTAACTTTTCCTCAATTGATGATTGATAAGTCGAGCCTTTCAGTGAACTTGCTTTCTCAATTTTTGATTCATCGTGTTTCATCTTTACTTTCATCTTTGTGAATCCTTAACCAGCCTTTTGTTACAGGTTACTTCTCTTTGATTTCATTCCATATTTCTGTTGCTTCTTCAGTTTAGCTTTGCGTTTCCATCAACATACGAGTTTACAATTTAACACGGAGTAAATTGAAATCCTATTGAGAAAAAAAGAAACATTAAATTGCTATAATATATGATTGAATGATGATTTTGGAAATTGAAGGGAGCACTGAAATGATTTCATTTTTTTCAAGTTACGCTTAGCAACACTATTAGACAGTTGACATTCAGGCTTAAGAAACAGGGAAAAAGATGCGATTTTAAGAAGAAAATATTTTCCAGAATCGATTGAGATTTTTACAGCTTATTGTCATTTTTTTCTCACTCTTTCCCTCAACATGCTGAATGATGGAAAAAAATAGCAGCAACTTTTAAACTTGCCAAGAAAGGAGATTTGTAGGTTAGGTTAGTTGATAGAAAGTGAATGAGAAGGTGATGAACATATAATAGGTTAAGAGAGAGAAAAAAATGATTGTTCATAAGAGAAATTCAGAGAGAAAAGTGTTTTAGGATGAAAGAGACCAAAATATGAAACCTTGGTATGAGCTTTATGATGCTTTTGATCTAATTCAGTCTCAAGTTTTTTTACCAACAAAAACGTGTCAATCTCAAGCTGCTATATTCTTTCTTCATCTTGTGATAATATTTCCATCACTTTCCAATAACACTTTCACCTTTTTTTAGATCAAATTTTTTTTGCTGCTGTCCATTTTTGTTTGTAAACTTTCATTTGGTCACACAAAAAATATCCAGTTTGTTTTCATTTTCCGTTTCTTTACCCTTTCTTTCTTGTTACTCCACCTTCTGCTTTTTTTGGCTTGTATTTCTTGATAATCTTTAGTTGACTGGTCAAAATTATTTTTGATTGTAATTACTAGTATAACCACTGTAACTATGGAATCAAAACAAAAAGTAAATCTCTTAAGTTGATTGATGACAGGAGGCAGAATGATTCCTTCAATGTCCAGCATTTACAGTTGATCTTGCCAACTTTAATTCAAGATTACTTCTTTCAAACTGTTTCTATTTTTTACCATGTTGATAGTGGTGATGATGATACTAATCAACAATGAGATTGACAATCTGTTTAATCAATTAAAGTTAATTAATAGGATTTGAAGGGTCGCCATCAACAAAAAGATTCCCGGTCTGGTCCGATTTGCAACTTGTAATGTAAAAGGAAAAGGTTAAAGCAACCAAAAACTAGAAAAGGCAACAAAATAGCGTTACATTAGATTATCAAAGTCAGAATAATCAGTTTAGTTCTTTCTCTTACCTCAAATTGATCCTTTAACTGTTGAACTTCACTCAACTGAATTGAATTATCTCAATGGGAACATTTAATATTGAGTTAAAATTGTCAACAGAATCAGTTATAAAATAACTGTGACAATTCAAGTGAAACGATTTTAAAATGAAAGATTGTTTATGTCGTTGATGTTATTCAAAACAATGTTTGATCAACATGGTCGAACAGTCATTTCAGGTCATTTTAAGTGACATCGTTAAAGTTGATTAATGGTATTCAAGAAACACAATTTAAAACACTAATAGCAAATTCAGTCGCAATTTGGTTAAGAAAGAGAAAGAGCCAAAGAAAGAGTTGACTAATGACCGTTAAGCTTTTTTGTTTTAAACAAGAGCCATCTAGAAGATAAGATTGGAAGCTGTGTTTTAGCTTCAAGACAATTATAATGCAATTAATTATGCATCTTTAATGTTTGAATAAATAATTAGTGATCAAAGCTTTGTTGAACCAACTATCAATGTGAATATTACAATAATTACCATGATTGATCTAGTTAATTTCATGTGAATCTTAATTTATATTTGCTATTAGATATATTGTTGATTTACTTTTCCTGTGAATGTGGTTTCAACTAATAACAATTGTGGATTGAGAGTAAAACAAGTGTCAATCAAATCGGTTAAACATCAGTTAATACCTAACCAAGTAAATCATCATTCTAATGCTTATTGATTGCCATCATAAAACATGAAATAATACAAAATACAACTGTACAAGGAAGAAACAAAAATGTACATGTTTTGATGTTCATCTGTTTAACAGACAATCACAATTTTACCCGAGAGAATCATGATTTGTTGAAGATGATCGAGACAAAAGTTCACCGTTGAATCATCATCATCTATTACAATCCAATTCACCTTCAAACACTGAACCAATGAATGAAGAAAACTAATTTCCGGCAAACTTCACCTTATTGAACAACCTTATGAGGTAATGTACAGTGGAAAGAAGAAAAGAAATTATATAACCCTGAGAAAATAAAAGTTAATCGTTATCAACATGGAATAGAATTGAGTTAAAAATTTAATTTAACCAATGAAAGGTTAAACTAATCAAACATTTAACTTAATCGAAAGAGAATGTCAAAATCATAACATGAAAAGGCCAAATTGACTCAACAACTAAGCATTTGTTTATATTTTTACTGATTCTTGCCGAACATGAGACGTTAAAATTGAAACGTTATACTGATTCAATAATTATTTAGCTTTGAAATTTACATTTTCACGACCAATCGAGATGCATTTCACACCATTTGTTATTCAAGAGAGGTTAATCAACTTTAATGTATTTACAATGGGAAATGTGTAAATTGTAATATCTTGTTACAATTGGCAAAACAATTGAGCAAATAATTAGCCTGTGAAAAAATCTTCTTTTGTATTGATTAATATTTTAGATAATGATTGGACAATAGCTGAAGAATCAGAATTGGTTCACTTTGTCTATTTACAGTGTTGAAATGAACAAAATGGCATTTGATAATCAATAAAGATTTGAACAATTGTGACAAGATTGGTTAATATCATATTTCATGGGAAGAGAGAGTCAGAGAAAAAGAATAAATGATTCCAATCTGTAACATGAAATATTAATTTACTAAATTGTTACAATGATTAAGTTGCATTGTTATTAGCATATGTTGTTTACTTGAACCCGTTTATGCTCTTATCAGCCCATTAATTTGATCTTTTTTTTTCTTTATTCCTTATATTTATTCATCTGGAAACAGGAAAAATATGGTTTCACCAACAAATGCCATTCTAACAGGTTTAGCTGTTGCTGATATGCTGGTTATGGTTGATTATATACCATTTTCAATTCACAATCATATACGCCATGAGCAACCGCCAACTGAATTGTATTCCTATCCGTGGACAGTTTTTACATTTTTTCATGCTCATTTTAGCGTTGTTTTTCATTCTATATCAACATGGTTAACCATTCTTCTAGCAGTTTGGAGGCTTTTATCCGTCAGGTGAGAATTTCCAAAATGATATAAACCTTCATCTCGAATACAAAACAAAACAAATAGTGTCCATTGTGTTCCATGTTTATCAATGTCTGGTAATTCTGGAATCAGTTCAATTCAGCAAAATCCAACAAACTGGTTTTCCCAAAATAATCACAAATTGACAATTATCTTTTTTTTGCTTTCTTGGAAGATTTATCATTAGTGTGAAAAGTAAACATCATTATCATCTTTATTAATACCATTAATTTTATGATTCACAATTTGCCATTCCAATATAACACCATTTCGTCTAAAAACAGGCAGATAAACCATGCGTAGGATAACATGAAATAAGGTTGAAAAGACTACAACAAATAGAAACAAATAGGAAAAGAGAAAAGAATTAAAATAAACAATTAGTCTTATTACAATATGTTAGATAATGTAAAGAGAATGAAAAAAAGCAATGAAAATATCTGAAGCATATACAATTAATGAAAAACTTACCCTTTTTTTGTGTACAAATTATATTTTCTCTTAAACAAATTGAAAGGTTTAACTGATTATGTTAGACATTAATATATGAGTTAAGCCTGGCAAAGTTTTTTTAAACATGTTTGGTTACGACGAAATAGATTTGTGTATCAGGACATTAGAGTTGAGTATTAAGATGTAATGGACCAAACTATTACCAGAAACGATAAAATAAGACAACAATTGAGGAACATTCAAAGGCCATTTTGGTTTGACAGAAAAGACCAACAAACTGAGCAGCAAAATATCACCAAATGTAATATCTAAAAAAGAGAAATCAATAAAAGAATTACTAAAATATTAAAATATTATTGAACTCAGTTAAATGTTTAAAAGATTTACCTTTTAATATGAAACATTCCTTTTCTCATTTCTCTTATATGTGATTTTCTTTCCGGTCTGGTCCATAATTTGCAACATTGGTCAATGGTTTAATGGAACAGTTATCCAACACGAAGTAGAACTTGGTTTACAATGAGAAGCGCTATTATCTCCATCATTTCTATCTACTTGATAGTTCCAATATTTTGTATCCCAATGTACCTTTCCTTCACCATTTCACCTGTCGAAGATACAATTGGTATTTATTATCGGGTAAGTCGGAGTTAATTGTGGATTGATTACAAGCGAAAAAATCCAAAAATAAAATCTTTGAGTCAACCTGAAAAACTGAGGAATTGCATTTGCATAGAAGCTCAATCCAGTCATTTAAGTCTACTTTCCAGGTTTCGGAAAATTTGCTGAAAATAAATCAAGGAAATTGATTTAAGGTTAGCATATTTCAATCGATGGATGAAAACAGGTGGTTGTCATAACGTCAAATGCCTTGAAGAGCATTGAAAGTGATCCTTAAATTGAAATCCTTGACTTGTGAATTACCATTTGTAATAAAAGGCAATTAATAAAGAGATGACTGGAAAAGGATTGACATCTTTCAGCCTGAAAAGATACAGAAGAAAAATTTACAGATTAATAAGCTGTAACGTAAATTGATTCATATAGATTGAGTATAACTGAGATTTCCCGTCATTTAATTATTCCATCAGAACATAATAACCAGAATTTTAGCATTGAATTTCTATAGAAAGGACTTTTTCAATTTTCTTGCAGTTTGAATAAAATCCTATTGAAAACTTTTGAAAGTTTTTTGAACTTTCAATCAGAATAATTAAATAACGATAATGATTTTAATTTTAATGATTGTATGAACTTCAAGCTCTCGGTTGATGTCAATTTTTTCAAATATTTATTGTTGATCATTCACAATCAACAATTCAATTTGAGACCAACTTCGAGAGGATTGATTTTACTGTTGAGTGAAGTCCCTTCTCCGCTATTTTTTGGTGCTGAAGATGAAATTTTCCAATCTATTTTGTTATCATCTCTGGCCAATAACTCTAATTCAATGCTCTGCCTGGTTTCGATCCGTTACTTTAAGCAAACTTTTTTTCATTCTGGCATAGAATTTGATAATTTTAATGAAAATTAAAATCAATGAAGATCGAGTAATGCAAAAGATTCTCAAGGAAAACAAGGATTGGACTCAAAAACAATAAGACACAGCTAACAGAGGGTTGAACAAATAATACCTGCATAATCATGAAAGCAAATTGATAGAAATGGCAGAGAGATGAAAATTTTGTTATTCACAGAATTGAATGAATAAGAATGAAAATATTTCAAGCAACAAGTTTACAGAATTATTAACGGAATAGTGAAAAAGCAAATAAACAAAATAGCAACTTACATGCACATGTAATAAGTTGCCAAAAAAGAAACCAAAATTGGAAAATGAATTCTCTTTTCTGTTTTCCTTTATCTTGTTTTGTTACCATTATTTATCATCATTATCTGAACCTTCCATGGCCATTATAGAGATTCGGGATAAAAATGTTGACGATATGAAGAAAAAAAAACAGTCAGTCTCAGGGAATAACAGATCAAGTTGAATGCCATTGAAGGAAACCTGGAATAGGACAAAAGAAGCATAGAGTTAGTACAATGAATAAATAAGTGAGTTTAATTGATGAAAGCGGAGAAAGGAAGACAAACAAAAGAGGATTAAAAATAAAGACAATCAAATTATAGTTGGTTTAACAAGCATACAACTTAAAAAATTAAGCCAATTAGTTAAATCTTGAGTTAAGTAAGTGTAGAGTTTGGTTGATGATGTTGATGCTGAGAAAAGATTACATTTACTCTTACTCAAGCTTCAGTTGAATTAAATCAAGTTTTAAGTTAATTTACATTTACACTTGGAGTAATCACAATGTGCATAATATCAGTAAATCTAATTAAGGTAACAACATGTTTAAAGGTCAATTAAAAGGTCAATACATTTTGATTCAGCAAGAACAATGTATCAATTAGTGGAAGGGAAAGTCATTAACCAAAACAGCTTTGTTTACTACGTTAACAAACATAATCTCATTGAAAGTTATCAATAAACAAACTTGTTAGGTAAAGTTAATTAATCCAGTAGTTAAAAAGCAAATATACTCATGATAAATACCTTCATAAAAAGATAATCCAAATGGTTGAAACTGAACATTATTAGTAAATATGAACATTGATTCAATTTTTTTAATTTCATTATCAGACAAAATAACGATTTTTCATTTGTTTACCGTTTTTTTGGTAAGCGCCATCTTTGAAGTGAAAATCAAAACATAGTCAGGAATCAGTCGATATTTTTTTTCTCGGTTCATGTGAAACTCTTGGATTCTGTTAAATTATTGAAATTGTTTTTAAATTTTTTATCAAGTTTAGTTTATAAATCTCATCTATAACTATTTCTTCGTCACTTTCACAGCAGCTTTCATTTCTTCACACCATTGATACCTGCCAAAGTTAAGGGTTAATTCTGTGTATCTCAAGAGGCTTTAAAATAAAACTAAATTTCCTTTCCTTCTTTTTGGTTAAACGAGTGGAAAAAAAATCTTAAAGATGAAAAAGATCTTTAAGTATTGAAATCCTGGTAACTCTGCTCCTCCAATTAATTCATTGCTAAGAACCTTTGATTCTCATCATTAGTTGATTGTATTATATGGATTCAACTTGGTAGACTCTTGAGAAGGAACACAATTTCCATGGCCTCAAAGCTTCATTTATGTGCTTCTCTTCCCGCTGCTTCTCTTGACAATTCACTTTTTTCCACCTCCTCTTATCATGATATAATTCCTCATGGCTCTAGTTATTCAGTGATACGAGAAAAAAAATAACTATAAACTTTTTTTAAAAGGAATCTCCTTCAAGAGCTTTCTTGTATTTTTATTCAATATCCTTAAGGTTGTCAAAGTTTTTGTCTCAGTGAACAAGTAAAATGAAAGAAATGAGTTAAATTATAAAATGAAAAGAAATATATTTTCACATTTAATCTATAGACTTCTATTTACTTTGTAACAATTTAAAACCATAATTTGTATACGCTATCTTACTTTAATAGTAATTTGGTGTTTTTGTTTCTCCTTTGGTTCAAATCTAAGTTCATAATCATGCTTTAAGTTCAACTTTATGCTTGACTAATTGTTTTTGTCTTTATTTATTTATTTTCATTTACAGATCGATTGGAGCGAGTTATCCCTTAAAAACGACAAGTTCCTGAAGAATCTGAACTTTTGGGTTTTCAGCGTAGGAACAAAATTAGTGCCTTGTATTTTGTTAACTTATTTTAGTCTGGCAATAATTAAAATCCTGATTGAGGCAGATAAACGTAAAGCTCGTCTTCGCTCTTCATACAACAATAATTCAAAGCCTGATCTATTAACACCAACAGCCACTGGAACTGGAACAACAATCAATGATAATACCAATGATAGTAGACGTTGGAGTTGTTCACCTGCCTGTGATCCAGCAAGCACAATTAACGAAGCAACAAATAAGATTGAATTATGCCAATCCAAAAAGATGAACAATAAAAGTAAACGAGGTTCAGCAAGCACAGGATCCCAGCTAGATAATAATAACCTAACCAATTCGTCACAACAACAACATCTTCTCCATCCAGATTATCCTCATAATAATCCATCTCCGCAACATCAACACCACCACCACAGTCACCACCATAACCATCATCATGAGTCCAGTCAAGCCCATGATAGGACTACCCGTCTATTGCTTGCTGTATTATTGATTTTCCTTCTCACTGAGCTACCCGGAGGAATATTAATTGTTTTAAGTGTCTTCCTTGGCGAGAATTTCTTCCAAACAGTTTATTCACCATTAGGTGATCTACTTGACATACTTGCTTTAATCAACAGTGCCATCAATTTTATTCTCTATTGTACAATGTCAAGACAATTTAGGATAACATTTAGGAAAATATTTTGCCAAATTGGTGACAATGAAGAAACCGATATTCTTGCTTCACGTCACAATGTAATTGTAAACAAATCAGCAAATCATGTTATTTACAGAAATGGTAAAAGTGAGGTTACCTTTGTCTAGTCCCATTATTATTAATCTTTGTTGATGCTAATTTATGTTTCCAATCAATATTTATAATTTTAGCTTCATTGCTTCATTTTTTTCCTTTAATTCTTTTTCGCTTTGCGTCAATCATTATGTTTATTTATGAATAATACATAATAGATTGACAGATATTTTTCAGTTACTTAAGATGGAATGTAATTATCTTCCTGTGATGGTATCAATCAATGATTGTTCTGACAAAGTAATCATTTTAAATGCTGATTTTATTATTATTTGCTTATTGATCGACTATTATCTTGCTTGATTTCTAATTACTATTTTTAGCCACTATTTAAGTCAATCACACTTTATGCCTGAAAAAAAGATGATCATTTAAAAGTGATGATTGTTCAACCTAAGAGCTTAAATCTGTTATATAAACTGTTGAATAATGGAATAATGAAAAAAATGTAAATTATGAATCTGCAAACAAAGTTTCTTCTTTTCTCTAGCGATTTAAGGTTAAGAGAAAAGGATTTAATCGCGCAATTTTATCAATAAAGCTACGAATTACGAAAGTATGAATAGATGACCTCGATGGATTGGTCGCCGAATTGAAATTTATTATTGATTGGTACAATAAACACTGTCCATTGTAAATGACTGATTTATGATTACTAAACAAGCTTGGTACATATTTTTATAAACACTCTGTAAACACGAAAAAATAACACAAAAAGTCTGTAAAAAATTAAAAAATCTGTAAAATGCAATGTTTTTTCTTCTACAACGCCATTGTGTACATTGTGTGAATTTAATATATGATAATTGATAAATGTTGAGCAAATAATTTTAAAACACTGCTTTATTCACCGTCCAAGCGGTATGCCGTTAATACTCGGTATTCGTATTTGATTCCGGGCTCTCCTGGTTGGCGTTGAATAACCCATTTTAGAAATGGTCTATTATCTTGTTCTTTTGATCCACTTGCTTCATCATTATCTATTGATGGGCAGACGTAGTCGAGAAAATCAAATATTTTGTTAGCTTCTTCAATACTGTTCAAAACTGATATCACTCTGACACCCAACAAACATCTGAAATCCAGTTTTGTCAATGAAACGGCAATTTCATAGCTTTCGGTATCTTTTAAACTCAGATTTATCCAAAATGTAGCCACCAGTTGGCTCTTTTCATTTTTATAACGGCAATCTGGACATGGGAATGAAGTTTGAAGTTCTGAAGATGCTTTAATTTTGTTGATAGCTTCGGTAGAAGCCGATTCTTTATAATTACAATTGGGACACACTAGTTTAATGAAATCGATGACCTTTCTTGATGATGGTAGATATCTTTTTACTTTTGCTTTAACACAGTATCTTTCATCGCTATCAAAAGCTAGATATTCTTTAATTCCAAATAGTCCTTCAGGATTTTTAAATTGGACACACGCTGGAAATTTTACGGGACATGAAAGTTTCATTCTTTTAGACGGTAAAGGCTTTGAATGGTCAGAGTCGTCAGAGGTAGAATGAGTTGAGGGATCATGATCATTTAAAAAAGACGATCCAATATCGGAGATTTCACAAAGGCTGATCGCGGGATCAGCATCACTCACGATCTGAGTAGAATGAGAAGGACTGATTGATGAACATGATTCTTGTATCTTTTCAATAACAGTAGTTAATTTAGGCTGAACATTTGGCGTATTAGATTGTACATTCGACTGTGTACTAGAATGGGCAACTGGCTTTGCTATAGTTTGTACATTAGAATGCGTATTAGAATGGACATTTGGCTGTGTAGTAGATTGGGCATTTATCCGCGAAATAGATTGAGAGTTTGACTGCGTATTAAACTGAACATTGGCCTGGGTATTAAACTGAACATTGGCCTGGGTATTAGATTGAGTTTTGGGCTGAGTATTTGGAACGTTTATCGGGTTATTTGAGGCAACAGGATGTGATATATTCAATCTTTCTTGAAAACTGACTCCAAGGATACTGTTCGAGTTAACATTTCTGATTCTTTTTCCGTAATGGGTACCACCTCTTAAATGAAGTTCATAAAAACCAGACTGAATCTTTGCTTCGGCTATTTGTAAATTAAAAATTGCAATAAAAGATCCTCTTTCCAATTTTCTAGCCTTTTCAGCATGACGATCCCACGCGGTTATACAAACTAACTGGTCCATAGGGATACCATCGTAGTGTTCACAATTTGGAGAGAACCAGTTGTATTTAAGAAATGGTTTTGTACCATCAGCAACAATCAAAATGACTCTATGGCTTGCAATATCCTTGATGTCAATTACTTTACAGACCATATCAACCCAACCTGGCATACTAATATTTTCCAATGAAACCTCCAAAATTTTTCCAGCTAACCAGCTTTCAAGCTCGATAACACGAGTGAAATCAGATTGTTCAATAGTAGGCTCTTTGGCTTCAAAACGTACTTTGTATGATTCTGCATCTTTGTCTTTAAACGAAGAAAATAATAATATATCGCCACTTTTAATACACCTATACACTTGATTTCCAGTTGTCATAAGACGATGGATCCTGATAATGTTTCCAGGCTTGATGTGAGGGAAAATTTCATCGAAAGTTGTCGAAAAATTGACTTTTATTGCATCATAAGTTTCATCGCGGATGTAAACTCCTTGTTCGTGATATTTACGGATTACTCCATAAATGTTGTTAAACTTGCTGTTAGAAGTCAAAACAGCTTTCAAAGGAGTATACGTATATTTAGCCATCAAAACAATTCTTTTGATTTGCACCTATGTGAAAACAGATGAAATTTGACACATTAGACAACTTCATAAGACGATTTACATGAGATTAAAATAAGAATATCAACAGATTTTCCCGCTTTACGGTTACAGCTGCGACTCAACCTAAATAGCGCGTAAAATAAATGTGTTATATAGTCTTTTGGAACATTAAGCTTATATAATCGAAAGTTTCGATTCAAAATGCTTCAAAATCTTAATTGGTGTACTTATTGAGATCGTGGAGTATCTTAACAAGTTCTAATCATGAAAATATAACACAATATTTAATCTGCATATCTGTATATCGGAGACAACAATTCAAGTGTCAAAAGTTAAATCGTAGAGTGTGTTTATTGACGTATCCTTAGTAGTAGGGACTTGAAGTTGAATATGTTAATATTTAGTTTAGTCAGCGATCGATAAGATAGAATAAATAAATTAACTTACCTCTTTAGAGATCAGTAATTGGTAAACAAACAATTAAAATTTTTAAGCAAAGTGAAACTGTAAAGAGACAATAACAAAATAAGATACATTAAACACAGAATTAAACTTTACCTCCGAAACTTTGACTCTTTTTCTGTCATGAGTTGCTAACTTTCCGGATGGAATAGCTAATTCAAGCAAACAACAATCAAGTAAGTTTAATTAAGCTATCACAATCTTTAGTAAACAGCTAAATTTTATTGAAACACCTTTGTCTATTTCAAGCCAATAGATGGCACAAGTAAATATTTACGCCATCTTGTGGTTGTTTGAGTTATTTGTAAGCATTAGTAAGCATTAATTCTCTGGTTTTATCGTCTTTTCCAATAAATTCATCTAGTTTTAAATTAAGACATTTATAATTTGTGATTTCCTTATTAATATCATCATGGTTAAAAAACAAACACCTAGTGACTTCCTTAAGCAAATTACTGGCCGACCGGTGGTTGTCAAGTTGAACAGTGATGCTGATTACAGAGGAGTTTTGGCTAGTCTCGATGGTTATATGAATATTGCATTGGAGCAAACTGAGGAATATGTCAACGGTCAATTAAAAAACAAGTATGGCGATGCTTTCATCAGAGGCAACAATGTATTTTACATCAGTACAAGTAAACGAAAGTGAAGAGCCGATATTAAATTCCATAAAAAGATTCTGCAAACTAAATGCTCTTGGATCTTTTGTAAGCAGTCTATTGCTTTTCTCTCTTTCCATCTAATCTCACCATTTGTCTTTGTATAAGAAATTAACCCAATGTTTATTAATAAACTAATGTCATTCTAATCAACAATTCTATCTCAATTTTTGCTTAAACTTTATTGTGATACATTCAGCTGCTACCATCAGATTTGATGAACAATTAAGACGACCTATTAAAGTCAATGTAGATGGAACTAATCGCGTTTTACAGTTGTGCCATAAACTCAAAATCTTGAGACTTTGGTTGAATTATCAACAGCATACTGTAATGTTGATAAAAAACGCATCCAATAGAAAGTCTATTTAGAGCTTGTTGCTGTTTAAAAAGTGATGGAAATTTCCAAGTAAGAATAATTTCAATAACAATCAATTAGAGAGACACAGCAAAACAACGAAACTAGATGGATGAACGATGAAACGCTAGAGATGATCGCTGATCAACTTTACAATGGTCGACCTAGCAGTTATCATTATACCAAGGCTTTAGCTGAGAACTTATTGTATCAAGAAGGAAACAATATGTCGATTGCCATAGTTAGACCTTCCATTATTACTGCTTCATGGAAGGATCCTACTCCTGGTTGGATTGATAATTACAATGGTCCATCAGGGTTCCTTGTATCTTCTGGTAAAGGTGTACTTCGGACGATGCATGTACATGGTGATAAAATTTGTGATATGATACCAGTGGATATTGTTGCCAACACTTTAATTACTTCGGCCTGGTTTGTGGCAAATAAAGCTGAAAAGGGAACCACTGTGATCAATTGTACATCAGGATCATTAAACCCGATCAATTGGGATACATTTCAAAACATTTCACATGGATTATTGATAAAGCATCCAAGCATACAACTTTTCCGATATCCTGGTGCTTCATTCCATTCTAATAGGATTGTCCATGAGTTTTTCCTTCTTCTTGAGCATTACATTCCCGCCTTCGTTGTAGACCTTTTATTCAAATTGACCGGACACAAGCCAATGTATGTTATTGTCCTAAAATTACCATTATCCTAGTCGTTCAACTATAAACACAAATCTTATTTAAATTTTACTTTTCTTTTCCATTTACAGTTTAAATCAAGTTTACCAAAAAGTGCATCGAGCCATGAATGCATTGGAATACTTTACCACAAACGAATGGACATTTAAGAATGAAAATTTCAAACAATTAATGCAATCACTGAATCAGAAGGATTTTGAAAAATTCTACGTTCAAGATAATTGTAATTTCTTTCACGAAGCACCCTTACAAGCAAACCACCTGATCATGACTACTCAGCAATTCTCCATGAGTTCATATTTTTCGCCACTGAAGCCTTCCTTTAAGCTCATGTAAAGACTTTCGTTCGAGTTGAGAGTTGATACTTTGTTAATTTTTATTTAAAACTGAGTCCATCAGTCCAATTGAGGCAATTAAAACGTTTCTCTGAAGAAAATCTCTAGGCACCAGATTCACCAAACCTATTAGTCTACTTGAAAGACAAAGTTTTACCCATACTCCTAATACAACAATAAACCCTCAAACTAAACCAAAAAAGTTTTTCATCCAAATTTAATAGCTACAAATACGGACTCTGAATTCCCCTGCCTCCATTTACTTGAATTCCTCAGTTGCATGAATTTCTTTAAAGCTCTGATTATTTTTCATAGATGTAGTCAAATCATAGCTTAAATACTGTGTAAAAATTTTCCTTCGAACCCGTCAGTTAAGCCACAAACAAAAAGAAAGAGATTTTTGATAGCGCCCTCTATTGGTTGGTTCATATAACCTGTGAGAATCTCTTCTGTAATTGTCAAAAGTTAAACCGTATGTTTCCAGAAGCGTCCTCAGTGATCGTGACTTAAAGTATAATTGATAGTTAATTTAGCCAGCAATCGATAAGATGGTTTAAATAAATTAACTTACCTTTCAGAGATCAGTAATTGGTAAACAATTTCAAGCAAAGTGGAACTGAAAGGAGACAATAACGAAATAAGATCCATTGAACACAGAGTTGAAATTTACCTTCAAAAATCGGACTCGTTTTCTGTCATGAGTTGATAACTTCTCGGATATCTAATACAAGCAAACAACAATCAAGTACAAAGTAAGTTTATTAAGCAAAGCAATATTGCAAATAAGTCTATTGCTTTTCCCTCCTTCCATCTAATCTCACCATTTGTCTTTGAATCAAAAATTAACCCAATGTTTGTTAACTCATGTCACTAATCAACTATTTTATCCCAATTTTTGCTTGATCTTAAACGCAAACGCCATCTATAGACTTTCTTGCTCAATTTTACTCAGCACCCTTTACTGTCAGTTCCGTCAAACTCGCGCAGCGAACAGAAAAACAACTTTTTACTTGTTTTTGATCGTATTTATCTAAAAATAGTGAGTCCCGCTTTGACCTCAATATCACAATTTTATAAATAAATGTTGGTTTCACGGATAAGCGTCAGAACCTGTTCCTTAATTTGAGTTACCGAGTATTTACTTTCAACTTGTATCTTTCTCACTCTGCATTTATTTCGCACTTTCTCCCTTTCTCTGACTCTCTCATATGCAATTCTCTCTCTATTTTCCTAACGTTCTCTTTCATATTCTATTTAGTTTTCGATTGTGTCTACCAATTTTACTTTTAATCGACGATTGGTTAACAAGTTGAAGTAATTTTGTATCCAATTTTATCTAGCAGTGTCTTTTGTTCAAGTTTACGTCTCAACCAATTTCTTCCACCCATTCTTTGAGAAACCATTTCTCGCTTCATCACAACCCCACTCACTTTTTTCATGTTTTTAAATCATTCTCTTCTAATTGTCATATTAAAGGATTAACCATGAGCCAAACAATCGAGGATTTTTACAACGATCAATCTGTTTTAGTGACCGGTGCCACTGGATTCCTTGGAAAAGTGTTAATTGAAAAGTTACTGAGGGAATGTCCATCCATAAGAACAATCTATGTCCTGTTGAGACCCAGAGGAGGACAGGATTCACAATCTCGTTTACGTGAGCTTCTCGATTCAGAGATTTTTGCCACCATTAGGAGTAAAAATATTTCATCACTAAACAAAGTAAAGTCAGTTTCTGGTGACATAACTTCGGACCTGAATCTAATTCGTAATCCAAGTGAGGAAAGAGAAGTGATAGAAAATGTTTCCATTGTGATACACTCAGCTGCTACCATTAGATTTGATGAACCATTAAGGTGATTGAAGTTTCAATATATTCAATGTTTCATCATAGTCTTTTTCTGATAATCGAACGGTCATCTAAATTATTCTCTTTTCTTTTATCTTAACAGACGAGCCATTAACATCAATGTAGATGGAACCAATCGTGTTTTACAGTTGTGCCATAAACTCAAAAATCTTAAGGTATGCTTGAAATCATCATCATGGTACTGATTGCTGATGGCAGGAATGAAGTGAAATGAGCAATTTTACTGTTTACCGATAACACCAATTTACATTTAAACTTTATATAAGTTATACTCTATCAATCAGCCGTGATCTACTCAGCCTGTTCACACAAAAATTTCAAATCGCTCAATCTCGAATCTACCTTTCGCCTGTTGCCAATATTACCAATCAGATAAGATTTTCACTTCTTGTCTCGTTTTAAATTTAAAAGCGTTATTTTGCAAGGCAATAGCTCAATTTGGGAATATGTTTAATCCCAGTTCACGATATCTATGAGAGATGCTTAAGTCGATGTTTGAAGGATTAAATGTTTACAAATCCAACATGTCAGGTGAAAATTCAGCTGACTATTTTCAGTTTGAGTTTTTCATTTCAAAAGCATTTGTATTTAATATGAAGACCGATCCAATTAGAGGTCTCGTGTAGTTTGGACATTAAATTTTCCATTCAAACTTAATCTTTTCGACTTTAGCCCATGAGTTTAACGTGAACTGGGAAAGAACCTAAAAAAGGAAGGGAAAGTCAATTGAAAGAAAATGATTAGCAACTGATTTTCTTAGAGATTTATTTTTACCCTTTGCTTTTACTCGTTTGAATCTCCATTCCATCGGCTTCGAATAACCAGTTTTGACTTAATTCGTCTTTCTTCTTGAAAAATGCCAATGGCTCCTACCAAGTTCATGTGGGATCATTGAAATATCTTTATTTCTTACTCTAACAATTTTTCTCTGAGCTAACTGATAATCTGGATAGCCATCACTCAACCAAATAATGATTTGATCTGATTTAAAAACCAGATTAACCTAGTCTGATCTCTCTATCAAACCGCTTAAATCAGTGTTTTCCCAATTTTCCGGATTAAAGTGCAATTGATTTTCTTTCAAATTTTACCAACTTACATTAGGCCAGTAAACATTGGGCCATTAGCAAGAAAACTGGTTTTAGTTGGACAAATTTCTTGTTCCCAATATTGCTAATTTACTTCTTATCAGTCCCATCTTTTTCCTGAATTACATCCAATTTAAATCGACTAATCTCTTTTTTTCATTTTTCATAGGCTTTGGTTCATGTATCAACAGCATACTGTAACGTTGTTAAACAAGGAATCCAAGAGAAAGTCTATTTAGAACCTGTTGCTGTTCAAAAAGTGATTGAAATTTCCAAGTAAGAATAATTTCAATAATTGTTAACAATCAATAAGAGAGACACAACAAAACAATGAAATCTTGCGTCATCGATAAACAACAATTGAACAATCACTTTCAATGCCTACATGATTCCTCTAAATCATAGCTCACAATTGGTTTCGTTTATTTAAACTCATAATTAAGGTTCTAATCCATCAATTACTCTTGATAATGTTTTTCCTTACGATACCAATTTTCCTTGTTAGCTTTTCTTCATGACATTCGTCTATTTATTTCCAATATAAACGGTCATCGATTAGAGGAAAACCTTCAACTTGGAATACTGATTTTCAGTATTTCCAAAATTTTCTGTCCACTAGTTATCTTACCATCATTCATCATGTTCAATGCTCACTCCAGCAGCTTCACCACCGTCATCATTTAAAATGTTACAAATTTTATTTAGAATAATCTTATCTTCATTATTTCATTATCAGGCCTATTATTTCCTCAATTTGTGCTACTGTCCTTCACACATGATGAAACCTCAAAATACTCAATTTAAGAAATTTTTTGTTCTTTTCCTTCTTCGTTCAGTAATCACACAAAAATATGTTTTTTTGTCAATCACTCAAACACATTTAATTAAATTAAAGTAGCACAGCAAGTAAAAAAAGAAACGTAAGAATATCTTTCAACCTTGGTTAGGAAAAACTTTTTTCATGGTTATTCATCAATATATCATGTTTTTTTTCGCTATTCCAATCATTGATGTAAAAAATTAATTTACAATGCAAATCACAATTTTTAATGGTTTGCATTGCCAATCAAATTAACCTTTACTTCTGACAATTTGCTTCTTTATGGCGATGAGTTCTGCATGATCCAATACATTATTGAGCATCTTTTTGCCTCAAAATCTGTAAGCACTAAGATCAAGCTTATCAAAAATTTTGAAAAATCATAACTTCCAAACCAATTTGGCCATTTAACAAATGCAATCCCGATTTTTTTATTCGATAGATTTCATTGGCTTTGTTTTTTCGCCTAATGTTAATTTATTTCACTAATAAGATTCAAACTGTGATTCTCTCATTATTCTGAATGTAATATTATCCTTGATTTTTTGACTAATTGCATTCTTTTTTACTTTATATTTAGATGGATGAATGATGACACATTAGAGATGATCGCCGATCAACTTTACAATGGTCGACCTAGCAGTTATCATTATACCAAGGCTTTAGCTGAGAACTTATTGTATCAAGAAGGAAACAATATGTCTATTGCCATAGTTAGACCTTCCATTATTACTGCTTCATGGAAGGATCCTACTCCTGGTTGGATTGATAATTACAATGGTCCATCAGGATTCCTTGTATCTTCTGGTAAAGGGGTACTCCGGACGATGCATGTACATGGTGATAAAATTTGTGATATGATACCAGTGGATATTGTTGCCAACACTTTAATTACTTCGGCCTGGTTTGTGGCAAATAAAGCTGAAAAGGGAACCACTGTGATCAATTGTACATCAGGATCATTAAACCCGATCAATTGGGATACATTTCAAAACATTTCACATGGATTATTGATTAAGCATCCAAGCATACAACTTTTCCGATATCCTGGTGCTTCATTCCATTCTAATAGGATTGTCCATGAATTTTTCCTTCTTCTTGAGCATTACATTCCCGCCTTCGTTGTAGACCTTTTATTCAAATTGACCGGACACAAGCCAATGTATGTTATTGTCCTAAAATTATCCATTATCCTAATTCCAGTCGTTCAACTATAAACACAAATCTTATTTAAATTTTACTTTTCTTTCCATTTACAGTTTAAATCAAGTTTACCAAAAAGTGCATCGAGCCATGAATGCATTGGAATACTTTACCACAAACGAATGGACATTTAAGAATGAAAATTTCAAACAATTAATGCAATCACTGAATCAGAAGGATTTTGAAAAATTTTCTATTGACGTTCAGTCCATTAATTGGTGTGACTATATTGAAAATTATGTTCTTGGAGTAAGGAAATACCTTCTTAAAGAGGAACCGCGAACGTTACCTAAGGCAAGAGCAAACCTCAAAAGGTAAGATAAACACAATATTATGGCCAAATATTATAAAAGTAACCACTATAATAACGCAATAAAAAGCTGGTGAGAGTTTTTTTCCCTTTTTTCCATTCTTTCTATCATTGAAAAGTAATACTAATTTTTAAGGTTGGAAGCTGCAGAGAATAGAAATTGAATTATCTGATAATAAGGTTAACCTCGAAACTTGCAGCTCCTTTCCTAACCATTAATAACAACTCGACATAAGAAAGTTCATATTAGATGTTAACAATCACGCTAATTGACAACGAATTGATGATAATCACCATAATCATGTAAAGAATTTTTTTACCTAAAGTACAAAGTTATTCTAAGGTTACAATGCTACAATGAAATGAGAAAGTAAACAGTGAAAAAAACAAACATCTCATCTTACACTTTCTAAGCTTACCTGTCCACTAAATAAACTTTCTTTTTTTTCTATTTTCTCTTCTTTCACAGGCTTTACCTGATCACTCAAATGCTCAAACTTGGATTACTGGTTACCGTGACTTATCAATCACTCAACAAAAAATCATCTCTCCATCGTAGTCTTGAGATTGTCCGCAAGTTAAGCCTCAAATGGACTCCAGGATCAGTTTGATTAATTTGAATAGAGGGAAACCATTTAAAGATGTTTACGGTTAAATGTCAAGTTATCAAACAAAAAGTGAAAACTAAATCAATGCCAATCAATTCGTTCTTTTGACGGAATCCATTCAATTTACGCCAAGCTTCATTACCATCAAATCGTCAATTGTATTTTAAAAGTCATTTATTTTATTAAATCATTTATTTCAACATTTTTACATCATCACAACACGCAAACAGTGAGAGAAGCAAAAAAAACCTTTTCTTGGTTGTTCCAATCAAAGAGTGGTTTTAATTAAAACACTGGTAAAGACAGGAGTGACGAGTCTCAATTTTCCTGCTATTTTCTTGAATCATCATGTAATTACCAGGCCATAAGCAAAGTCCTTGGAAAAGACGCACAATTAACAAGCAAATCATATAATTTCCAAGACGAACAAAAGAAAACTAAAGAATCGAATCCATATTCACCAAAATTTAGCCCGATAATTATCGCAATGCCTTCAGGGATTCAATTTTTCGCAATGTTTTACAACTATTTAGATCTAATATTTAAATTTCCCTACAATTTACGGCAATGGGAATTTTAACAGCAACCATTGTCCTTCATTCATTACCTCAACTCTAATTTTGAATTTTATTTTATTTTAACACTTTTCTTCAATCTTCCATTTCTTCATTGTTTCCTCTGTTCATCATCATTCTCATGCTTTTCCCATCTTCATCCTGAATCTTTTCTTAAATCTTTTAAAAATGTTATTCCATCTTCTGTCTTACCTCTCCTGAAAGTCAAATTAAATTGTTAAAAACCTAACAAATTAGGTTTTGATAACGTTTCAAGAATGTTTGGTATTTACCATTTCATTAATCTAAAGCTTGTCATGTTAACTCATTTAATCCATGATTTATGTTATTAAGTTATTTTGCATTGCAATCCAAATTGTTTCCTAAAGCCTTTAATCATTTATAATAACTAATTGTATTGTCATTGTTTCGCTTGTTTAATCTTGTTTCTTAATCAAGTTACAATGAAAGTTAATCCATATTGTGAGATTTGTCGGTTTGTTTATTCAACCATTTTTTGATGACAAAAAAACACCAACAATAACAACACTTGAAACAATTTATATACAAAAGATTAAAAGGCTTAATTGTAAAATAGTAATCACTTGATTAACTCACCAACCTTCAAGGTTAGATTACCTTGTAACACCATTAAATCTTTATTGAACTTTTACAAGGCAATCAAGTTAACTTTAAACAAATAAAATTAAGTCAACAATAATCTTCCAATTTATTAAACATTACATATAACATTACCTTGCAAATAACGGCAATTTAAATGATTTATTTCTGGACACAGTTTTTGTCATCTAATGTTGACTGTTTAATCGCACAGTTAATATGCATTGTTTTGGTCTTCTCTTGCTTTCTTTTCTTTTTCTTGTTCTTCAATCTCTTTCTCCTCTCTTTCTCCTCTCTTTCTTTCTCTTTCTTTCTCTTTTCACTCTCTATCTTCTCTATCTTGTCCTTATCTTTCTTCACCTTATCTCTCTTCATCTTCATTCTCTTTCATTTCTCTCTCTCTTCGGCTTCTCTCAATGGACATCGTTACGTAAATTTTTTAAACAACTGCCCCTCGCAGTTATGAGATAAAATTCACTCGGGCTCCGCCCTCGTGCTTTAAATCTCATAACTGCTTGTGGCAGTTGTTTAAATAACTCATATAACATTACCTTGCAAATAACGGCTCAGCAATTTAAATGATTTATTTCTGGACACAGTTTTTGTCATCTAATGTTGAATCAACTTGAATCGTATTTGGAATACAGAATTAGATATTTTTAGCTTCATTAGTCAACATTTGTCTTATAAAATTAACTTGAATCATTTATTTCCATAGTTGGGGTCAACAACTATTAATATAACTCTAATCTTAATCACCACCTTCATTAGCATCTTTCAACTTTGTTAATCAGTCAACGTGTGATTGATTACTTGGAACTTGCCTTTTCCAACAATTGGTGAAAGTTAAAGCTGGAATCCCTGAGTTTAGGTAAAGATTAACCTTCATAAGGACGATTAAAAATCGCAAGTTGAATCAGTTAGCTAATAATTTAAGCAAAATAGTTAATTTCCATTCAGTTTACATTTCACTTCCTAACAGACTAGATAAGCTACAATTAAACCGGTTTACTTAATTGTGTATACAAGTGAAAGTAAAGATACAATCAATTTGAGGATGGTAAAGATAGCTTTTTTTGCTGATAATTGAACAGATTAACTAAATGGTTTACTACAATTGTAATAACATTTTTTTGTTTTATTGGCAAATATTTTGAATATGTTACAATTATCGGTTAGATTATTAGATAACATTTATTACACTTCGTTATTGGTACATTTACTGCTATAATAGTTAGAAAGTTGCCACTAATCAGCGAAAGTAAACAGTAATCTGATAAACTTGAGGCAACTGGTATGCAATATTGCTTGAGAATTGCAAGTTGAACCTCAAGACATTAAACCTTCTAATTTTAATCACATTTGTCTCTTGATATCACATTGGCAAATAAACATAATTCACCAATCATAAGACATTGCACTGATTAAGTATTGATTAAGGACGTCTGCTGTAAGTTAATTTTAATAAAATTTCCTGTTGATGGTTCCATTGTAATCTTTGGTTGCATCACAAAATGAAGGTAAAGAGTCACCAAAAGCTCTGCTGGTAAAAACATGGTGAACATGATTAGATAATAGATGTAATTCAAATTATTCCGGAAGTTTTAATAACATAGATGGTTGACTGATAAGACTGGAAACTGTTACAATTGTTGTTGTAACACAATTTGGGCGAGCAGCCAATTAATTGATGGGTAACCTGAAACTGGTGAGTAAAGGCAAGTTAAAAATGAAAACTTCATTGATTCTTTTACGACTCTTTGACAATTCTAATTAAACACTCTTTTGACATTGTATGAGCTATTAACCAGGCTAGACACTAAAAATGGCACTGAACTGAATAAGATGAACAGTTGATCAGAATTTAAACACTAATCTGATCAGCAAAATCCCAATTTTAAAGCATAACAACAAAAGCTTAGTAATCGGTTAAACGGTTAAAGCCATTGTTTTTTTACCATCGCCATCTGACGTTAATAACAGTTATATTGGAGATGG
This sequence comes from Tetranychus urticae, assembly GCF_000239435.1. The sequence continues at coordinate 374,757 of NW_015449967.1, forward strand.
TCGTAAAGATGGCGCTAAGGGCTTCTTAAAGATCTTTGTGTAATATCTGTTAACAGATTGGTGTTATCGGGATAAATTGTAATTGTTATTGTTATAATTGTGCTCTTATTTTCCATGATTATCTTAAGCCATTTCGCCAACATTCCCATCTTCATCACCTCACCAACAGTTGAACATAACTCACCAAATTGGTTATGTGTGGTTCAATTGGTGTGAATAAGAAAGGAACCTCAAATACAAGCCATTTCTTATTTTTAGGCTCTTCTCCAAAAATGGTCCAACATTGGCCTTGACGAGTCTTCGTGTTCCTCCTACAAATCTTATTACGACAACCATTTCTCCAAGCTTTGAACACCAAGAGAATGATGAGTTGAGGAAGAAGATGAACGAAAAGAAGAAGAAAAAAGAAGAAGGAGAATAAAATAAATTCATTTGCAAGCAACATTTTGAACCTCAAAAAGCCTCCAATTCAATTAACATGGAAATTTTTCCTTCGCCATCCTTCCTCTCTTTCTCTCTCTACTTTTAAATTGTAATTTTTCAAGTTAAATTGCAATTGATATTAACACTTAAAAGTCCCAAAATATCTATCAACCGTATTACTTGTAAATGGGACCCCTTGAATGATTAGTTAATCAAAGATAGAGATACTTAAAGTCTCTTGTCAAGTTGCCTGTGACAATTGAAAGATGATATTTCCATTTTGCAAATGTTGTTCACGATAGTTATCATTACCATTTATAAATTATAAATCATAATTAGGCAAATATCGTCTAATTATTAAATAATAACCAATAGCAATTACAATGGAGGTTACAACCATAATCTCAATGTTAAATCACAAATCATATGGACCACTTGCATTTCCAAAAATAATACCAATAAGAGGTTTGGTGAATTTATTTTTCCCATTGAATGTCAACCATAATCAATCTTTCCATCGTCATTTAAGATCAATTTTAGCGCTAGAAGAAAAAAAAGAAGCGTTCATCATTTCTTTGTGTCTAATTATAAAAAGATAATTAGTGTTGCTAATTTTAATTGCCATTGAAAAGCGACTATTTCGTCCAATTCAATGATCAATTGAAAAAAGTAAAAAAAGTTAACCAACATTCAATACAATGTCAAAGTCAAATGGAAAGTTAACCAAAGCTTGTAACCTTTCCGATCTGATAAACTCGCTAAGGTCAAGTTTACTCTTTATTATCGCAATCACATTGATTAATTGCCGTTAATTATGTTTCTTTAAAGTATCCGAAGCTTGATTGTCTTTCAATTTCACTTTTAAGCGCCTTTTTTCATCAATTTACGCGTTTAAATTGTTTCACTGTATTGGCTTTTTTAATCCATTAAATTTGATTGTTTCCAATTGATTCCAAAACAAGGTCAAGGGTAGCAAATGTGTTAATTATAAACATTTGATCTAATTAGTCTAAAGATTGATCTATTTGTTAACCTCAAAGGTCTGAACGACTTTCAAATGATTAAAATAGTGTCTGATTGAAGACAATTGATTCTAATGGAAACAAAGTGATTAACAGACAAACTGAAGGTAAACCCAAAGCATAAATTGTCCATTCAAATGTTTCCAAGTTGACTAACAATGTTTCAATTGATAATCAATGAGACATTTGTTAATCAGTAAAAGTGGGACCAGAAAAGGCAATTGATGTTAATATGAAGTTGATGAAAATGTGATGAAAATGAATGAAGAGAGAATGAAGAAAATGAAAGGAAAAAAGAGGAAAAGATGAGAGTAATGATGATGAGAAAGACTGAAGGTAAACATAGTTAGAGTGATACATTTACTCCCAGTGCGAGGTCAAAAGATGGACAGCGATAAGGCAAGTAAAAAGGCATCTGAAAAATGGGTCAATGATATCTTTAAAGAAATCAGGGGAAGAAAAGATGAGAAAAATGATAGAAGAAAGATTCTGAAAAAAGAGATGAAAATCTTCGCGGATTATGTTTGGCAAAATAAAAATGGATTCCTGAAGATGAGAGCGTAAAAGAGCCGGAATGTTGGTAGAGGAACCAAATTGAACCATTTCATTGCTCTCTTTGTAAGCATCCTCAATGCATTCATCATTGGACCTTTAAGATGAAGCAACAAAAGTCTTTGCATTCATCGATCTTCACATTTTCATCTTCATCCTCATCTTAATCTTCATCATCAAGTCGAACTAGCAACTTTTTTCATTCTCTTCTGGATCGATATCGATGTTTTTTCCTTTTCTTGTAAACATTTTTTCCATCTTTTCATTGGCAATATTTTTCATATAATCTTTCATATCAATAAAGCAATTTTTGGTTAACTTTTAATTGCAATTAATTGATTTCACTTTCATCAATTGTTATTCAAAATGTTTAAATGTGCATCAAAGTGTGCCTTTAATTGTCCCGGTTACTTTAACTAATGGTAATATTGATTGCTTTAATATGTTTTTGTTGAATAAGCTTGTGTTTTGATTAAATATTGGTAAACAATGCGATTAGCGATATTTAATCAAATGAGATTGTTTGATTAATGATTAAATAAACTGTCCTTCAAGGCCTACTTAAAACACTTAATTGATTGGAAAGATTAACTAGTAAAATGTAATTAAGTAAATAAACCTTTGATTATAAGCGTAACAATCAAGATTTGGTGATTTCGTTATTATTGTTTCAACGCAATTCATCAAAGATGATTGACTTTTGAAAAATATTGAAAATCGTAATTGTTAGTCAAAAAGGTAAATAAATAATTAATTGTATAGTACTAATCAATTATAAATAATTGATCTTCTCTGTTGTGTCTCTGTAATGACAGGTGGAACAATTAATAAACTAAATTGTTTCTGGTTAATGGTAAATCAAAAAAGTAAACTTTCATAATTGCTTGAATAATAGTGTGATGACAATTGTAATCTTTAGTTTTTGTTAACCGCTAACCCTAATTAAATAATAACCTTAAAATAATGTTAATTGGTAAGGTTAAATTGTTAATATAATTTGATTTGGCTTACGGCTAGAAGGAAGTTTTAAATTACCTTGGAAAAGAGGTTAATAAAGCTTCCTGGTTCAAGGCTCTAAATCTGGTAACAACCAAATGTTTAACCAGAAAAACAAATGAATACAAAAATAGATTAACCAGTTTCTTTCAATTCCAATTGATTTTAATTCTCGCATTGATTGGTGATTATCTGAGGGCAAAAATTAGAAAAGATAATTAATAATTATCAATGAATTTCAATTTATTTTAATGACATGAATTGCCATAAAGCTGTCAAGCAATTTAAGCTAATACAGATTATTGAATAATTGTCTTCTGATTGTATGATTATTATTACCCAACAATTATTCCAATCATCTCCAAGGTTTGTTTCAATTTTCCCGTTTCATGATAATTCTGAAATGAAAAAATGTAGAGAGAAATTAAAATTAGTTTTCAACTAGATTTTGTAGCTAATTTCAAAATTAATTTCAGGTTGAATCAAATTACACTCAACACTTGAGTTTACTGTTTTTGCTTATGAATATTTCGTTAATCACAAGCATCAAAGCTTGATTACCTTGATTATTACGTGACTTTGATCACAGGAAAGAGTAAAACGAGTTTGATTAGAATCCATTCGTAAGCTTTGCCAGAAATCATAACCATAATCACTTGTCTAGTTTGCAATCAAAGCTAATTTTTCCCAATTTGACGCTGAAAAGGAAGAAGAAAAAGAGTAAAAAATTAAAAATATTTACAAATTGATCGTAATTGCTTTTGGTGTCATTAATGAATCAAATTTTGACATAATTCCAATGAAACTTGGAATGCAATTTATGCAGATACAACAACCTCAAAGTAAAGGATTAATCATGACTACAGTTGCTTTTGAAAACATTAAAAATATGCAAAAGTTGAACTTACGTTAAGCAATTTTCAAAATTGATACAATAATTGAACCTTCGAGCAACGTTTTTAAAGCGCTTATAGTGTCATCTAACGTGTGCTTATTTTATTAACTGCATGTCAATTAGCACGTCCAAGTGAATGATCAAAGTGAAATGCTGTCAGAAGGTAACAACAAGAAAACAGGTTGGAATTTTCAGGGCTTTCCATTTTCCATGCTGTCATAACTTGTATCCCAAAGATATGCCAATGTATATCTCATGTCTTTCCTATCTCTTTCTTGATTCAATCTTTATCGATCTTGATTTGTGTCGATAACAGGAATGGTTTTTCACCAATTTTTGACGATGTTTTCCCAGTGAAAACTAATGGACTTTCCTTCATCTTCCTGTGTAAAAACAGGACTAAAAAGCATGCAAAATGCATAGAAAATGAATTTCTGTCAATTGCAATTAATAAATTTATCGCTGCCATTTCCTATGCATAATTATTCTACCTTTAAAGGTTAAGTTTGCTATCCACTTGTAATGTGAATGAATTAGATGATGATTGTTATTATCTGCTGGAGAACGTTGTATTGGCAAAGAGAAGTATCTCAAGGGAATCATTATCTTCTTTTTTTTCTTGAGAGGCTAATTGTAGACTCAAGATTATGTTTAATGTTTATATCCAATCATCATTTCCCCATCCTGATCATTGGTATGTCGTTATTGTTGCTCATCATCGTCATCATCAGCATCAGCATCAGCTTCTGGTGCTACCTTCGTTCACTGCTTTCTGCTGATTCAAGTGAACATATGAAGAGAGATGAAAATGAAATTAACATCTTCCAATGTTGGTGTTACTTGTCAATCAAATGTTAACCTCTAATTGGCCTCTAACAGCGTAAAGAGAGAGAGAGAAAGAGAGAAAGTTAGATCAAGATGAGCCTGAAAAAAAAGAAAGCAGAAAAAGAAGATTAAAAAAATGTAAAAATATTGAATAGAAAAAGGTTTTTTTGCCAATTTTGAGGCGGGAAAATTAAAATGGAAAAATTATGCCTTTAAAAGTAATGTATGCAATTGTATGAAAAAATGGAGGCAAGGAGAAAGCAAAGAGATAAAAAATGAAGATGAGGAAGATAAGAGAGTTATAAACAAGGTCAGAGAAGACCCTCTCTTCTCGTCATGGGAGATTCACTTGGTTAGACTAAGACCATGATATAGACTCACATAACAGGGTAAAAAAAGAGGCAAAGGAGAAGGTTAAGCTTATTCAATGGTCTTTGTCTTTTCCTAAAAGGCAGATGGACCAAGTATCTATTTACCGATGTTTGACCTGGGGACATTATAAGGTCAAGTTTTGATGTAAAATGATGCGGATAAAGTCGACGACAACTTGAAATGAAAAGATGAAGAGAAAGTGGCCTCATCCAACAGTTTGCTCGGCAGAAATTGATTTTCCTCCTTCTTCTTTTTTTGGGATTCACCATGTTTTTAACGGATCACCTTTTCTCTCCCTTTCATCCTTGATGGACCAAAGTTGACCGTTATTTGATCTCCATTTGTTAATCATTTTGTATACACATAAACACATTATTATTGCCCTTCCGCCGTTTGTATGTTATTTTCCAGTTTGACTCCAATTTTTTCCAATGGCGATTGTAAATTCAAGTCCGTTTACCCTTCCTGTTGTGTCCCTTAGTCAAAAACAAAAGGTCAATTTGGACTTCCATTGTACAGTCTGGTAACCTAACAGATCAATATGTTTAAAAGGGAGAAAAGAGAAATACGGAAATAGGTAAATTGAATATTATTGTTGGCATTAAAAGCTGGGATAAAACATATTTGGTAGCCTTTTGTTGTTAACTAAATAGAATGAACACGCGGTCAACATTAATAACTGTTGTATTGTCATTATTGTTATTACATTATTAAGATTAATAATAACAAAATATCAGCATAGACAAAACTGGTTCAAAATAGCAATCGCTAATTTTGTTTTATTTTGTTCCTTCCTCATTTCATTTCTCTTTTGGTGTCGTCAGAAGATAAATATTATTTTTCACTCGCTTCTTTCTCATCTCTTTCTTTTGCCTTTCTTCTCATCTTACAGTCACCTCACATAGACACTATTCAATCAAGCGAACCTCCTTTTATCAAACCTCTTATACAACGGTCAAGGCTTATTTTAACCATAAAACCCAATTATAACCACTAATCCATCAGGTAAAAAAAGCCAAAAATTACCTTTCCACCGGTTACTCTTCAACTTAAGCTTTTCTTTTCATCGTTCTTTCAATTTCCTAACCGACCTTTCTTAAAGATGAATGCAACACATGAAATACAAAAGTAAGAACAATTAATCACCTTGGAATACAATAAAATTGAACAAGACATAAACATAGGGAATAAAGAAAATGAAGAAAAGATAAAAATAAAATGATAAAATCAATAATTATTGAACAATAAAAAAATTAATCAAAATCCCAATTCAAAATTACGGATAATTTCACCGCAAGAGGACACCAGTGAAGCTAAAAATGAGAAAAACTGTTCATTGATCAACGCCATCTATTGAAGCAATTGCTTTTTCTTGAGTAAAAAACTAAAGAAAAATTAAAATAAATTTTCAATCAGGTTTGATGAGAAAAGGCAACTTCAATAAAAATCAATAATAAACAAAATAAATCACCAAAGGGGCTTGAGAGGGAGGAGATAAAGTGCCTGAAACTGTTCTAATTGAAAATTATGATGAGAAAAAAGAAGAAAGTTGCTCTTAAGGAATCGCTAAAAATGTAAATAACAGAGTTGATAGTTTTGATTAAGAGTTAAAACAAATGAATTATAAGTGTAATTATTGGTTGAAACTGGTGAAACATTTATCTGGTTGAATTTTCAAGGAGAAATAAGCAAAAAGAAGATGATGATTCACATTGTAATAATTCATTTTGCTTTCACATTTATCATCATCTTCAATATTGACTTAAGATAGTTAACTTTATCCACCTTTTTGATTCCCATTTTTACCGGTCTTTAATATAATCATAAAGGTGCTCAAGTCCACTTCATTGATTGAATCATCATCATCATATTTCATCCTCTTCATCCTTAATCTTGCCTTTTGGCCTCTCTAACTCTCATCGTAATGTGATATTAAGTGTATGGTTTTCAAGTTAAAAAATGCGTCCAAAGTGTAAGCAAAAAAACAAAATGAATTACAATGAACATTAAAAAAGCTCGTCTAAACATTACACATTTACAGAGGAAAGAAAATGATCCTAAAAAAAGGAATGAAAAGAGAGTGAAGAGGGATTCATCCATTTTCTCACCCACTTTTCATCATTTCCATCTTCACCCATTTCTCAAAATGAACCCCAAAAACGACACTTGAAGTTTGAATAGAGCGGAAAAACTTGAACCATCTCAATGGCAAAACATGGCGAGATTGACATTTATTATCAAAATGATGAGAAGTGTGGAAATAATTTACGTGGAAAAGGCCTCATGGTAAGCAACATTCAATGGGGCAAAGTGACTCGTCTAGGTTGATCATTTGATGTCCCTCGGCCTTGCAACATTTACTTTACTGAGAAAACAAAAAATGAAATTTTTCTTGAGCAAAGCCTTCGATGTGCTTACACTTGATGCAGTGAAAGTGACTTATTTAGGTTGAAATTTTCGTGTCTTTCGGCTTCTCAAAGTCACTTAGGTGATGGGAAAATGGTTACAGCTATGATGATGATGATGATGAATGAACAAAAAACATTATGAATAAAAGTAATTGAATCCAAGGTTAGATGATATTTTTATGGCAAAAACAGTAAAGTTGATGAGATGATGATTATAATGATAAGTTTGTTGATAGAGGATGACTTTGTCTGTCTTCGTCTTCACAGTTGTTCACTTCCGTTTATCATCATCATCATCACTTTGTTAACCAATTCATCAAAATGTAACCAAAAAAAATATTTCACCAAACATTCATTTACCATTAAATACCAGTCCTTATTGGAAGGAAGAAGAAAACAAAAAAAAATTTCAAAAACAATAACTTTTCTCACCACTTCTCCCTGCGGCCTTTTTTTTAATCAAAACCATTTTTCATCAATAATATTGTTACTTTCATCATCATCCTCATTTTTCAGGTTCATTGGATTGATTGGCAGTTAACTCAATGTTAGTGAAATGTTCAATCTTCATCACTTTTTTTTCTTCTTCCTCATCTTTTTCACTCTTTTTTTTATCCACTCTTTTTACCTTGACCAACACATTCATTTAACGTTAATAGTTTTGTTTTTAATTATTTTGATGATTGTAATGATCATCATTGAATTATTAAATGATATTTATTATCAACTTGTTTTTCTGTCAATCCAAAGATACCAAATGTTGATAATTGAGAGGCTTAATTACTCATGATTTGTTCAGATAAAAACTGAGAAGTGAAAATGTAATTGCTCTCATAACTTTTCATGTTGTCAATCAACATTGATGATAATCATGATCTTCATGAGGGTTATGATGGAAACAAATTGTGAAAGTTTAATAAAAAGAGGTTCCAAAGTTGTCCATCTACAGTTGCTCTGAGAATGTTCATTTTGGAAATTCAATTTTTCCAAAATTAGATGAATACATGAACCAAAGGCTCTTATTTGCATAAATGGCTTTTACAATTAATTTTAATTTGTAATAGAAAATTTTTCTTGAGAAAAAAAAATGTTCGCAAATAAAGCCTGACTTTTGCACGTCAAGTTTGACCTTTTAGGCCCAAAAGGTTCATGAGAAATTCATGACAATTTAATGTTAAACTGATTCATAATGGTGGTTAAATTACACTAAATTTAGGATTTTTAGAGTTAGCCTAGAAGTGTTAGTCACTAGCAATTAGCTTGAATGTAGTGTAATTAGTTAATCAAGTTGTAATTGATAAGACAAAAAGTTATATCAGGTGAAATCATTTTCTGGGTTAAATGAAGAACCAGAAAAAAAAGTTGGGTTTTTGCTCTCTGTTTAGCTTTTTTATTTTCTTGCAGCAAAATGATTACTGATAAAGTCTGATTGGCATTTGTGCATGGTAAAGATTAACATGATTAACAGAAATAATTTTTTTCACTTGGAATCAATTTACTTGGATAAGACATTTGAATTGTTAAATTGCTTGTAATGTCACTTAATATTTGACTAACTGTTGTAAAGTTGTCATTTGAAAGTGGCAAAAAACAGTGCAACTTAGCTTGATATACACTTTGTATTTAACTACTCATGTTTATCACTATTTGGGTCACCATTTATAAATTGACATTAACAATGTCAGTTGATACAAGAATGATAATCATCATGATCAGACGCATCACCAGGAACAGCAGCGTTGTCACAGTCGTTGTCACCATTTAGAGGAGCAAAATTTGCTTGTTGATTTTTTGCTTTCAATTTTTACTATTTTGTGCTGTTTAATCACAATTTAATGTTGATTAGTTGTTCATCTTTTTTTTACGTGTGTTCCTTCAGCTACAATAAACATCAACACGCGAGCAACAGTTTTATTTGTAAACTTGGACACATCATTTTCACCTAGATTTGCGAAAAGTTTGTACAAAATGATTTTTCACAGAATCATTTGCTTGGCTAGATTAAGTTATTAGAAATGTAAAATGCAAGATGAGGTTGATTATGATGGAGATGATTATAGTTGGTGTTGATGATGAAGGAAAAGGCAATAAACTAATGTTTATTTACCCTCAATCTGAGTGAAAAGCCTTCAAAAACAAATCACAACAATTTGCTTATTGATAAACACGTAAAAAACATGAGCCGAAAAAGTTTCATTCTTGATTCAGTAATAAAATTGGCTTGGCTTGATCTGTGAAAATGGTTTCATCAAAAAAGAGAGAGAGAGAAAAAATATGATTATTAATGAGATTGTTATCAATGATAAAGAAAATTTTGGCTTCAAAAAGGCGAAATTAGAGGCAAACAAATGTTTCAGACACTTTAATTACCATGTAATGAAAAAGTATCTCAACTATTTCTGAGTCAGATAATGTTTCCTCTATGGTTTCCTATTTGAAACTTCAATTCTCAATAAATTACTTGTATGTTAATAATGATCCATTGGAAATTGTAATTTAACTCGCCAAAATAAACAAACAGGGAGTACATTTTTGGGAGTGAAATTCAATGCTGAGTTATCATAAATTAGGCATTCAGAAATGTTTCTCATCACACGATTGTAATCACTGTGAAGATGTTCCGATTAGCTAATGATTGCTGATTGAATTATGATGATGTTGATGATGATTAAATATGGTTTGGCATCGTTTTGTGTTTGTTGCTGATTCCACTGAAAGACAAAAAAAACAAGAACAAGATTATTTTACTCCTTTGAGGTTAATCAAAAAAAATGTTCAGACGATGATGATGATCATGAATATTTATGCTGTAGTTATAAAAAGGGATGATGCTTTTATCAGACTATTGACTTTGTCTCCACTTCCATCATCATCACTTTTATCATCATGTTACGCATATTGAATGGGAAGCAAGAGAAAAAACTTGGCTTCAATGAGAAAGTCTTGTGTTTATTTTTATCAGGTTTGTAAATCCTTTTTGTTGAAAAGCTTGTGAAAGCTTGAAAGTGGCAATTTGATTCAAGAGACAAACAAAAATGCAAATGATTTAAATAGTGATGGGGTCGAACTAGCATTCGTTTCAATTAAAAAGATATTAATTCTTTGGCAAAGTTGAACAGTTTAATAATAATTGTACTTTGCTTACCCAAAATACGCAGTAAATACTTACTATCAATTGAGATGAACAGAGGGCTATGCTCTCCATCACTTTGTATTTTCAAATATCCATCCAAATTTTCCAACAAAACATTAAAATTAAGGTGATTCTGTTTTTCTTTCTGGTCTCAAATTAAATTTATAATGAAAAATCAGCCGATGACACGACACTCATGATTATCTCCATTTCCTTCAACCCACCTTGTTACCAAAACAGATTTAAGATTGGGATAACAGCATAAATTTATCAGCATTAATCTCATATTTCTACCATTTTTCAACTCTCCAACGGACCTAAACCAAGTATTAATATTATAAATTGATCTTGGACTCGAAAATCTCTTTGCTTAGGGCCAAAAGTCTGTTGATAAATGACTCCAAGTGCACCATTTGTTACCGAATCAGACCTTATAGGATCAATTGAGATTCAACAGGTCCCAATCGAAATCATAACCAACTCTTGAATCCACCAAGATTCATGTGTTGAACTGTCCTTACATCACTCTAAATCGATTGATATTAATAGAAAACAAGAAATCAATTAAAAAAAGGTTACAGACAATGAATTGTTCAACTTACATCACTTTTGGTAACTCGCCATGCTTTGTAGGATTGGGTTAACCTAAAACAAAGGCAGATGAACAAAATTAATTTAAGAGATGAGTGTAAATTAACACAGCCAATTAACACGAATCACATTAAAGACACTTAATTAGAATCATATTAATTATAAACAATGTTAATTAAAACCAATCAAGATGTTACCAGAATGGACATTGTCTTGAACAATCACATGTAAAGGGGAAAGATTAAAATGAGAGGGAAAGGGGAAAGATTAAAATGAGAGGGAAAAATCGGGTTAAATCAGAAAGAAGCGCGTTTTATGAAATGGTCAGTATGAGGCAAGTTTATTCAAATACTGTTCCCATGCTGTTCAACAGATAATTTCCGTTCTTTTTATGATTTCCATTATTTCCCTAAATATCAATTTAAATTGATATAATGATAACAACTAAAACCTACTTTACCCCAAAAAAAAGAAGAAGAAAATAATTGAATATATTTATCCCTTTTTTTACCCATTCAAGTTCACTATGTTATTACTCCGGAATTTAATATTCAATTACCAATTATCAATTTACTTGCTCATGATTATCATGTTATCAATCAAATTCAACCTTCACTGGTGCACATTTTAATCATTATTGAGAGGTTCAATGGTAATAACAATACAACAACCTTTGATCAACCTTATTAACTAAATCAACAGACGAGTAAACACACACAAAAAAGGGAAACATTTTGTCCACATTAGGTTTGAGTTAATATTTACAGAGTAACTGTCCAATGCCTGTTGATCCTTTTTTGCGTATTACAATCAAGTTCAAGGTTTAATAACAATTAATAATACAATTTTAATATACAAATACAATATTGATATGTATTTACATTGGATTAAGTTGGTGAAAATTGAAGACAAAAAGGTTTTTTCATGAAACCTCTCAATGAGCCGATAATCAGTCTCATTAATCATTACAATTTTACAGTCTCCTGTCAAATTGTGATCATTATTACAATTAATCAGCCATTAAAGGTCATTAATCTGACACCAATGAAATAAATAGCCAATGTAACAATAAGTGGTAAAACCAAAGAAACAAAGCGCAAGTTGAAGCCATTTGAATGTGAAAAATGCTGTAACCAGAAAAGCTGACTATCAAATAACCTTTAGGGTTTACCATTTCCAATGAATTACTATTAAAAAAGGATGATAATTATATTACAATTAAAATGAATAATGTAATTAGCTTGGCGTCCTTTTAATCTAATTAAACAGCAACCACACCTAAGACAAAACAAGTAAATTAATTGTTGATTGTGACTTAAAATAATAATGAATCTAATATATCAAAGATGATCTTTGATCAATAAAACATTAGCCTTTGAGGTATTGATACTGACGATAAAAGCAAGAAAAGTTATCTTTTAAATCGATTCATCTTTTGACTGATTGTGCACAATTAGTGTCCACATTAAGTACCATGAGAATTTGATTAGATTCAAGTTCAACGAATCAAAGTGTTTCAATTGTAATCAATCAGATTAAGAGGTTGTCAGGATTGACACTCAACATTTTTACCTGATTTTTTTGTTCTCAATGTTTTTAAATAATGGAAAATGGAGGAAAATTTTCTCCAAAAATTAGAGGAAAAATGAGAATCAAGATGAAGAGATATTTTTGGCATCAAATGCTGAGCTTTTCCTGGTTATACCAAGAGTTGTCATTTATGTTTGGGTTTTGTGAACACAAAAGGTTTACAATGAGATGAAAGTTAATTGTAGTTGGAGAGTCGAGTTGAAGATGAAAACAAAAACTGAAACTGAATAATGATGATGAGGCAGGAGAAGGAAATTAACTTAAAAATGAAGATGAATATGAGTTACTTCTCATGGGATCTTTGTCAACCATATAACTCATGATTTCAAGTGAATTATCCGTTTGTTTGCCTTTTAAAATGAGACAATTTTCATGATTAAATCTGAGCGAAAGCAAAGGCAAAATATTAAATGTCTGTAACCATGAATTTCATTGAATAATTGAACAAAAAGAGAATGGAAATTGAACAAAGAAAATATCTCTTTTTTTGCCTTCTCTTTTGTCCAGTCTATTTTGACTTTACATTGTAAACACTGTTCATTACTATTAATCAACTTACGGATAATCTTCATGATTACCTGCCATTTGTATTGCATGTTTCAATGCATGCAACTTGTTAAAGTATCTCATTTGATTCATGTTTAACCACCATTTTGGACAGTATTATTAGCTTGGGTTTTAGCGTAATTAACTTAATTTGATAAACTTTATTTTGCTCTTTAACCTCAACTGATAATACTTTAAATGGTTGAATTTGCTTGTGATTTGTTTGAGTTGTGATTGATTAGCTTAAAAATGTCTGTTGATTTACAATTTTAAAGTCAATTCAACAGTTAACATTGACATTTACAAACTCACTCAATGTTCATACAATGTAATTAAATGCCCAACCTGCAAAATATTTTACTTTATCATGTAATTTCAATGAGTGGAATTGAGTTGTCATAATTTTAGTTTGAAAAAGTCAACCATTAAAGTAATAAAAAAAATGCTTATCAAGTGAGAATAAATTGATGAGAAGAAAAAAGAAGAAGAGAAATATTGATTGAAATGAAATCGCATTTCAAAATGATTTGATCAAATAACCTAAGTGAAACAATTAGCTAAATATCAATTACAAAATGAAATTGGAAAAGTTGATTAACCATTTAGATTGATGTGTTTGAAAGGAAATTGTGATTTGAAAAATGAGAAAAAACAACAATTATCAAAGCTTGTTTACGAAGTTTAATTGTTGCAGTCATTATCAATTGATAAGAAAACTGTTTCTCAATTAAAAGTAATTTGAAATGATAAAATAAGGTAAACATCATTAAAAGGGGTAAATAAGTTTTAAAGATAAACATTGATTAAAGAAAAGAATTTAATTGTTGCAATTCAATCACTGAAACTAATGAATATCATCATACTAATCGTCATAATGATCATAATGATCATTGTATTCATTTTCAATGTTACCCAAAAGACATTAGACTTCAACCCAAGAGATGCACTTTGTCCCATCAAATGTAACAAACAGTGAGACCTTTTTTTACGGGGAATCCTTTCATTTTCATCTTCATTTTTGCTCTCATTTTGCTCTCTATTTTCATCCTCCTTGTCGTCCTCCTCATCCTCATCTTCATAACCGTCTTCATCATAATCAACATCATCGTCATAATAATCATAATGATCATTTTCAATGTTACACAAAAAACATTAGACTCCAACCTAAGAGGCTTACCTTGTCCCATCAGATTCAACACACTGTGAGACCTTTTTTCACGTTGAATCCTTTCATTGAAATCTTCATTTTTGTTATCATTTTCATTTTTATTTTCATCCTCATTTTCATCTCTAATTTCATTATTCTCATCCTCCTCATCATCATCTCCATTACCATCTTCGTCATCATCAACCTCATCGTCATAATGATCATTGTGTGATGATTTTCAATGTTAGCCAAAAGACATTAGCCATTCAAGCTAAGCGACTCACTTTGTCCCATCAAATGTAACAAACAGTGAGACCTTTTTTCACGTTGAATACTTTTCTTCATTTTTATTTTCATGTTTATTTTCATCTTCATTTTCATCTCTAATTTCATCATCATCATTCTTAGTCTTCTCTTTCACCTCCGTGGGAGTAAAATGATCATTCTCATTCTCCTCATTCTCTTCACCATCATCTTCAAAGATCATCCCAATGCTATTAATGAAATCAAATTGTTCCTAGTCTCTGTCCTGATCATCATTATTATCTTCTTAATAATTACTCCAAGTAATTCAACTCTTATCTTCCTCACCTCTCTATTCTCTTCCTTTTCTTCTTGCGCCTCTATCTTCATCAATGTCGCGTTCTTTACGCATCAAAAAATACGCTAAAACTATCGCCATAACCCACCCAAAATTTAGCTTAAAAGAGAGTAAAAATATTGCCCGTGAAAAGTTCAATCTCCTTCTTCTTCTTCTTCTTCTTCAGCTCTCTTCTCTTCCTTTTCTGCATCTTATTCCATGTTTTTTGCTCTTCTCAATGAAATAACTCATCTTGCACTCTCTTACTCCAAAGATGATGATGATGATGAGGAAAAGGCATAAAACCTTGAAACAACGCCAAGAAAATCTGCTTAAGGGTGATTGGGTTGGTTTGTGCTCTTTTCTTATACTTTTTTTATGATTTCTTAAGCATTAAATAATGATTTTTTGGGGTAAAAAAACCAATGGCCAAGTGGTTTGAACGCTGTTAAATAAGCTGAAATTATAAGAATGATGATTATTATTATGATTATCTTACAGTTTGGGCGTTAAAAGTAAAGCTTTAAAGCAAAAATAACAAAGAGAGATGACAAGTTATCAGAGACATAACAAGTTCACTGATGCAGTCCATTTAAAGGTTACCCAAACCAAAGGAGGTAAAGTTAATCATATTCAACCATTAGAAGTGATTATAACCTTCTTGGCGTTGATTTACTAATTAACTTTTTTACTCTTTTTTCCAGTTAAAAAAGGCATCTTATAAATTATCATCACATTCAACCTCTCATCATGATCAACAATCCTAATCTGAATGGATTAAAGGAACCAAACGGTAATTTGAAAGTTGAGAACAACAAGAAGAAGAAGTGAAAAAAGGTTAAAACTGTGTTGATGGATTTTGTTTTATTACCTTTTCGCCAACAAAACGAAGCATAAACATTATTACTAACTATTTGTATATTGGAACGATATTTTGATTTTCTAGTATTTTTATATTCTGTTTACTTTCACATGATTAATGGATTTGTATTATTGCAGGCAAAATAGAAATGAAGTTTGCAGAAGAAGAAGAAGAAGAAAAGTCAAGAATTGTTTGCAAGAAAATGAATTTCTTTGCAAAAGTCAAACATCTTTTTACCTTTTGAACAACGGCAACTTTGGTCTATTGAAAAGTTGATTTAAAGTTGAAATTCTCAAGCTGTGATTATCTAATTAGACTCTTGTTGTTGTTTGGTGTAAATGAAGATGTAATTTCATGTTCAAACAATCAGTTGACCCAAAGTTTACCTTTGCGTGATTGTAACACTTTTTTTCGTTCCTTTTTTCACTTCTTTTACCTTTTTCCTCTTTACCTTGTTTACCTTTACCAAATAACTTGGACTGTAAGGTTAACGAGAAGAAATGTTTATCAAGTGAAAAGCACTTCTTAAGAAGCTTTCATTTACACATTTCACGATTCAGTAGCTGATTAATGGTTAAACTTAACAGGGAATCGTCAAGACAAATAGACGAGAAGAAAATTGTAAATAATTTTCTAATTCCAATCAATACATCTTATCGTCATCCACCCATCAATATAAACAATCAGCAATCAATTGAATTGTTTTCTCATTTTGTTCATTCCAAATTCGAGTTCAAAAAGCTCAAGTTTCCAAATCCATGCAAGTTGCTTTTTCATGTTGAGACAATTTGGTTGACAATTTGTTTTTTTTGTTTAAAGTGTAATCAAATTTTCTCTGACAATTGTAAAGTTAATTCAATTTTTGCAGCTTCACTTTGATGAACCTCAATATTAGGAAAAGTGAAAATAAAAGAGAAGAAAAAAAGTTATTTTTGTGGTTTTTCTGGTTTTTTAGGTTCTTTTTTTTCATTTTGTCTTTACTTTTATTATTATTTTCACTCGTTAAAGCTTTTGCTCAACTCACTTTGATATTCAACAAGTTTGTTGACCTTACAATGTGAGGGAGTAGAGGATCAAGTCTATCCCTTTTCATCATCATCATCCGCTTGCTTCTCATCAAATGATTGGCCTTAAACAATAAATAGTAATGCAAAACTCACAAGGCCTCATTGTTTATTAACCAGCAAAAAGACTTTCATTTAATCGCGAAACAAGGCAACAATTAACCTCAATGATCAGGGTGGGATGATGAGAGACAGAAGATAGACAACAAGTCTTGGGTTATTCAAGTTGGCTTTCACTTGGTGAACCTTGGGTGAGTTCATAAAGGTAACATGGTAAAGATTGAAATGGTGCAAATGATAGTCTTCAATATTGAATGGTTATTGGACAATCAATTTGTGCAATTTTTTTCAATTTACTTTCTTCTTCTCTAAACAATCATCTGATCATATATTTTTCACCAGTTTTATTGCGCGATTTTATTGATGATGATGATGATGCTCTTGATGATGATGGTGATTATCAAGATAAAGATGAGGATGAAGATGATTTATCATGAGAAAAGGTTTTCAATTGAAGTAGCAAGTCACGAAAAGGATTGGTGATTTGTTGTTTGAAAGCAGAAAAAAATGGAAAAATTTGAAGCATCAGTCAATTGGAAATTGATTCAAACGTTAAAAAGACTCTGTTGGAAATGAGTTTAATTCACGGATTCATGAGTTCAAAGGCTCATGCTGAGTAAAGGTAACATTGGGTTTAGTCGTTTGTGTTTAGTATAAAAAAAGGTAAACTTGAATAAGGCAACAATTGGAATCAAACGAATGGTTAAAAAAAGTAAACTTGAATATCTTAATAAACCACTTGAGATTGAATGGTTAAACAGCGAAAGTTTTGATTTGGAAAAATGTTTGAAGTAAAAGTCAATTACAATTAACTGTAAACACTGACAATTTGGCATAAAATTTGGTTCCAAATGTTGGGCCAAAGATGGTCGGAAGCGACAAGATTAAGATGTAAAACCAAAGTGAAAAAGGATTGTTATTAACCAATGATGGCGAGTGTTAAATTGAAAATGGGTCAAAATGTGATCTATTTTGTACTCTGCAAAGGTATAAGCCAATATTAAGACTCAGTTTCCGCAAAGGAAGAGGACGAGGATGAAGATGATAAAGGTTATAATCAGTTTGAATTTGGTTTGTTGGAAGAAGAAAAGGTAAGAAGAAAGAAAATTTTACCTTTTCTAACCTTTTTACCTTTACTCTTTTCTTACTCGCTCTTTTGCTTGAAAAACAATTTCAATTTTCTTTTGTTGGCCAACAGCAAACGGTGACAACAACGGCAACTGGACAGTCTGAATTGGTAAAACCCAATTCACAACATTCGTCCATCCATTATTATTGCTGTTATTATTATCATCATCATTGTTATTATTTACTTGTGCTTACCACAATCTTTACCCTTAGGCAAGAAAAGTGTTTCTGTATGTGTGTTGAAGTTGCCACCGGTTTGAACAGAATTGTGTTTAACAGTTGAACAATGAAGATGATGATGGTGAAGAAGAAGAAGAAAAAGAAAGATGAGAAAAAGCTGGTTTTCAGTTTAAGGCTCAAAACATACTTTCACCGATTCTCATCAAAGGTTACACTCACGTCCTCGCCATTACTTTCATCATCGTCTTCATCATCGTCTTCAACTATTTTGATCACTTTCCTGGTTAGCCAAGAGACATTAGCCTTTTGACTTGAGCAACTCAGTCTTAACCCATTAAAAGCAACAACCATGAGAGCCTCTTTCACGTTGATCATTGTTATCCTTGTATTGTTCAAGCTCAATGAATGTTTTAAACTTTACTTTGACCAAATCTAATTAACTTTGGTTAAACTTTGTAATCATTATAATCAATCTTTAATGATTGATTAAAGAGCAAATTTGAGCTTCAATTATATCGATATCTATAATTAACTGGACAATAATTGATTACTAAATGGTTGGCTTTTCAACAATTAATTGGTAAAAGCTAAATGAATTAAAAAAGTTGAGTATTTTTGTTTTTTGTTTCTCGGTCGCGTTCATTAACATCGAGTTGAGTGATCAGTTAGATTATCAATTTAATTTGATTATTGAATGAACATGGTTGAACAGGAAACAATTGTTTGATAGATACTTGTTGACTGTTAATGATGAAAAGTTACAAGATTTGTTGATGATGATAGTGAACATGAAAGCTGGTAAAACAGGAAACGCTTTAATTAATAAGAATAAAGTTCAATGAATGTGTTAATTAATTGAATTATACCTCAATTGTTAATTGTTGATTCATTGGTTTTCACTGCATACAAACTGCATCTTCCTCTGTGGTCTTGAAACTGGTAAACATTGACTGTTGAAGAAAGGATCATTTCTTGTGAAGAGATGATCATCAAGTAAATTACCCTTTGCTAAATTGACCATGAAAAAGATTAATTTATCTGTTAGAATAGAAATTTTCTTGAAATTTGTTTAATTATTGTTTCGCCAAATTAACCAGAAGTGTTCTGCCAATGATAATCATGATGTAAGGAAGCAAAATTCACAATGAACCAGTGGATGGAAAATATGAACCAGAAAAAATATTCACTCAATAATAGCAATTGTTCAAAGTTGATTTACATTTTTTCAAGTTCTTGGAAAGGTTAACGTTTTGCATGATTATTCTGATTGAAGACAATTTAACCATTTGGGTTAAAGCACATTGAAGTCTAGGTTTAGGCAGTTGATACCTTGTAATGGTTTTCATTAGTCAGAAGTAGTTTCATCTGAAATATCAATAGATTCATCGATCCTGATATTGAATTGTTTTCAGAGTTTTAATTGAAAACAATCGTTTTGTCTGGAAAGTTAATGATCGTGAAATCAATAGAAAGCTCAAGATTGTGAAGATTTCAACATTGAGTAAAACAACTGAAAGATCAAAAACCTTATTGATTTGGATTGTTAGAAAAGTTGAGTGAAACTGAAGCTGAAACTTTCAGATTTTTGAACAATCTTAAGTCTGGATGCTAAAATATTTTAACCTGCAAAACTAGAAGTCGTCGTTAAAGGAAACTTTATTGAAAGGTTGTCGAAATGTTGGACTAACAAGATAACAGTTTCAGTGGTAGAATGATTGGAATATGATTTTTCCTGAAATTCTCAATGTGAATTTCTATTACAATTGTTATTTGGAAAATTATTCAACAGCATAAACACTCACCATTAATGAACACAGAAGTCTATTTGGACCATGAAGAGTTTGAAAAAGCACACTAGTTACAATGAACAGTCCATTGAACTTCCAAGTAAGCTGTCATTCATCGAGTAATTTTACAAATGAAAGCCTAGCCATTAGTAATCAGAAGGATAATGCTGATTTCCCTGTATTATCCTTTGGACAACAGAAGAACAATATTTTCCACTTTCAATCACTCCTTCGCATGAAAAGAATCAGTTAGCTGGTCAGTAATTTATAAATTGATAACTCATCACTCAATCATTTCACTATGCAAATTCATATTCTTTTGATGGAAATGCGAAAAGATGAAATGATCTTCAGTGGTTAGCAGCCTGTGAAAAGTCAATATTGTTAAATATCATCAGTCTACTTGGAACAATATGAATGCAAAATGAATAGAATTCAGTGTTTAGAACATTTAATTGATCAATTTAATCACCATTCAGTTAAACTTTTGTGGCTTTCATTTGATTGCAATTTCCTTGTGTCACTCAACTGAAAGGCTATCACATTGGTTGACAACAATGAACCTTATCAAGCTCAACTTCCGAGTAAACAATGTTTTACTCAATATCAAGGTCTGACCTTGAATTGTTGGTTAAAAAGGGTAAAAAAAATAAGGTAATAATTAATTGAATGAAAAACAGGTAAACAAATGAAAAGAGCAACAATATGAAGTTAAGTCTATTTACATGTCAACCCACGCCATTCAACAGTACACATTATTTTTATCTCATCATTCGTTCATATTCATCACCATATTCAACCCAATCACGATAACAATACAAATACACTGACAACAAAAAAAGGTTAACAATTGACTAACAAAGGTAACAAAAAGCAAAGTGACCATCAAGGTGAATCACAATTTTCTCAGGTTGATTGGTTCGTCTTGTTACATCGTGTTCATCTTCAATTATATCAGGTCAAACCTCTTACTCGAAGAAGAGTGCAAAAAAAGGTGTAAATAATGATCAAAGGTAAAGATGGGAAAGTAAATGATTACTTGAGCAACTAATTTAATCTCAAACTTCAAGTGAATCAACATGAAATGTCTATTTTTTAACACTTTGTGTTTACCTTGTTTGCACAATGAAAGGAGAAACAAAGAGAAGGCAAAAAAAGATGAAGTTGAAATTATTCTGCAAGTTATGTGAAAACAGAATGATACCTTTTTCATCTTTACCTGAGTTAAAGGTTGAAAAATGTAGACCAGTTGAGTTGAAACCATTTTTCATCTCTTCCCATCCTCAAGCCCACACAGAGCATAATAAGGTTCAATGGCGATCTCATGTTGAGTTAGGTTATTATTTCGTTTATTATCATCATAATAAGATGCACAAGATGTGTGAGTGTTATCATGATAACTTTAGTTTCATTCATTATTCAATTGAAATGATAAAATGTCACTAGTCTCTTCAATTATACACTATCATCACACTCTCCAGTTATCTTTATCATCTTATTATTTAGATTCAACTATTGACTTCTAATTTGCGTGGTTTCTGGTGAAAGCCCAAATGAAGCAAAAAAAGGTTGGACAAGATGGATCCTCTAAGGTCAATGGTCAGCGATTATCATTTAGATTGCAAATGTAATTTGGACAATAAGTTGCACTTGTTGATGGAATCGCGAATTTCCGTTCCATTGAGTTTATCTTTAAACTATTTTTTTGCTTCTCATTGTTGTCTTCAGGTTCAATTATTTGTATCAAGTATTACCAGTTTTTGGGAAAGCATATGGAACCCGAGGTCAAAGGGCAAGTTATCAACTTCTAGTGATTCAGTTTACCTGCTGTGTGTTGCCTTGTGATGTTGATGATAAAGCCAAGTGTAGCATTGAAACTAAACTGTAAAATGAGAAGAAATAAGTTTATCCTTAAAAATGATCAACTTAACCAGTGGTTAGCTTTTCAATTGAAACGTTTTTTTGTAGACTTGATTGACTTGATTATGGAATAACTCATGGAGAGATTAAAGCTTCTGATGTTGATGATTATGATTAAAGGTGATTATTGGGAATTATTCAAGTTTATTTTCAATCTTTACAGACCATTTTGTTAACTACTTTTCCGTCTTTACCAATAATTGACCGTTTCAAGTGCGGTTCTGGTAATACATGTGAAATGTTTATTGGAATCAAATGATTACATGATTATGCACCATTCAGATCAATACAGTTGGATTAACTTTTGCTATCAAATTGATGGTTAAAAATTATTCCAATGATTATACGCAACTTTACATCTTTATGTCATTACCTTTTGAATAAAATGATAAATAACCTTATGATCAATACAGGAATTTTTGGGTTTGGTTACTTGAAAAGCAAGGAAAGATTTGAGACAACCCAATGACTGTTTTCACTCAAATTACAGTCTTAACAGCTTGTTGGAACAGTCTTGAGTATTCAAAGGGCAAGGTAATATTGATCAACTCAATTCTAGTCACCAATTAATGATCATTTTTTAAGTACTTGGACAGTTGATATCAGTTTCTTGCTCAAAATTAATCGATAATGTTTCGAGTCATGCAACTCATCAGATTAAATTTTTACTTATCACTAAAAAGTAAGCTGTAAGTTGCTTCAACTTAAATGTAATACAAAGTACAATGAAAATAACCCGATCACTAATGCCTCTCGGAACAGTCAAGTCTCTGAATAAACTGTCATTAAACTAGTGATGATAATGCTATTAATGGAAAGCTTATAAAGCAACATTTTCAAAACTAAGCCACCAATTATTCATATTAGTCTCAAGTTCAATTTATTATCGAGTAACTGAACTAAGATTTGACCTGAAAAATTTGTAGTCAATCAGTTTTTCAGACAATGAGAGATATTGCTACCTGCCGAAGAGACATTCATTCAAACTTCATTGTTTTTGCCATAGATATTCCAATTACTTAACAACTAATAGGTTTTAAAGCAAGCTGATTCTTCTGAGCACAACTAAATTCAGAACACCAAAAATATGATTGAAAAAATTCTGAGCTTAGATCATTTTTGATATCCTTCTTTGATCATTCAATAGTTGAATCTGAAAATTATTAACAATAACTTTATTGTTTAACTTTATTGTTTAACAAAGTGAAACTTATTTGGTGACAAGCTTTTAGGTCATGCTTTGAGTATTGATTCAAAACCTTCATACACAGTTTTGATCAAAACTCATGTTTATTAGGGTCAATTATATCATCGAAACTGACCACCAGAAGCCAGAACTTTCATCGAGTCAGTTGAATGATATTGAGATGAGACCACGATCAACCGGATAAACTCGATTGCATTAATCACTTTAAAATGTAAATAACAATTACCTCACTCGTAAAGCTTTCCTGTAACCATTGCTATTCATCGTTTTTAAAATTAAAATAATTGTTAATTAATAACTTAATTTATAACAGTTAATGATTTCTGTATGCTAATTGTTGAAGCTGAGGCACACTTAAGGCACACTCTGAGACGAAAACAAAAACAAGTGAACAATTAACACAATCAACGGCAAAATTAATCAACAATTTTAAAAGTGAATTTAATGTGAAAACAAAATATTGAAATTTTGCTCCATGAGACTCAAGAGACTTTCAAACCAATTAAAGTTATCTGTTACAAAAGGAGCAAATTTTGGGTGAAAAAAAGCTCAAACAAAAAAAAACCAAACCCATGAAGAAATTGAAACCCTTGTAACAATGTTAACCTGATTTTACAATATTTTTTGATGATGAACAGGTTTTAGCTCAATAATGATAATCTTGAGGTGAATAATGATAATCCTGAACCCAATGCTCAAGGCGATGAAATGAGCGTACAAACGTTGCAATTCATTTCATTGGGCGGATCACATTCGGGTAAATATTAGGGTAACCATGAAAATAATAAACTTAATCTTTATTGTTATCATATTTTATTATTCAAAATAACTTTTACCTTTTTCTCCATGAAATTTCTTCTTTTCCATTTTCTGAGTAAACAACTCATCTTTTTAATATTTTCATCTTTTCCTCCTCCCAAATGTTCATCAATTACCTTCTCTCTGCATCATCATCGTCTTACCTGATTTAACACGATTTTTCATCCTCATCATCTCTACTGAATCTGTCATTTATTTTCCTTCTGATAAACTTTTTCCTTCACTAACTGCCTATTAATATTTCTCAAATGATAAACGTTTAATAAGCTTCATCAATGGACAACAATTAAGGGTTTGATAAGTTGTTTGAAAGACTAGAGATGAAGAAAAGATGAAAACTTTGTTTCAACTTTCATCTTCGACTTCTTTTTTTTCACCACAAAATGCAAGTAGAGCTATTAATTAAAAATGTTTGGACCTTAATCATGATCAACTATTAACTAGGTAAGGAGATGATGGTTAGGAGATGATGTTAAAGATGGTGAATAAGGTTTTCCCTTCTTTAAGGTTATCTTGAGCTAGCTCATCATCTTGATCGCCACTGGTTTAGTGGTTCCAATGGGCCGAGGGAAACCATTTACACGCCTCATTGGCCTCTTAGTTTCAAGTGATTTATCGTGCAACAAGCACAAAATGGACAAATGATTATCGATATATTTTTACCCAAAGCCCAGGACTAGATGACTTGATACGCTTAACAGTTGGCATCACAAGGTTTACCTTACAGCTAAAGTTTATTCAGCTTCTTGTTAAAAAAAAGTATTACATCTTTGAACAGCAAAATAAACAGCTTTTTTGGGCTGAAAATGAGCTTTTTTTATAATCATTCAAGTGAATGAAGCTAACAAACTTGAATGGTTAAACAATATATTTTTGGTTGACTCATAAAATGTTTCGTGCTTTTCATGCCTCACAATGTTTATTAGCATCAAATCAACTCTAGTCATAATTGTTGTCACCATGGTTAGTGTGTCAAAGGTGATCCGGTATAAAAATGGACGGTCGGTTGACGCTTTGATTGAGCTGATAAATTGAGATGGACTTTGAATTATGATTGAATAAATATTAGTCATCGAAAGAGGTTGCCATTGTGATCAGTGGGCCTTTTGACGTCCATCTCAAATGAGCATAAAAAAAGCTAAAATTGATGACGCGATATTGAATCATCCAAGCTGTTAGACTGTTGAGTAAATGTTGAAGTTGTTCAAAAAATGAGCAAAAAACTTTTACTTTTATCAAAACATCTCGAGATTTCCCAGGAAATCAACTTACAATATTGTCTCATGCGATGAATCATCTGTTGCTTCATGTTTAATCAATTGCTTGGTACAATAATAATGCAAAATAATCCGATGACATTTGAGTAAAAACAAACTGAACTTTGACTCGAGTCTTTAGGTTGTGAAAATGGATCTCAACAGTAATTAAGTGCTTTAAATGTTATCAGAATCAACTACAATCATCAATTACTGATCGTGATAATCGTTTGATAACAGTTTCTGAAAGGTGATCGGAAAGGTTTGCTTCTGAAGCTGCTAAAGTATCGGAAAATTGAGATTTCAAATGTAACCTTTAGCCCAAAAATTTGGGTGAAAACCAGATTCTTTCATTTTTACTTTTCTAGTATTGAACTCATCAGTTAATAACATCAAAAATTCATGATTCTTTAGTCCCAATCATATGCTTCACAGAACGGAAACATTGTGCCAGTAGCATCACTCAAATCATGATAACTTCCGATTCTTAAGCCAGTAACATCAACATAAATATCAAGCTAAATAAATGAATGAACCAGAGCTTTCCTTACAAAGAACCAGAAAAACAAAAGATCTTGAAATGCGAAACGATTGTTTGCATTTATTTACCAAATTATTGAAATTTGATCGATTCTATTTTTTAAATGCTTCTTGTATGAGTTGCTGTAAAATTAATTCATGATTTAAGTGAGGAAACGAAAGTTGAAAAATTTTGGAATATTTTTTTCCTCATTTGATTGGAAAAATAAGATTAAACTGTTTCTTTGTGATGTTTGTTTTTCTGGAAAATGTTATCAGAATCAATTACTTTTCATTTATCAATTCTTTTCCGCTTTTCTTTTTATCAAATTGTTATCATCAAACAAGAGTCAATCATTGTACACATTGAATAATGTCCATTTGAATGCGAGCAACAATGAATGTTTTATCATCGCAATCAGCTTTAACCGTCAAACATCATAATCAATATCGATTTAATCAGTTACTTGTCACAATAATAATGCAAAATAACCCGATGATGTTCATCAAAAGTCAACTTCTGTCATGTCATATGGCACAATAAAGACAAGACACGAATTCATATCCAATTAATAATCACTCAAGTATCATGATTTGCAAGGTAACCAGTGGTTTCATCCATAAATAGCTAATAACCAGAATCACTTTTAGATATTTACTTAAACATATTTGGTTCAAATTGTTGAAATTCATTCACCAAATCGTTACATTTTTAACCAACCTTTTCATAAAATTCTTTAGCTTCCATGTGTTTACACAAATCAGTCAAAATTGAACAGCAAACTCAATTGAAATGACAACCAACAGTTGAAAAGAGATGAAATAACGTTTAAAATTGAATGCTTTTATATTTGGGTCGCCTAAAAGTCTCACCAGATGGCTGTGCAGCTAACCAGCTGGTAATATCTTATACAAGAACAAGATAGCTGTGATTACATTTTTATTATTATAAATCTTGTTTATTGTTTTTTTGTATTATATCTGTTTGTCATTTACTTGTTTATTTTATATTTTATAATGAGTGAACCAGGTTTTGGTAAATTAGAAAGTTACCTAAAAATCTCCAAACTCGGTGAAGGAACCTATGCAACTGTTTATAAAGGACAAAGCCGAGCAAATGGTGCTTTGGTTGCTCTCAAAGAGATTAGATTTGCACATGAAGAGGGAACACCTTGTACTGCTATAAGAGAAGGTAAGAAATTTCCTTTATCCAACCAATTATTCAACTATTCAATTCTGTATTTGGCCCTTTTCGTTGCCAAACAAACCTACGATTGTATCACCTTTATCACATTTAAAAGCCATAATCTTGTCAATGTTGAAAAGCATTTTGCGTTTTTTTTTCTTGAAAAGTAGCTCTTGTCAAACCTTAAGACTGTAATCGTGTCCTACTTATCCGGTTGTCTTTTTACTCATTCAATTCAACTTATTGGTTTATTTAACTCATTATTGTCTTTACTCATTTCTCTGTCCTTTCCCCTCTGCTTTATGTTCTGGCCTCATCTGATTCACGTTCATTCTGTATCATCGTTTTGTTTATATCTAAACATTTTTCTCTCTATTCTTTTCTCTTTTATTGATACCTTTTCACATATAATCAACCAAAGTCTCTCTGCTACGAGGATTGAAGCACAATAACATCGTGACACTTCACGATATCATACACACTGATAAAACTCTTACCTTGGTGTTCGAGTATCTGGTTAGTTGCTTATATCCATGTTTTGATACTTTTAATATTTTACTTGTAATTTAAATGAAAACATGAATTGTTCGAGTGTCAAGCGAAATCAATCTTTTATGCGTCCCTTTATCATCCAAATTAACATTTGTTCATTTTCTCATTCATTGAAAAACCTTTTCTGTCTTTCCTTCAGGAGCAAGATCTGAGGCAATACATGGATCATTGTGCGAATCTTTTGAGCCAAAATAATGTTAAGGTAAGAATTGAATGGATAACAATAAAACAAAAGTGTTCATTGAAATTAACAAAAGAATAAAAAATTGAGAGAAAAATTGATTACCCAAAACAATTTTCGTCTTTTCAGATTTTTCTTTTCCAACTATTAAGAGGACTTTCATACATTCATCGGAAACAAATTTTACACCGAGATTTAAAGCCACAAAATCTTTTAATCAACGATAGAGGTGAACTTAAATTGGCCGACTTCGGTTTAGCGCGAGCAAAATCTGTTCCGACCAAAACTTACTCCAATGAAGTGGTAACTCTTTGGTATAGACCACCGGACGTCCTTTTAGGTTCAACACATTATACAACCTCTATCGATATGTGGGGAGTTGGATGTATCTTTCATGAAATGGTTACTGACAAGCCCATGTTTATGGGTAATAACGTTGAACATCAGCTTAATTTAATTTTCAAAATAATGGGCAGTCCAAGTGAAGATACATGGAACTCACTGTTTCAAAATATTAAAGTAAACTCCAATATTGAATTACCCGATTCCATGCGGATAAAGTATTCTCATCATAAAAGATCTCTTGGGGAAAGAATCCGTCGATTAGATGCCGATGGATTTGATCTGCTTTTCAAATTTTTAGAGGTTCGTATATAATCATAACATTAACCAAATTAGACTTTGATTATTTCATGAGCTAATTATTCATTGAATAACAAAAACTTGATTTATTGAGGAGCGAAAACTTGAACTCTTGAACTTCAAAATTTTTTAAAAGTGAATTGCAATAATCTAAAAGTGGTGATCATTATTTGATTAGCAATCGTTTTCATTTTTTTATGAGTCAACGATTTTAATGAATTTTCAATCTTCAGAATCTAGATTTTGATCAAATTGAAATAACTTCGATTGATCGACAAATTTTAATCGAAATTGTTGTTGTTGATTTTACAGTTGAATTGTTGATCAAATTGTTGAAATGCTTTTCCCAAATCAATTTCACTCTGATAGCTACTTTATTCTGATAACCTTATTAATCAATTGTTTTCTTCTTTCCCTGATCTCTTATTAATTACAGTACGAACCAACTTCTCGGATAACAGCTGATGCCGCAATGAGGCACAGGTATTTTGATTCATTCGGTCCACAAGTACATGAATTAAAAGATACTGATTCAATCCTTTCAATACCGGGAATAAAATTACGCTTCAATTCATCTACACCTAAATTCATTAAAACCTCTCAATCGGATAGTAAAATTAAAATCTCACAGTCACAGTCGCAACAATTCAAAGTGAAGGACGACAATTCATCTGCAAAGAATGGTAAATTCAATAAATTTAAATTATCTCTTGCTACAATCAATTAAATTCCATCCTAATCAACAAAACAAATTTAGCTGATTTATTGTGACTTGAACTTTCCATTTCATCATTAACTATCTGAATGCACCACTTTTCAAGAGATTATCATATTCTCATTTTATACTTCATTTTTCCTGCAACTTTTTGCAGCTTTTACCAGTTTTAATGTTATTTTTTGATTTCACCAAATTGTAACCAAAATTAATTTCCAGCAACATCAAAGATCGTCAATGATGACAAATAAAAAGACAAGAAAAAGCCTCAAAAAAAGAGACATCAATTTTTACGTTTAAACTGTAAATGTTTACAATCAATTTCACTTTTGATTGCCATTTCATTTGTTTGAAACAAAATTATTTTGCTTATTTAATAATCAATGTAATTGGTTTAATGATTAAAATTGAATTTATAAATTCAAAGACAATATTGAAAAGTAATGAAAAGGCAAACAAACCAACCTGAAAAAGTACTGCACAACTTGAAACGCTTTTGTATTGCAATTAATCTATTAAAGTTGCTTGGTAATAATTTAAAGCTGTAACAATTATTAAAGATCAATGATCGGTAAATCAAATAAAACAAACGTTCAAGCAATAATAATGAGAAAACAATCAATAAATTGTTGTATTTTAATCAGTATTTGAGTTGAACAAGTGGATCCACTTGAAAAGGTTACCAAACAAAACCCAAATGAAGATTGACTTTTAGGTTAAAATTTATCAAAAATGGTTTCATTGCCAATCGATAGACTTCATACAATTCATTTTCACTCATTATCCTTATCATGATAGTCAATTGATTCAAGCTCATTAATTGTGTTCACAAACTAAGGATTAACCAGACTCGAGTCAATATGTTTTGACTCTTTGTTTAACCTGTTAACTAACTAATTTAAAGTCTTGATCATCATTTTATTGAAGCATTTTAATTGTAATTTGATGGCGGTTAGATTAAACTTTATTTCATTTTTATTTGCTGCAACATTTAACATTAAACTTGATTTGTTTCTGGTTAACAAAAAACTAATTAACTTGAATGCGTTAATCATTTGCTTTGTTGATTGTTAACCAGATAATTTACAATGAAAAATTCAAGTTAAAAGAAGATGTTTATTTGTGATTTGTTAAGATTTTTCAAGTTGATTAGTGATCAAAAGTTGCAAATGTTTTCCTCTTTTTTTTCTGGTAACTTTGTAATGAAATATGCCTTTAAGGCTGAAAACATCTTTTTCTTACCAACCTTATTCTAATAATTGGTTAAGTAACTCAATTTAATTTAACTTTTAAACTCTATTCCTACAGATTAATTGAAACAATTAGTAAATAACTTAATTGAAGTATGGACCTTTTTCCAGTCAAATGTGATGAGAGCATTAAGAGGTGAACAACAATAAGCAATGGGAATAACAATAGTTTTTGATGAAATCGTGAGATGAAGAGGTGAATGGCGAAGATAAAGATGTGTATTTGCTTGGGCAAAGATACAAAGTAAATCAGTTGCACTTTTGGCTTGAATATATCTGATTGAAAAAAGGCAGATAAATTACCAGATAAAGAGGCAAGAGATTAGGTGAGTTAATGCAAGACCCTTGACTTTGTCAGGTTGGTAAAGAGGTTCAACCAACGCATAAAAATTAAATGTACAAAGCGTTAAAATGCAGTTAATCAGAAGCATTTGAAAATGTCAACTTTGTTCATCTTTTCCCTGTTTGTCTTGCTGTTAATTACATTTCTCTTGACCATTATTCTCATTAAATGGTCCAATGTTTGATAAGGCCAACTAGCGTTTTGACTCTTCTCACCAAACCTGGAAGGTTAAAGGTTAAATTCCGAGTCTGATTACCTTGCATAAAGTTGATGATAAGCCAGGAAAAAAAAGTTGAACTTGCAGATGAAGTCAACATTTAAAATGTTAAAATTGCTTTTCCTTTTAGTTTTACCAACTTCTTCATCTTCTCGGCTTTAAAAAGCAAAGTAAATTAATGTCAAACAAATTTGTCAAATTACATCATTTACCTTTGGCCCGTCTTTAAATATATATCAAGTTAACTGGCGAAAGGT
The DNA here is from genome assembly GCF_000239435.1 of Tetranychus urticae. The sequence goes on from NW_015449967.1 coordinate 405,982, forward strand.
CATTTGAGGGTAAAAAAGAGATGATTGAACACGGCAACTGCACAGGTCAACTGTAGGATCACCTTAAAGGTTAAATGGTTAGCAATCAAATTTGCCTAAAGTCAATGGATGATAAACAATGGTAAATGTTGCCAATTGAATGAATCGTTGAAGCTTCTCCACTTTCAACATGAACAATGCTCAGTGTCGGCTTTATGTTGATCATCATTGCACGATAATAGGTGTTAATTTGATGAGAAAGTAGTAAACTTGAAAAAAAGGGAAACTCTCCCAATCCATCATAATTTGCTCTGAAGCAATCATGTTACATGAATCTCATCATCTATTGAATCAACTTTTTTTTTCTTCTTTTCATTCTTTTCTTTCTTTCATATTTCTTTTCATCTTGAAACAGTAAATCACATCTTTTTTTTGTCTTCTTCTATTGAAACATCATCATGCTCTTGCTGATCTTTTCATCTGAAAAATGTTGCCACAAACTCGACTTTTTTCACTTTACAAAGGATGATGACCTTACACGAAATATCATTTGAAAATAGGCTTGTTTTGTTTCCGAGAAAAGCATAGTTACACAGTTTTTTTCTTACTCTTCTTTGGTTGCTGCAAATGATGAGGATGAAAACATGATGGAAAAGCAGCAAAAAAAAACGTCCAACAAACATATTTATGTGTTTATTTTGGACGTTAACAGTTAAACAGGCAAATTCAAAGTAACAACAGAAGCAATTCACCCGAACAAAAAAAGAGCCTAAAATGAGGTTCAAGTTTTGCTTTTACTTTAAAGCGTTTCTTTACATTTTTACCCAAAACGATTATCATTTCAATTAATTCAGAGAACAGAGATTAACATTCATTTCACCTTTTGAGCCTACAAAACGAACCAATGTTAGCTTGTTGATAAGCTAAAGTGCAACATTTCATTCAACCTTAACAATTTTCCCTTAGATTACAGTTTAAGGTTCGTTATTTTTTTTTGAAACTCAGCTTCAAACTTGATGAGATTCAAGCTGAAGCCATGATTAAAATGATAAAATTTCTTCAATCATTTGAACGCATTTTGATCAATATCAAAGAAATAGCCAAACCTTTACTTTCTTTTGATTAAATCAACAATTTATCAAAATTGAAAGTCTTAAAACTCTTGATGAGCGTTTAAAATTTCAATTAAAAACAAAATTTTAAAATCCTTTCAATCCTTTAATTATGCAAGAAATTTCAAGGCAAACTCATGATTTCACGATGACTAACATCTAAATGTAAATCAAACATTCATTTGAAGCTAACCAAAACTTGAACCCAAAACATTTAACACTCATTTTCCCAAAGTGTGATCTTCACAATTGTAACCTAAACTGAACGACCGTTACTTTGATCTCTAAGATGACCTTCCGATAACACCATTCTAGTTCAACACTAAAGCTGCCCTAACCGACCTCAAGTTAAACTGTCATTGAATTTACATTATTATTTTGACGGAAAATTGATTAAATCGATATTGATTATGATGTAAACGTTTGACGGTTAAAGCTGATTTTATGATAAAACATGATTCATTGTTGCTCTTATTGAAAAGGACATTGTGTACGCTCAATGATTGTTTGATAACAATTTGATTAAAAACGGAAAAGACTTGAATCGAAAAAAGTTGATCAATTGTTTCTCGAGTTATTTGTTGATTAAATCACCTTTAAGGTTATCCCACAAGGTCAATAAGGTTATCAATTTAACACAACTGTGTTAATCATAATTAATATGAGATGGGTTACACACGCAATACAAATGTAATCATTATTCTCATCATCTTTACCTTTTCCTCCTTAAAGACATTTAATCTTCTTTAGACTCTCCTAAACGATTAAAGGCTAATAATGATGAGAAATATTATTAAAGTGTATTGAGTTTGAGCAATTATTACGACCCAATGAAAAAAAGAAATGAAAGAAAAATTAAATTCTGTGTTTAATTTGTGGCATCATCAACATCACTTCAACCCTAAGGCAAGTTTCGTCATTCACTGTTTACTCACATTCTGTGATGATAATTATACATGATATCATGAAATGAGAAATTGAATAAAGAATTGGAACATTTTTTGTTCCTTTCTTTACCTGATTATTCAACTTTGTATTTCTTGTTAACATTTACACTGTTTCATCAATTTTACACTATTCAAGTTTTCGGAAACTTCTCAGGTTACAATCATGGAAACATTACCATGTTTGGAAAGTTACAAATCATCATAATCTTTACTTTGCTTTTCAAGACTTGAGAGGTTCCATTGAGGGTTAACAAGTTATAATATGGATAAATGGTTAATGGTAATGCTGAATGACAAAGTAACCCTTTTTTATTCGTATTTGTGTCTCTTTATACAACTTAAATCATCATCTTATCTGATTAACAATGAAAAATATATTTACATTTAATCCTGTCAAGAGCTTTTTTCTGTGAATTACTGATTACTTTTAATTTTTCAGTTCAATTCAATGATTCGTTTTGGTTTTAACTTTTCATTTTCAATTGTTCCAACTGTAACCTTGTTAATATGATTCTCATGATAACCATGATTTATGTTGAGATTAAGATAATGGCAACCTTGATCAACTTATTGGATTAACGGTGAAAGTAAAGATTGAAACCATGTATCGTTGCTCAGCTTGAGCAATAAATGTCACTTGAAATGTCTTGGAAGAACATGAAAAGTTATTAAAATTAAATCAATTTTAATTATAAACTTTATCATCTTCGTGATCAACACTTGCCAGTCAATCCAATTTGCTGTACAATAATCATAAACTAATGATCGACAAAGATTTGCTTTTTTCGTGAATTCAGGCTCAGAAGGCCTGGAAGCTAATTTCAACGATATTTTAAACTCAAATTTTTGTCTAATTATGAAAATGAACTATTTCATTGCTTTGATTGTCGAGTCAATTTAACATTAGTTTGTGAGGGATAATTTTATAAGATGAAAGCATCATAAAATGAATTATCAGTCTGGTTAAGAGTGGGGTTAATCAAATGTCAACGAATAAACAAAGTAATCAAAGTCAATTAAACGATAAATGTACAAACCTTTGAACAACGAAATCACGCTTTTGACAGACGATCTTTAATGGAGTAATCGCTAGCAAAAGGTCCGCCAATCAAGTTGAAAGATTTGACTTTCAAATGATTTTGTTTTGAACATTGATAGTTGAATCATTCATGATTATCAAAAAGATTTTTTCGATTAAATTGATAATCGTTGGTCTCAAGATGAATATTATCATTTCAGTTTAATCGTAAGTACAAACTGATAGTTTTGCATATCAACAGCATTTGAAGATTAACTTACTTCCTGATGATTACATGATTACAAAGTTGGTAATAAACATTTCATCAAATTGTTTGATAAAACAAACAAATTCTCATAATCATTGAAAAACCTGTTAAATGTCTTGTTTTACAACCAACAATTAACAGATTGGCTCCTTGATTAAGTTCAATTGTTAACTCGCGCTTTTTTGCTATCACAGCTTCCAAGTTTAAAATTATCAGATGAAGTCTGTTGAACTTCTAGTAAAATCTGTGAACCAAAAATGAACGTAAAATGTAGCTGAAGATTCAATCTTTTTTTCCCATTGTACTTATGATAGCATTTACTTGTTTTGGTGCAATTGTATCAATTTTATCAAAGCCATAATCTTGTCAATGTTGAAAAGCATTTTGAGTTTTTTTCTTGAAAAGTAGCTCTTGTCTAACCTTAAGACTGTAATCGTGTCCTACTTATCCGGTTGTCTTTTTACTCATTCAATTGAACTTATTGGTTTATTTAACTCATTATTGTCTTTACTTATTTCTCTGTCCTTTCCCCTCTGCTTTATGTTCTGGCCTCATCTGATTCACGTTCATTCTGTATCATCGTTTTGTTTATATCTAAACCTTTTTCTCTCTATTCTTTTCTCTTTTATTGATACCTTTTCACATATAATCAACCAAAGTCTCTCTGCTACGAGGATTGAAGCACAATAACATCGTGACACTTCACGATATCATACACACTGATAAAACTCTTACCTTGGTGTTCGAGTATCTGGTTAGTTGCTTATATCCATGTTTTGATACTTTTAATATTTTACTTGTAATTTAAAATGAAAACATGAATTGTTCGAGTGTCAAGCGAAATCAATCTTTTATGCGTCCCTTTATCATCCAAATTAACATTTGTTCATTTTAGTCATTCATTGAAAAACCTTTTCTGTCTTTCCTTCAGGAGCAAGATCTGAGGCAATACATGGATCATTGTGCGAATCTTTTGAGCCAAAATAATGTTAAGGTAAGAATTGAATGGATAACAATAAAACAAAAGTGTTCATTCAAATTAACAAAAGAATAAAAAATTTAGAGAAAAAATGATTATCCATTCTAACTCGAACCCGAACAATTTCGTTTTTCAGATATTTCCTTTCCAAATGGTAAGAGGACCTTCATACATTCATCGGAAACAGATTTTACACTGAGATCTCTTGATTGGATTGAAATTAATTTATAAATTTAAAGATAATATTGAAAAGTAATGAAAAAGCAAACAAACCAACCTGAAAATAGTTCTGCGCAACTTGAAACGCTTTTGTATTGCAATTAATCTATTAAAGTTGCTTGGTAATAATTAAAGTTGTAACAATTATTAAAGATCAATGATCGGTAAATCAAATAAACGAAACGTTCAAGCAATAATAATGAGAAAACAATCAATTAATTGTTATATTTTAATCAGTATTTGAGTTGAACAAGTGGATCCACTTGAAAAGGTTACCAAACAAAACCCAAAATGAAGATTGACTTTTAGGTTAAAATTGATCAAAAAATGGTTTCATTGCCAATCGTTATTAAATAAAATGTCGGTCAGTAAAAATGATAAACAATTGAAATTGAAATTCATATTTTGATATCAAATTACAACTTAAATCATGAAGACGAAAAGAATCTTAAAGACGAAACATGATTGCCATTAGCAAAACATTGAGAAGATTCTCATGGTTCTTATTAAACTGAATCTGTTTTACAATCAACAATTGAAACAAAAAGGGAAGGCAAATGTTGATCAACTGATTAGACTTTATACAATGAAATTCATCTTCTTTTTCATTTTCACTCTGTAATTATCATTATCATGATTGTCAATTATATCATTGAGTTTATTAATAATCTGTAAGTCAATTGATTCAAGCTCATTAATTGTGTTGATCAATTTCACTTGCGCTGTTGACAAACTAAGGATTAACCAGACTCGACTATTTTCAATATGTTTTTACTGTAACCCAACTACTTTAACCAAAACAACACATTTTCTGGTTTCTTTTAGTTTCTTTTTTTTACTGGTTTAACCAAATTGGAATCAAATTTTTCTTTTGTTTTCTAATAAAATTAATTGTTTGCCTAATTGTGCCCACCAGAGTCAATTTAAAATCATCAAAATGACTCTTTTAACCTCGTTAACTTCACCGTTTGCATCAAACGATGTCAACTTTTGGCTATTTATAGCTATAACCGCCATTTCTTGGCTCATTTATAAGCTTACTCACTGGCAGCGTCAAGGAATACCCAATGATGTTGCCTCTTTATGGAACCGTTGGACTAAACCTTTCCACGAATCCGATACTCAGGCTTACGAGAAATATGGACGAGTTGTTGGGTAAATACAAATCAATTCAATTGTAAAGCAAAAATGTCATGACAAACCTTTAACTTTCCTTTATCAGAATGTATGAGTTTCTTCAACCTGTCCTCATGTGTGGCGATGCCGAGTTGGTTAAAGAGATTCTGGTTAAAAGATTCAACCTTTTTCCAAACCATAGAGTAAGTACCAGGAACTAGTGAATCATAATGTCGGTGCGTGTACCCTTAACACAGTGCGATGAGCCTTGATCAGGAGAGCTTGTTGAAGGGATGAGACTTCTCATGAAAAGCTTTTTTCCATGTTTTTTTTCCGATGATTGAAATAATTGAATGATTGTGTGTTTCATGAAATTAAATGGAAACTTTGCTTATCTGTTTCTATCGTAATTATCTTAATGTGCAGTTTTATGGTGGCATCAATCAAATTGGAGGTAAAAGTATATTTGTACTTAAACTGGAACAATGGAAGCGAGTTCGGTCCATAGTCAGTCCAACCTTTACCGCATCCAAACTGAAAGGAATGCAAAGTCAAATCAGTGAAGCTGTCAACACCTTGGTTGACAACATTGGTGAAGCTGCCCTTAAAAACCAATCAATTGATGTAAAAACATTTCTACTCTCATTTACTCTTGACACCTTTTCCTCATGTGCTTTCGGTGTCAAAGTTGACTCTTTACGTGACCCTTACAACCCTCTGGTCGCCAACTCAAAAAAACTGTTCAACACCAACATTAACTGGTTATCATTGATAGCCTTTCAATGTCCATCCATGGCTCCAATCGGATCTCTTTTTAATCTCAGCATTTTCGACTCTTCGGCATTAAACTACTTCGGTCAATTGATACTCAACCTAATCTCAAAGAGACACGAATTGCAGGTAGATCGAGTCGACTTTGTGAAGTTACTTCAAGATGCGGAAATAATTGATTCAGATGCAGCTGAACATTTAGCAAAAAGAAGTGAGTTCGAACATTTTTTTACGAAAACCAAACATTACCAGGAACTTGAAAATGATAAATACTCATGATCGACGCGTGTTAACAGTTTCCTCAATAACCGTTTCCTATTCAGGTTTCAAAGAGTTATTATATAATAAATATCTAAAATAGATATGATATCAATGAGGTTTTAAACTTGAAACTGAAAACACAGTCGAAGTTGTTTTTTTTGCAAAAAAAAGATTTTAATCATTTTCTTGTAATTTTCTGTCATTCATCCAACAGAATTGACTTTGGATGAGATTGTTGATCAAGCATTGATTTTCCTGATTGCTGGCCATGATACCACGGCTACCACGTTGTCAATGTTGCTTTATACTCTTACTCGGCATCAAGAGGTTCAAGAGAAATTGATTGATGAATTGTCAACCCTGACTGATGAAGAATGCTCAGACTGGGATAAGATAAAAAGTTTACCCTACCTTGATGCGGTTGTTTCGGAAATCTTGAGATTCTGCCCGCCAGTTCCTCGAGTTGAAAGGCGCACTGCAGAGCCCTGTCAACTCGGTGGTATCCAATTGAAAGCGGGACAATTGATTACTATTCCAGTTCATGCAATGCACCATGATCCTGAATACTTTCCCGAACCAGAAAAGTTTAAACCTGAACGTTTCTTGCCTGAATCTAAAGATGAAAACAACTTGACTGCTTACCTGCCTTTTGCTTATGGACCAAGAAGCTGCATTGGGACAAGGTTTGCCTTCATGGAGATAAAAATATGTTTGGTCAAAATTTTCCGAAACTTTAGATTCGTTCCAAGTGACCAAGCAAAGGTAATTTACACTTACAACTTGATTATGTTTACAATAGATTGCAGATTTGATTAGGGAAAAGTAACTTAATAGCATGAAACACACAGAATCGTTGGGAATCTCACAGTTATCATTTATCCTGATTCCTCAAATTTCACTCTTTCCATTGAATCTGGGCATCTCAATGTTGTTTTTCACATTAAAAATGTTAGTCAATTGCACATGATTAATTTAATTAAGAAATGCTCAGTTTTTTTAATCAGCTCAATTACATTTAATCCTATTAGAAGGTTTCCGTTGCTTCAGTCGGCTTCACAATTTAATCCAATGACTATCAATTGCAATTTAATCAATTATTCAAGTCTCTCCTTCAATTTACATTTTAATTTCTGCTTCTAACTTTTTGTTTTTTGATTTTTGTCTTTACCAGGATGAACTCGAGTACTATCGAGGACAATTGGTTACAACAGCCAAAGAAATAATACTCCGTCCAATTAAATTGTAAATTTCAATTTATATTAAATATTTAATATCATTTACTCAAGATGTGCCTGTAAGATAATGAAATATCCTGACAATATACTTAACCCATAGACAAAAATATGTAACGAAATGTATCTTTTTTTATAAATTGTTCAACTTTTCCTTCCAAACGATTTAAAATTATTTGATGAACCTTTCATGTCATGACTTTGATTTTACGATTTTTCATGTTCTTACGCGATGATTGAAATTGAATCATATGAATATTATTAAATTGTCTTTTGAGTTGGGTTTGCTCTTGAGAAATGAAATTAGGATAGAAGGTCCGATAATGGAATAAGCGATAACGAGTGAATTTTATAAGTGATGATAATTTTAATGAATGAAAAAAAAACATTAACTTGAAAGGCAGAATGTGATTAATATCACCATACAAGTTATCAAGGAAATACTTGATTTTGTTCCATAGGAATTTGATCCTGCAGCTTTCCAATCTGGAAGAAAGAAAAATGAAAACAATTAATAAATCATCATCACGATGTGAACGATAGATTGTCTGGTTGGAGCAAACAAACTCGATCTTATACTTTTCCCAATGAAAACAAACAAACTGAATAGTCAATTAGTTAAATAATGTCTAAGTGGTTGGCCTCAATCAATTCACTTTTATTTGCTAGAAGTATTTCAATGGGAAATTAACGTTATAAAGTAAATTCACATTTACTTTTGCATCTTTCAATGTAATGTGCAACAACTGGCTGGAAAAGGCGATTGGACAGCAAAAAAGCAAAATTGTCAAGATTTATCAAAATCTTGTAATACAAATCGTCAAAGTACAATTTGTTGGTTAAAAATGCGAAAAGAAGAAAAATAACATTTTCAATTGATTTTCATCGATGACCAAAAACACTTCAATCTTATCTTCATCTTTCGTCCTCATCTTAAAGCACAAGTTAAACAGGTTATTCTTATAACAAAAGGTAAAAAAAGAAGCTTGAGATTTTAAAGAAAAGGTAAGAAAGCAAAGAAGAAGAAGAAGAGAAAAAAAGAGATTTTGAAGAGCATGTTGATCACTTTTTCCTCTCAATTTTCAATGAATGAGTCAGTAATGTGGATGAGAGGTCTTGAAAAAGGGAGAGAGGAGGAGGAGGTGATGGAATGACAAGCAAGTACGAGATTCTGTGACAAGTCATGCAATGGGAAGAAAAGGAAAGGTGAAGATGAAGAGGGAGAGACTGATAGAGTAAAGCAAGAGGATGTCACTCTAAATGGGATTACACAGCATTTTCTCAGGCAAAAATTGTAAACTTCTGACATTGAACTCAACAAAATCGTCCATTTCTCGGGCGGAGCCTCATTTCAATCCCCACTGTGACCTGGCTAGTTTTTTAACAATTTTTTCTTACTCAATCAGAGAGACTCCTGATTTTAAACCCAATCCACTAATAACCATTTCATGAAGCAAAAAAAAGAAAGCAAATTTCTCATAATCAATCTTATTTCGCACTTTTTTGCACTTCGCTTCTCTCTGGTTCATAATAAAGTGGGATTGAGCCCATGTTTACTCACGTTTTAAATGATACGCCAAAATTATATTCAATGTTAGGGAAACACTTTTAAGGAGTTGATAAACATTCGATTTAGGTTTTACTCAAATTAGGTGAGCACATTATGTTGCTTTTTATAACTAATAAAAGGTAAGTAATATAATAGTGATATTATAATAGTGATTGTAATGATGATATTATGGATGTTATAACAAGATTGATGCCTTGAAAAGACATATGGTTTTATTTAAAGAGTAGGTATAAATATCTCATCATTTTCTGGTTCATTGTAAGCTTGTGGTTTGGGCCATTTTATTGTTGGCTTTATTGGGTTGATTGTAAAATTAGATTCAATTCAAATTTTCTGGTTAGTCTAATACATTGTTTTGGGATGATATTGCACGCAAGAGAGAGAGAGAGAGGGAATGGATGGGAAATAGGAAAGGATTAAAGAAGGGTGATGACGATGATGAGGATGATTAGGGAATGAGATGAGAAGAGGAGGAGGACAAGACTGAGTTAGACAAAGATGGATAGGTATCAGTGTTTACAGCAGGGCGTGGAAGGAGAGGGAAAAGGGATGAAAAAGACAGAAGATTAAGGACATTGACTTTTCAATCTTGATTGAAGTTCATCTAATTCATTGTCGAGTCAATTTTATATCAACCAACAGTCATCAATTTTCCTGCTTTCCATAAAAATTACAGACACAACTCATTGACATAAAAATATATCCATAAATTTTGAGGCATTTCTAGACAAAATGTTAACTCTTAATGCATTTATCTTGAGATAACTCGCAATGGATTCCATAAATAGATATGTAACTCACTTTCCTCTCTCTCTCTCTTTACTGTTTTAAATGTAACTTTTCATCTTCATCATCATATTCAGTCTTTTTTTCCCCTTGTCTCTACATTTAGATCAATAGAGTAACATCATTTCCTGTGTATGGTAAGCACGCAATGTCCATCTTGATAAATGAAAACCATTAGATTGAAAAGTAGCTACAAAAACAGTAAAGATGATCAAGATAAAGTGTTTGAATCAACTGCAAGACTATTAAAGTTCATTGTTATAATAAGGAAGAGTGAGTCAGATTCTGTCGATCAAATGAACGATGAAATTACATGCAGAAAATGGTAAAATGTGTAAAATTGAATCAAGGATAGTTTGGCCTAAAAATGCTTCTTAATCAGTTATATTGTTTGATGAAAAAAATGAAGTAGTTTATCTCATTATTCATCTTAATATATAAGGAAATGAAAAAGGCAAAACTAATCTTCAATTGAGATAAATATTGAATCATTCATTAAGATTATTGTTTTGTTTTTCTTGCTGCAATAACATTTCATGATAAAAAGTAAAGGTAAACAAGTCAAGAAAATCAAGATATCATAAAATGAGTTAAATCGTGAAAAATCATGTTGAAAGGTTATTCTCAACATAATTTCCGCGCCCATTCAATAACATTTAAAAAAGGTAAAAATGATAATTTTCATAATGATAATCTTGGTAATGATAATGATAGACTGCAAACACTGAATTTATTGATGTCATTAAAAGAGTGAACCAGAAAAGGTAAAGGCTATAAATCGATGTAAAAGACGAAACAATTTTGGGTTTACATTGAAAAATGGAGGATCGATGAGCAGCAAAAAAATGAAACAAATCATAACAAAACATGTTAATGATGAGAATCGTAATGATTCAAGAGTATTTTGTAAGAATAACAATTGTAAATGAATAACTGGTAAATGCTATAGCCACTAGGCAATGGGATTCAATGATAGTTGAAAGGACAATATCATTAACATGATAACCATTATTATGGAAGAAAGAAAAGAGAGTGAAGATAAAACCACCCACCGCGTCCATTTTGCCTTTCCTTCAACAACCCACTATCAACGGGCCTCACCACACATACAGACTGCTAAAAAACAGTGATCATAGACGAGGAAGGCAAAAAAAGAGACCGAGAGATAAATGAAGAGAAGAAAAAATCGCCTCCAAAGGGCAAATCCCATTTGAAACCATTTAACAATTAACTTGTACAATCTAATTAAATAAATAACCAAAGATAGACAGAGGGGAAAGAGAGAGTAATGGTTATGCCCAACCCAATATTTAACATTCAACCCAGCCCTTAACACTATCGAAACCAAGTAACAACCTGTTCGAGTTTTACTCTTGCTTTTTCATCAATCTTACCTTTTACTCTGTTCGTCATCTTCAATGTTTTGTATTGTGTCTGACTCAGGTTTCTTTCCCCTGTTAGGTTTTACCTCCTGGTGTCACCTTCAACCAGCAATCAGTTGATCGCCCTAGTTCCAAGTGAACAACCAAAGGATATTGAGAGTTATGTCTTGGGTTAGGCGATGGTGAAGGAGGAGGAAGAGGAGGGAATAGTGGAAATGTGTAAATGCTAAATGGACAGTCTCAAAGGACTGTTTAGAGTGTTGTGTCAAAAAAAGGACAATCTAATCAATAATTTGTCTGGCCTTTTCTGCCTTTCATTTTCAGCCTATCCCAGTGTTGCTTCAACGAATTGAAAAAAATGAATTAAATTTTTGTTTGCATCAAGAGACACTTTTGTTGTTTTGACTCCAAAAAAGTAACAAAAAAAGATGGCAAAATATTTTGTTTGTTTGTTTGTCTTTTGGGTTTATTTTGACTGAAATTGAAAAAGAGAAAAACTTACGTTCTTTTTCACCATCCGTTGTAATTGAATGTATATCGCTACCTTCACTACGACCATATTTGTTTTCAGCATAAACCTTAACTTCATAGGTATTTCGCTCCATATTTGACAGTACATGCTTTAAATTATAAGTTGGACCAATAGAGTCGCCGGCATTAACCTCTGTTGTATTCCAGTCGGAAAATTTGTCCAAGTTCTGTTTTTTCCAGTTTTCCAATTTTCAATCAAGTTTCCAATTGTTTAGCCAAATGGTGTAAACACAATATCAAGGTGAGAAGAAGAAAAAGTCATGATGGCAAGACAGATGATCCATGATGATGATGATGGAAGGAAAGGTAAAGAGAAAAAGGTAGAGAAAAAAAAGAAGAGAAGAAAGTGAGTAAAGATGTTTGTAAAGGGAAAGAAACAAAAAGTAAGAGCAAACAAAGGCTTTTTTACACAAATAGCGTACAAAAGCTTAAAGTCAGCATGATAACAATGTCATGCTGTGTTGATGACCACGCCCTAATTTACTCATTGTGCAAGTTTTGCTATTTTCAGGGGTTTTCATGGATATACACAGAAGACGTGTTTGATTTACAGTGAAACATGAGCAGAGAGAGACAAGCACTCTTGGAAAGACATTTACCTTTGAATAACGATAACTGACTATAATTTTAGTTATTGGCGAATAGGATGTAACTTGATATTTCAATTCAAATTCCTCTCCTGAAGATGGAAAATCATCATCCGAGTTCAAGATTATTGGTTTGGAGGGACGACCAGAGACTTCAATTTCACCGACTGCCTTGTCAAATCGATTGGAAGCTGAACACCGGTATTTACCAAAATCAGATTCTTCTCGTATATTTACGAGAGCAAAATATTCTTGTGTATCAAATTCACCCGGTAATCGGCCATTTTTAGAGTTTTCCCAAGTAACGCTTGGCTTTGGTGTTCCATGGACTTTACATCGAAGCTTTACTTGTTGTCCAATACCGGTATACACATTTGGTTCAGGTAATTCAATTTCCGGGCCCTCTGTTGATTAATGGAGTAATATGAGATGGAAAACATGAAAAATGGAAGAAAAAAACAAACGTATATATAATTAGTTTTAACAGGCATGAAATCTATTCAAGTAAACCAATTGGCTTTGGCTGGTAGTTGCAGCCTTTTTTGCGTGAAATGTAATAATGAACAGAGGTTTAATATAATAACGGCAGTAACAACAATTAATCATAATAATTACAAGTAAATCGGAGTATCATCGAGCACAATTGTAAACATAAACGTGTATATATATATTATATATGTTTAATTTATGTTTTTGTTTGAAATATAAAAATGTTACTCAGTTTTATGTTTCTGTTTAGTTTAACACTTTTCAAGTAAAGCCTAATAAATAATTCAATACTGTGAAAATTTTACCCAACTGCACCTTTGACCCAAGCTAAATGACCCTAACGGTTAACTGTAGGTAAAAAGAGGGAAACAAAAAGTTCAATGGTAATTGGTTTAGGCCATTTTACCAGAAAAAAAAGAGACTACACTAAAAATGTATATATTTCAAGGTGTCGTGAGTTGAATACGGTTGAGGCAACCAAGACAAGGAACAGGCACTTTTTTGTAGATAACAAAAAAACACATAAAAATTAGAGAGGTTGTAATAATGTTAATGTTGATGGTGATGATAATTGAACGGGACGGACTAAGCCTGTTCAAGATGTACCATGAGATAGAGGGTGAGATATAAGTTTAATTAAATCGATTAGGGTGGCTAAAATAGTTGGAGGGTAAAAAAATGTAAGTAACAGTCTAATCAAACCATCTTGCTAATGATAACAATGATGAAGGTAATCATGGTATCAAAGTTGGCGAGTTGCAAGGTAATTGGATAGCCTTTTTTGATTGCTACTACTGTTTCAATGATAAACGTTTTGTTGTTGTTGGCCATTTTCACCATTCTCTGATCATTATTTTCTTAATTCACTTTTTCTCATGAAAACATATCTTACCTTCAACTGCAACATCAAATTCTGCTTGGCTAACACTTCCATAAAAGGAGTAGGCTACACACTTGTATTTACCGGCATCACCACGAGATACATTTGGTATTTCCAATGTATCTTGATTGTTAGAGGCGGTTGTTAACTTATTGTTATCCTTTTCCCATTTAATATCTGGCTTTTGCTCGGCACTAGATTTGCATTTTAATCGTAAGGTTTGTCCTTTGGTAAGAACGACCACTTTATCGGCAGGTTCAACTTTAATGGTGGGTACACTATGGACTAAGAGAATGTGTTCCACTGAAATATCTTTATCGGTAGATACTTTACAGGTGTAAGTTCCTGAATCGCTTTCGTTAACATTTTTGATCACTAAATTGTTTTTCTCAAGGTAAATCCTGTCGTCATTTAATAAACGAAAAGCTCCTAAGAAAATTGAAGCCGACTTTGAAGCCTTTCTCTTATTCCAGGCCACACTTAAACTACCCAGATCTTCAACTTCACATGGGAATGTTACAGTATCACCTTCATTCGCAGCTTTAGTGGAAGGGGTACTTTTCATCTTCGGAAGATTTTTGGCAAGCTCTTCTCTTTGACTGCCATCAGATAATGTATCAGTTTCAGGTAAAGAGGTTTTTTTATTTGGGTAACCATTTACACTTGATTGTGTGGTTAAAAGGTAAACAAATAATGTCACAAATAATCCCGAAGTATAACGCATTGTTATCACATCAGGTTGTAGAAACTAATTTTCATGGAAAAAAAACAAACAAATATGAAGGTAAGAAAAATTTGTTGAAATATAATTTTTTGTCTTTTCTTTTACTCTTAAGGTTCACTTAAACATCATAATTATTCCAGTCTTTATACACTTTGTTGTAACGTTGAATAATGTTGTTGTTAAAGTTGTTGGCTGTTGTTGTAAAACAAGTTGAGATCAAAGTAAAAGTATTGAAACACACAACTTTTACTTTCTGCAATTTTTCCTCCAACTCAAACAAGAGGCATTTGGTGAATATTTTTACAGTTAAACAAAAAGAAGACACTATCAATAGAAACAAATAATTACTTTATTTCAGTCATTCCGGTAAAGCTTAGTTCTTAGACCTAACTGTGTCAATTAACTTTTAAATATAAACTGAGACAAGATGCTGAGTTTTGTAAGTAAAACGTAATTGTAAAGCGCAGTTGTCTGAAAACTACCAAAGATTAGCAATTTTCAATTCGATTACTGATTCAAGATTGCCATCTATTGACGTTGCAAACTATTAACCGTTTGAGATGAAATTTGCATTTTTATCGAAGATGGCTCCATCTTTAAACGGAAAAACCAACCATTTATTATAATCATACGATTGGATTAATTGTAATTCAAAGCAAGATTTAATGTTTAAACAAGAGTTTTAATTCCTGCCAACAATGTTTCAACAATTTAGATTGATGTACAGTTGCTTTGGTTGACTTGTGCAATTGTTAAATACGCAATTTCACACAAATTATGTTAATTTTAGTTTATTGGTTAAGCTGGTTTGGGTTAACTTAAATTTGTAATTGCGTCTAATTAATCCAAATGGTATGGATAGGAAATAGTGATATAATTCACTCCTTATAGTTATTGTTTAGAGACAATTATTACTGTTGAATTATAAGTGTTAAGCTGTTAATTGGTTTTATCAAGGATATTATTGAGTTATATTATTCTTTTGAATGTAGCGCTTCTCTTCTACTGAACCTGAGTTCCCACCCAGGCTTTTTCCTATTTGTTTATGCTATTCATCTTTTTTTTCAGTATCTTTTGATTCGTATTTCTTATTTTATTATTAACCTTCGTCCAACTTGAATGTTTTCCCTTTCGCTAATATCATTTATTTGTTAAAAATAAGTATTTATATTTTATATTATATTTGACTATATTTATATTTATATATACATTTATATTCAACCAAATATATATCAACCTGTTCTTCAACTATTAAATTCTTGGGATACTGCTATGTATACAAGGCTGGAAATTCCCTCTCATTGCTTGAAATCCATACCCAGGTCTCCAGAAGATTGTCGTTTATATTCATCCGATGGAGCCAGCCGATGTTTTCACAAAAATTTATTAACTGCCGTTTCACCAGCACTCCTTAAAATGCTTGGTTCACATGATTGTGGAGGATCGTCTGGTATCTTGTTGCCTGTTATATATTCAAATGGACTTAAAGCTTTATATGATCTGGTATATACTGGCCGTTGTATTATTCCCAAAGCTGAATTGAAAACCGTTTTTGCCCAGTTAAAATTGTTAAAAGTTGAAATTATCACTCGGGAAAATGCAGATGAAAATGATAACGATATTATTGATGATATCGTCGATAATAGTGTTGACGATAATAATGATATCAACGATGATAATGCTGAACATAGCATGGATGATAACGTTGATGATAATACAGACGATAATATTGATGAGAATATCGATGAGAATATTGATGAGAATATTGATGATAATATTGATGAAAACGAGGAGGAAAACGAAGATGTGGATAATGAGGAGGACGAGGATGATAATGGCGTGGATAACGAAGAAACCAAAGGAATGTGCCAAGATACCAAAGACATCATCCGTATTACTCGTTATATTCGTAAAATTCTGCCCCGAGCATCCACTTTCCAAACCTCACCAGAAAGCTTTGAATGCTTTATCTGTTTCAAATCCCTGTGCAATTCAGCTGTTTGGGCAAACCACCTGATGGCTCAGCATTTTTATCAAAACTTCACCTGTCCGACGTGTGGTAAAAAGTTTAATTATTTCAATGTTTTCAAT
The DNA here is from genome assembly GCF_000239435.1 of Tetranychus urticae. The sequence continues at coordinate 422,924 of NW_015449967.1, forward strand.
CAACATTTATACAAGTTCCATGGTTACCGAACAAACAATCCTTTCAAGGAATCTCCAGGAAGAAGAAAATGAAAATTTAAATTTGCTACTCAAATTGACAATAAATGCGATTTGATTAAATTCAATAACAATTAATTCAATTCAATTTAACACGGTAAACATTGAATAAGTTAACCAGTTAAAGAAGTAAATAAATGGGCATAAAATGCAAATTGCACATCATTTAACCTCTAACATGAATTAAGGTGGTTCAGGCAGATCAAGATGAAGCCTGAAGATGATGAGAATGGTTCAAGAGTGAAAGCTGATGAGTTTGAGTTGTCATGTGAAATGGTAAATGGATTTACTTTGAAGGAGAAAAATATCGAAAATTTATTAATAGAAAGATTTGATGGGAAAATCGGTGAATTTTGCAGGATAATATTTTTCTCCATTTCAGTCAGTGATGGTTATTGATGATGATTCGGGTAAAGATTAGTTTCTTCTTCTTCTATTTAAACTCTTTTGATCGTTTGATAAGTTATTGTTAACCATTCGCTTGATTCAGGCAAAATGTATTCCGGGTTGATTGTTGCCTTAAAGTCACCTTATTTTTGTCAAACTGTCCAAGAGTCTGTTTGGGTCTTTATTTTGACTCTTTATTTGTCCCTCGTCTTCTTGATTCTTGTCTGATTCTTGGTTTCAATTAAAGTCAATCAATAGCAGGTTTTAACTATTTTTGGATTGGGTTTAGCTTGTTGATCATTTTTATGTGTTTCCCTTTTTTTCAAACATTAAACTGGTGAAACATGATTTATATGACATTTTGTTTAAACGAAAAATGTAAATAAATTGAATTGTAAATCATTTGAAATGAAAAATGGTTAATCAAAATACATTTCAAATGAAACAAAACTCCAGCCGAAAAAGGCTTACATTAAACTCATAGAGCAATATTTTTGCATCTCATTCATCATCTTTTTTTCATACTTTTAATCATCTTGAACCAGATGAACCAGATTAAGGCTTTAAACTGGTAAAAGGCAACCTTTTTTTTGCTTTCGTATTGAAACCAATTTGCTAAATAAAGGTTAATCTCTATTAACTGAAAGTTAATCAAATCCTTATTGGGCTGAAATGTGAGTAAAACTGTAATTGAAAGTGTACTTTGACTGGAATGGTAAATGAATGGAAACGAAAATCATTTTCAATTATCATTTTACTTCATTCAGTATTTTGTTTTGTATTCAGTATTAGCTTTTTTTATACAATCTTCATGATACAAAAGAGTGAGATATATATTTATAAGTTTCTCATTAACCTTTCATTTACAGTTTTTTTTTCTTTTCACAACAATTTGCAAATGAGAAGGTTAATAAGATGAAATAAAAGGGTTTGGGAAAGGTAAGTATCTTTTTGGATCAACGAGAGTGAATCGGAAAATGGATGTGCAAGGTTTAATAAGGACGCTATTAAAAGGTTGACATTGATTTTCAGGTTTTGTTTTCTGGATTTTCATTAAAGAACCATTATGTTTCAAGATGAAGATGGGAAGCAGGGAGAAGAAAATTAAATCAATTTTCATCTAAGTGATGATACAGATGAGGAAGGTTCACTGTTGCACAGGCTTTTCTGTTGTTGGTGTTTCTTTTTTTTTGCTGGCTTGCTGATTTTTTGATGTTGCTTTCACAAATTGACAGAGTTTCTGGTTGGCTTTGTTTGCTTTGTTTGAGGATGCTGGTAAACAATGGAGATTAAACTTGGTGAGAAAGTTAACAAGGATGAAATATGAAGAAAAATGAATTTGGTTTTGCCTCAAAGGGTTACTTTTTTATACAAAAACATTGATGAGGATAATTTCAATTTGACGAGAAACTAGAAATCATCAAGCTGGGGATAACAAATGGGCTCAATCTCATTGGGAAAAGAAAAAATTTGGTAATCAAAAGTGACGAGGAAATAACAAGGTAGGATGTTTTCATGGCAAAAAATGGAAAGATCATGAAAAAATCTCAGATCAGGGTGAGAAAGAAGATAATAGAGGATAAAGAAAATTGAACAAAAAAGAGGAAACAAAATCCGAGCATTATTCCAGTTACGAGCTTGAAACAGTTTTGTTTACTGTTAATTTTTTTAAGTTACAGGATCCATTGAAATAGTCTTTTTCCTTTTATCTTTTTGTTCATCTTTTCTCCTTTTTTTCTGACTTGTTCATTCTGAGTATCAATAAATAAAGGTGCAAAAGCACACAAAAAAGGATTGCAAAAGACATTGGTAATGTTGAGTGTTAGATACACTAAAAGTTGTAAAATTGTAAAGAGTTTCAAAATTTGAGAGATCAAAATCATTGGCATTGTAGAAGAAATTGAGAAGTTGATTCTTCTTTTCCCTGTTTACCCTTTCCAAAGGTTCAGCTGACTTTGTTTGTTCCTCCATGGAAAGGGTCAGTGAAGATTGGACATTAAATCTTGGCACGGGTGATAATATCGCAGAGAACACTTATTTGGTTCTATTGACTTCGCTATGTTTTGCCAAGGTAACCAGACCAAGTATGGAATTATTTTCACCTGCCATAATACTAATAGTGTTCAAGGAAATTTCATTTTATCTGGTTCAACGAAAATGTCGACTTGAATTTTCAATTATCCGATACATTCGAGATTTTTTCTTGGTTGTCCCTGATTTCATCGTGTTCATGTGATTGTTGTTGTTGTTGATAATATTATTAAGGTGATGGTGATTGTGGCTATTTAAAGTGTTATTATTACTATTCTTTATATTATCTGCCAGTGGGGATGTTTTCCTATTATGGGATGGCAATGTCATGGAAGTTGTTGTTGCCGAGTTGGAGGAGCTTGATGAATAACTTGATGAGCTATTGGCAGGCTCAACATAATATGAACAAGGTCTTATCCTTCGATCAGCTGTACCAATTCGTGGAGGCGGAACTGGTGGTGGAGGAGGCGAGTCTGAATCGAATGATCCATGAGAAGGACTTTGAGAGGAAGATAGGAATCTAGGTGAGTCCGAGGGACAGGTTGACGGTGGTCCACCAGAGAAAGATGGCAATGAAGGTGTGTGACGAGAAAGGGTTTGGTGGAGTAAAGTTTGGTGTAGTGTTGAGTGAGAGTTTTGGTTCAAGTGTCTCTGAGGAGTTGACTGCTGTTGCAGCTGTTTTTGTTGTTGCTGTTGTTGTTGTTGAGCTTTAGCTGCTGCTGATGCTTGAGAAGATGCTCCAGATGAACTGAGTGAGATGAAGGAAAATTCAGATGCTGCCGATTTTAGATTGGAAGATGATTGCAATCTTGGCTGGGTGGCATAATGCAGGAATGATGATGAAGTTGTTGAAGTTAAAGATGATTTAAAGGGACGAAAAAACCTTGAATGAGTTGGTGTCGGGCTGGGTGAAGAAGAAGATGAAAGTATTTTCTGGGCGTACAAAGATCGCTGTGTAAGTGATGGCGATATTGATAAGGTAAATGGACATGGCTTTAGATGGTAAGCTGGTGGACCAGTTGTGTTGAAATGGGATGAAGTACTGGAAATGACTCCTTTACACTGAGGTGCCAGACGAGGAAAAGTTGGTGGATCGGGAATCAGATGAGATGATGAGGAGGAGGATGATATAGATGACAGACGACGTTCATAGGAAGACAGAACTGTAAGGAAAAAAATGTAAAAAAAGTTAGAATAATATTTTTTTAAGATGATTAGAAAGAGCAAAGTTTATGAACAATAATGACAATCAAAGACTTTAACAGACTTGCAAAAAAACTGTTGAAAGTAAACCATTCTAAAGCCTACACAAGTTTATTTAACAGTCATCACTATCATCGTCATCAGTAATGATTTCATGCAGAGAATGGAAATGGTAAAGGTAATGAAAAAAACATGATAAAATGAAAATAAAAAAATGTGTGGACAAGAAACTGAAAATGAAATGAGTAATCAGAAAATTGAAAATGAATGAGGCTGGAAGAAGCATTCTAGGGATAAATTTAGAGGAAAAAATTTGATTGACATAATAAGGATCATGTAAAGAGAAGGATTAAATAGCAATTGCTTCCGATATATCCTGAGATGCTACAATGTAATTGTTTTACTTTTAGCAATCATTATATTGACTTTGATGATTAGAAGGTAACAGCTTATGTCTGAACAATATCATAATGTTATAAATGGTGTAACATGCTTCATCATTTATCTCTGAGTTCATCAATTTGTGTATGGATCGTTTGCTTTTGTTGAACTTGTGAACAAAAATAAACTTCATTTGAAAAAAATCTAAGGAACCATTAAATGTTACATTCAAGGTAAATTGAAAAGCATCTCAAGTATATCAGTTTCTAACGGTGCAACTGACTTGTCTCATCTTTAATTGTAACCAAAAATAAACATTTTCCTAATGATATAAATGTACTTTCTGAATATGACTATTAATTGTTCAATTGAATAAATAGTTGGATATTTAAATAAGGATGAATGGTTTACCTGAAATTCGGTTAAGACGTTTAGTATCAAGAACAGGAGTTGATTTACTGTTAATCAATGAACTGTTTGATGAGGTACGTTTGAGGCAACTGTTTTTAGCATCATTAATACAGTTAAACCATTCGGTAATAAGTGAATTATTACCATCCCAGAGAATGATGAAATCATTGTTAATATTGAGTGTATCATTGACCATTGTAACCGTTTTAATATCGGTTAACGACAATTTAAATAAAAAGAGTCCCATTTCACAGATTTTGCTTTTTTCCTTCTTAAAACAGGCAAAATAACTATTTGTTAAAATGAAATAACGTTGTTTCCATTTGTTTTTAAAGATGTTTTTTAATCCTTTTTTGGTACCATTTTGCTGCCACAAAATACCTTTTTTAACTATCCTAGAGTTTACACCTATTTCATCATCCTTGGAAATGGACATGATGATTGCTGTTTTCCCTTTGTAGTTGTTACCTTGATAAATCCACAGATACACAATAACCAAATGATTGATTGGTTAGTAATAAGGTTCACTAGTTGACCAGGAAAGAGAAGACAAAATCCACCAAAAAAGGTTATTAATGATGTTGAATGGAGCAAAAAGAATACAATTTTTTAGGCAGTGAGAGAGATTCAATAAAAATGGAGACACACAGACGATGATTAGAACAACAGAAACAGAGTTCACAATGTTAACTGTGTATAAAAGGTTGACAGTGATAGTCAAGATGGCGTTGATGAAAATTGGTGAATTTGACAAGATTTAAGACAACATGACACATTGGGTTGAAAAATTGTATCATCACCAAATACCATAAAGTTGATTAACCAATAAGAAAAAAGCAACGGATCGATACAAAGATCTGGTAGAAACCTTGAAATTGAACTGTTATGTAGAAAATATTTGACTGGTAATTGTGATTGTTGTTTTTGTTGGTTGTAAACCAATTTTGTTTTGTTGTGAACCAAAAATGGTTTCTTTACAATTAGATTCACCCTCACTTCTTAAGGAAGATGTTTTCCTTCATCAATTAGCTGTTAACAACAACATTTAGAAATTAGAAGAAAAAAAAGAGAAACAACTTGGAATTGTATTGAAAACAATTAAATTTAACACTTTCTGGTTCTCACTAAAGATGGTTTCTTTGTACTTGTCTTTGTTCCTTTCACTTGATTAAGGTTAACGTTGATGTTGAGGTTGGCGCTCATATTTTTTGTTGATCACAAGGTTTCATCACAGGATTGTGTTTAGTGATGTTTAACTCAGGAAAACTGGTTGATTGAAAAGGTGAACACATTTAATAATAATGATGAAAATGACGATCAAGTTGATGTTTGAAAAAAACTGAAGCAACTGGGAATGAGAGAAGTAGTAACTTGTAAACTTTGAGACTTGTTTTCTTCTTGTGTTAATGATGGACAAAGATGTAGCGCCTTGATTAGTAATGATGTTCAGAGTGAAGATTAAGATGACGGTGATGAGAAGCAGCAACAAACAGGTAAAAATGATTTCAAGATAAATGACTTGTCTTCTGGCTCTCTCTCTCTCTTTCTTTAATCTTTGATTACCTTATATCAATTTTAATTCATCATTCTTCGCTCTTTCACTCTCTTTCTTCCTTTCTCTTCTTCTCTCATCCTCTCCCTCAATCTCGCTTTCCTTTTACTTCTTATAGCTCAGGACAAAATATACTTTGATCTGAAATCGTTAGATAGTGAGACGCTTTATTGTCTCTCCCGCTCTTCTCTGATCTATGAAAGAAAAAGTAAAAAATAGAAAGTTGAGTGAGTCAATTGAGACAGTCTCAGAGTTGAATTTAAAGGAAGAGAGGGAAAAAAACGAAAGAGATAAGGAGAGGAAATCGAAAGGGAAAAAGAGGAAAAAGGAAAAGAAGACAAATGAAAGAGTCACTGACTCTTTCTTCTTGGCCTTTCTATTTTCAAGTCACTAGGTTTACTCTTTTTTCTTGGTTACAAGGTGATTGAAATACACTAACTGAGCAATGGTAAGAGTCATCTCAGTAACCTCGAACAAAAGTCTCAGACTATTTAATGTGACCTTAACTTGGCCTTAATAGATTACATAAAGAAGGGAAAAACCGTTAAAACCAAGAGAATCGAAAGAAGTTCAATGTGATTTCAAATTTGAGTAAAATAGTCACATACACTCGCTCAGTTGAACATAAATAATGAACAGTTAATCGTGGAAGAAGATATTCAACAACTCGGTTAGGCAAACATGGTTTGATAACAAGATGAGGTAAAGAAACTGTCTAATTTGATGGGAATCTTGAACCTAAAAAGTTTAAACATTGAACCATTTCAATTAGTAGCACACGAAATTGTTGATTTGTTGATTGAGCTTCGATGTAGTACTGAATCAATTAACTGTCAATTAGGGCAATTAGGATAATTGAAATGAAAAAGATATGACAAAAAAATAACAATCTTACCTTAACCTTATTCTGAAATAGATAATCCTTTTCTATGAGAATAATTTGATTGAGATCAATTTTAATTGGTTAAATTGACTTTGATCAATCTTGTTAATTGGTACAACAATTGGTAAACAAATGACAATCAAAACACTGAAAGTAAATATAATATTTATGATGAAATTAAGGAGCCAGGTTTAAAGTTGAAGAGCAACTTGATGATAGAGCTTGATGTACAGTTGTTATAAATTGGGTAACAGGAGAGATCACAGTTGCTAATAGACATATGAATTTCAACAAATCACAGAATAATGTAGGTAAAATGAAGGAAAATGATTATCACTAAGAAGATGAAGATGAAGTAAGATGAGATGAAGAAATGATAAGAGAAGATGAATTAAGGTGCAGAACAAGATGAAGAGAAATTGAATATTTGATTGTCAAACAAAACATACAACAGAAGGTTTTTACGCATGCTCTTTCAACCTTCACTCGAAAAAGTGACCTTGGTTAGGGTCACAATGGGTTATCGCCATTACTGGTTAATTGTCAGTAAGGCCACAATCAACATTAACCATTAATCAATAACCGTTCAACAATTAACACCATTTTTTGGGTGAAAATTAAACATAAACTTTAACTTGAACACTTTTTTTGGCTCTACTCTGCTTATTAATAGAAACATCAGTTTACTTCTCGGTTTTTCCTTTCACTTCTGTTTGATAATTGATTGAAATAAACTGCAGCTTCTCTCGCAATTAATACTTTGTTTCTGGTTGATTGATCGATAAACGACTTTGAATGATGATTAATGTTAATTGTTATTTAAATTTCAATTCACAGATGAACAGATGATAATTTAGGTCAAAATGTTGACAACTTCAAAAGTAAATAATGATCAATTTGTTATTTATTAATAAACTGATTCATATTCATGGATTTACTTGGAAAGTGAAGGTTTGGTTAACTTGATTGTAATACTAATAGATCTTAAGATCTTAAAATTAACAATAATTTGTCTAAATTTGCACTAATTAAACAATATTGCTAGGGATTGTCATCAATAGAAACTGAAAGTATCACAATCATGATCTTTTGGATTGATTTATAACCAAAAATAATCATTGAAACAATCAATGAAATAACCATTAGTCCGGATATGAATTCTTGATTGTAGATAAATTGTGATCAAATTGAATAAATAACTCTTGATCAAAATCTTGATTCTTCGAATAAAAAATCGGAAGAAACTTGAGTTTGATTTATTTTTCGGCTTCTAATCAAAACTAAATGTATTTTCACTTTCACTTTTCACCAATTTAATGGCAACATTAAATTGTTGATCTTCATTTAGTCCTGATTACATCCGATTATACAGTTAATCTTTGATTATTTGTTTGTCTCTGAGGAAACAAAAAATAAACGGAAGTTTACCTGATAATATAATTTCCTTTAAATCTTTTCGTTATTATTAACTGAAACTGAAAATCTTTTGTTTGGCTTATCCATTATCATGACCATGACTCTTATTACCATCAAAATCGCCAGAATCATTATATTCTTCTGTCTCTTTTCCAACATCATCAATCGTATTTACTTACCAAAAGAAACAATCAATAAAGAGACTGTTGTCTTTTGATATTTAACAGTTAATCGAATTAGATTAACATTTTCTCCTGAAAATCAGAAAATCAGAAAATCATTGGCAACAATGAGATTCATTTTTTTTAAAAACTTATTCCATTCTGATATTTGATGATCTAAATTGAATGATCTAATCCTATTTTAGATGAAATTGGTCAAAATTGATTGTAATGTAAGATGAAATATCACATTGGAATCAAATGACATTACTTTCAACAGCTAATTTAATTTACTTTTCTGGGCAATGTGAGATTGTCCAAAGAGCAAATTAAACTTAATTGAGACATAAATCCTCTCTAATTATAATTGGTCAATTAATAAATAGAGAATGTGTAAAATAGATAATTTCTTGAGCCAGATCAAATGTCCATGGATTAGTCGAGAGCCATTAGTGCAGAGCGTCCATTTAGTAAACAATTAACCATTAATAGATTGAAATTCCTGGTAATCCATTATTGAAATCTATTGACCAAAAGAGAAAGCAAAAGAAACAATTTAGTAACCAGATTTGATGTACAATTAAATATTGAAACTGGAAAAGATAAATTGCTAATAGATTCAAAATTGAGCAAAATAACGATCAATTGTTGATCAAATATTCATCTTTAATGCACTTTATCTTAATTATACGATTCTATCAGCGTAACAATTAACAGGCAAACTCATTTAGTTACCTTCAAACAGTCATAAATAACTTTCTCATTACTATTCGATAAGATAAAATAAATTGTTAATTAATTACAATCTAATTGAATAGGAACGCCATCTATCAGTCAAAAGTTGATTGTCTTCATGTCAATGACTTTTTAATGGTTGATCAACCTTGATAACTACTGTTGATTGGAGTCACAAATGCAATTGTAAATTATATCAACCTATTTTTATGTTGGAAAGATTCTTCATGAATGCTAAAGGTAAGACTCAGAATAATAATGAAGACGGTGATGCTCATAGATGGTTGAAGCTGACATTGACATTCAGTTGGTTTGAAAATAAATGAAAATTGATTTGATTGAAAAATACTAAATAAATTGGGATGAAAGACTGTAATTGAATTTGTTTCACTTTTTTTCTATCATCTTTAACATTCTCATTCTGTATTCTCTTTGTAACATTCTTTATGGATAAGTCGGTATTCAGGTTATTTGAGTTAAACATGTATGAATAGTAACCCTCGGGTTATTCATATAAATGTACTTCATCAAGTGATGTTAATAATTTTCATGGTAAAATTTGTCAACATTCGTCTTTTACCTTTATCATTAAATTTTACTCCTGGCCACTTGTGATTTTCATTCTGGTTAATTTCCTTTTTCTCATTTAATTCTCATCAAGATCACTTGAATATGAACAAGTTTCAACAGCAAACCAAAGTGTTATCAGAATAGTTAATAGTAAACGAAAAATACTTGATTCAAAGGTAACTCAAGAAGCAACTCAATCATTTTCTCAGGGTTGATCCTCTAGCATCACAATGACCCATTAACTGGAAAATGAATTCATCCATCTCAATTATCATCCATGAAATTCGTTAATTAGTAAGTTGATTGGAATTGCCAAGTTGAAATTATGCATTTTCTGGTATTTCAGGATGAAATATGTTTCCTAGGTGTTTACAGTGGTTTGATCTAAATGAAAGGGTGATAAATAAAATTGTATTAGTATTTTGCGTGTTAATGATGATAATGACGATCATGATAATAATGATAAAGCAGCTAACAAGGATGGGCATAAAATTGGTTGCACAAAATGTATTACAAAGCAAGGTCAGTGTAGCAAATATAGAAGGTAAAGGTTATGTCGAAAGTTTTTCATAGAGTAATAGTAAGAACATGAACCTTTATCTAGGGAAGATAATGTTATTAATGGATGAGATTAGCAGGTAGAGTAAAGAGAATGCTGGACTAACAAGTAAGATGTTGATAATAATAATGAGAATTGGTCTGAGGAAAAGCTAGAGAGAGCAGAAGAAAGTGAAAGAAAATCTTATTCAGGGGTTAATTTATTGGTTTACCGAAATCAGTGGAAAGAAGAAGAAGATGATGGTGAAAGAGAAACAAGTCTGACAAGAAGCTGAACAAAAAAAGAAAAGGAAGGAAGATGTACTTTAGCAAAAGACTGAACTTGTAGATGAAGATGCAAAGGTAGGGAGGAAAAAGATGATACAACAATCTTAAGGCTTACATTTGTCTAATAGTAATGTCAAACTCTTTATCATACTTATCTCTTCACAACCTAAGATGGTTCCATAGAATTGATTTTTTTCCCTTTCATGGTGTCTCTTTTTAGATTTAACAGGAGTAAAGTTTCCAACGATCCTGGCTTCTGAATCGTTTTCCAGGGACAAACAAAGAAGATCAATTGATTGGTTACCTTTTCTTTTCTCTTTCCCTTATGGTCTACTTAAAACTGCAACAATGGAGAGGTTAATGGAGGAAGCTTGTGATGGTTAATGTTGATGATCATCATCATGGTGGCTATGATGATCAGGAAGAGTTGAAAATCAATTGGTAAGTATTCAAAAGTAAAAGATTTGAAGTGATGGGAAATACAGTAAAGAGAAGAAAACTCAATGACCAGTACTTCTGTGGATAAACTTACCCAAATAAATGGAAGTTGAATAGACCAAAAAACGTTATTTTGTAATAAAAGTGTATAAAGTCATCACGTAAATGTGGCAAAGACACATTAATTATTAATTAATTGATTGAAGTTAAATTAAAACTAAACACTGATTGAGTTAAAAGCTAAACACTAAGCAAGTTAAAGACAAAAATGGGTTACGCAAAAAGATTAGCTTTTTTTACCACAACGAGGACTCAATTGCTAATTATCGAGCAAAACAAACATGTGTTTCACTATTAAAAATAATTATTCAATATTTTATTTTCAACTTTTTATATAATGTTTCGATTTTCATTTTTAGATAATTATTGATCATATAACTCATCATTAATTCTTAGTTCATAATGTTTACTGTGATCATACTGATGTGGATTTATTGAACTGTCTCTGGCTATATCTTTGGTAATCCCGATAATCTGATGATGGATGGGACTCGAGAAACTCTTGGTGTAAAGTTACCATGCGATACTTATAATACTTTCAATAATTCCGATGAATCAAGATGTGATGGATTGGATTCTTGACGCAGTAATGTGGCGACTAATTATTTCCAATTTAAAGATCTATTAATTGAATTTTCATCTATGAATGTAGTGTGGATTTGCTGATAATGGACGAGCTGTGAAGGGAAAAGGAGGCAATTTCAAAGTTCAAGCAACTTCTCGATTCGATTCAGAATGTATTATCAACTAAAGCTGTTTCTTTATTCTACAATTCACTTGGATTTTCGGCAAACCCTGACGATTATCAAGTTTTCTAGAATCTCAAAACTCAAGGATTCCAAGACAAGTTGACATGACAGAAGGAAAAGATCTGCCATCAAAAACTGGTTCAATTTTTGGACTCCAATAAGGTGTTATAAAATCTAAATTAGTGAAATTTGTTGACACCTTCCTTCACACTTAATCCTGAATTTATTTCTCTAATAGTTGAACTCTCATTATAATATTCATTATCAACAACCTTACCTTTTACCTTTATTTACTCCCTCTCATTGCAGTCAAGGGAAAGAGATAAATTGGTGTGGTTCATGAAAAGAAATGAGATGAAATGAAATGAATTTACATTTAAGTATAATTTGCAGGTAAATTTTTGTTGCCTTTGGTTAAAGTACAGTGAGGATTATTTTTGTATTTTACTTGTCTTTGCTGTTTTCATTTTATCAACAATGACTTCAAATGCTTTGTTCAAATTGATTACATGCGATTAACTCTAATTGACAATGTTAATTAACTTTTCTTTGAATCATTTCATTTCACGTTTCTCTTCGTCTGCCTTCACAAGAAAAGCACTTGAACCATTGTTTGTATCTTTTCAAAATTTAATTACACTAATTTACATTTGGGAAATGCATTCGCCCAAATGAAGTCCAACCATTAGTGATGATTTTGATTTGTTAGTGCCGTTTAATTAAACCACAAATTTAAACATTTTTTATGTCTTTAAGTCAAATCAATTGAATGCTAATGAGAAAAGAGAATTGAATTGTTCCGTCAGTTGTTGCTCATTTCTCATGTTCAATTGAAATTTTACATTGTAAACCATTTGTTTGGTTCTTACATTATCATGAGTAAATATGATTAATGTTATAATACAAATGTTGAGTAAATAAGTATTACTCTATAGACGAATAGTAACCAGAAAAATACAACTCTGAAGTAATTGAAGATTGTAATTTCATTACCAGGAACAGCATTTGGCCAACCAGTTGTATCGAAAGCCAGCAAAGTAAATTCATAGTCAACATTTAATTTACCATCGAGACGAATATTTTGCATTTTGTTTCCTGATGATCGTAATAACTGTTGATATAAAGATACAAATCCAATCAGCATTTCTTGGCCAAAGTGAATTACAATCAATATATTACATCCTAATTGGAATACATTTGGATTTCCAGTTTTTACTTCAAAAGGAATTGAACCAACAACGACCCACCAGTGAATTGTTGGATCCATTTAATTTGGTAATCTGACGAGTTTCGCCCCATTTACATGGATAAATCATGAAAATGGCAAATTTCAATTTTAATTGGAACCAGAATTTGAAAGAGACGAAAAAAGCAATTGAAATGCAGTTACAGCTACAGTTGACTTCAATTTAGGATCCAATCTTTAGGTTAACAGCATTTTCTCCGGTAATTGTTGGTGGAAATCCTTTTATGCCAAGTTGCTACTTGAATAAAAAAGAGATGAAATTATTTTTATCATTAGATAATTTGATAAGTAAACTTGTAAATTGGATTCTCTGAGGAAAATTATTACCATGAATTGCTGTGTGAAAAGGATAGACTGTGATAATTATACACAGGTTTACTTTGAGAGTGAATGTTATTCACATTTCACTGATTTACATGATTTATATTGACTTTGATTGACTCAGCGCAAAATTGTTTCTCCAGCTTTCTTTTCAATACTTGAGCAACGGTAAGTGAAAGAAGGAAAAATATTCAAACATTAATCTAATTCTGAGTTTGCAACAAATATTTTCTTTCACTTTTTCACGCTCCTCTCTTTCAATATATGTAATGATATATTAAAAATACATTACACATGGAGCATCATGAACATACCCTTATACAAAAAGATGTAATAATAATTAATATTAATCACCAAGAGAGCAAAAGAAAACATTTACGTTTCTTTTGAACCATTAAAAGCACAATGAATTGAAAGGATAAAATGATGTCAATGATGGTTTATGCACTGATGTTGAGCACATTTCAACAATAAGTTTATATGTTTTGGTAAAAATAACATCCATTGATTGGCTTTGCGTATAGAGAGAAACATTTTTGTCGCAAGAGAATCCAATTTTTATCATGTCTTTTCATTTGATTCCTTACCAATTGAAGAGTACTTCTATTGCAATCTTGTTAACAGAATCATTATTACATTAGGCGATGTGAAAACATTCCAGTGATACAATAAATCTGCCAATTAACTGAATAATCAACTTGATTGAAATTTAAATATGAATTGAAGTGGAAGGAAAAGGTAGCAGAAGAAAACAAAGCAACATGACTGTGTAATGGGTTAACCAGAAAATGAAAGGTTAACGGTTAACCACAATGTTATATCTGGATTAGAACTAGGTTGACTGATTGACAAGGTGAAACATGAACATATTTAACTGTATACAATATTAAGTTAGAAAAATGGATTAATTAGGAACAAAATATTGAACCAAATTAATAAAGCAAGCAAAGGACTCATATAATAACATTTTTCATACTTTCAAGTTGAGAACTGAAATTTTTCCACAGTTTACAACGCTGAGTTCGGTAATGAAAGGAATATACAAAAAATTTTCCTTTCGAATTAAGAGTTGGGATTTTGGAGATTTGAAGGGGTACAAAAACTGAAACTCGTTTTTTCTGGTCGGAAAACCTTGGTACATGCATAAAAAATAGAGTTGAAAAAATTGCGAAATTGCATTTTTTCGACCAAAATCGAATTCTTGACCTCAATTTACTCGTGATCCGAAAGTTTCCGAAACGGGGGACGTTAACAATAGCTTTTTGTGCTCTATCGAATGCATATGGTCTTAACCAAAATTATTGAGACACCTGGGATACTTCCCTCGATATATCTAATGACTAAAATAATCTCCTGGATTTGAATTTTATCAAAGAAAACTTACAAATGAAAAGGTCGCACATAAACTATTTCTGTTGACATATTTTACTTGATCATGAGCTTCACACTACTGGGCGTTTATTCCTTTTACGACTTTTTGCAGTCATAGCCCTCAAACAGTTGATGGTTTTAGACCATGAGCTTCAGTAGTTCGCAGAATAATAATGCAAACGCTTAAGGCCACTTGGAGTAACTTGCTGACAGTAGAGAGAAGGAAAATTAATGATGTCTGATTTGTATTTATTTGTGTATCGAAATTCCGATAAGCACTTTGCTCGACGCGAACTTTGCAACCATGCCTATGAATTGATGGATAAAACATCATTGGATGCATTAATCATGCGAAAAATTTTTGATAAAAAAAATCAACTTTTGACAAATCTACAAATTGAAGTTAAATTAAATGAGTGATATTAATTGCAAACCCAAGCATACTAATTCAACAAAAATCATTCAAATGAATACGAATAATCTTCAGATAAACATTCCATCGATACCTGGAATCGGAAAAATACGACTTGTTTAAATGAAATTTTTAAATTATGAATTACCGAAACAATAAATTACAGATTTGCCGATTCTACAAATTTTACTAAAAATATTATTTTCAAATCCGATAATATGAGTTTGCGATATAATTTTTGAGGAAAAATTGATAATAAATAATAGAAAATGATAATTTAAAGGTAAAATTAATATTATTTATTCATAGTCAAATCTTTCAAAATTTTACATATTGATTATCCTCGATGGAAAGCTGCAAACAGCTGTGCTCGTGCAGTTGCAAGCTCTTCAGGTGTTAATGGTTTTTTGGTGTAACTGTAAGCTGAAGATAGTCCAACAACGATTGAAAGCATTAGCACAAAGAGAAACACTTTAAGAATTTGGGGATTCATTTTAGTTATAGTGGATTAAAGTTGACAAAGACTAAATTGAAAACAAATGAATCAGTGAACTTGAGACGAACTGTGATAAGTTTAAGGTAAAATCTTGAGTATTTATAGTATTGTTAGAAACAAAATGAACAAATAATCAATGCACAAGTATAAATTTATTTGATTTATATCTATTTTCATTTGAATATTATTAGTCATTGTTTAATGAATTTTAATTTGATTAAACTATTCAAAAAGGTAAACAGGTAAATTAGTGCACTAGATGTCAATCTTAAATTTATAATTTAAACTGATTAAAAGACATTAACCTATTGTTTACTCATCTCTGTCTAGCAATTTTACATTTGATCACCTTGATTTTCAGTAAACAATGATTAATAATATTCAAAATAAAAAAGAAATAAACCAAATAAACTTAAACTTGCAAATTTTTTATTTTTTCATTGCATTTCTAGAAATACTATAAATACTCAGTCTTGCACCTTACAGTTATCAT
>NW_015449968.1:23522-54871 GCF_000239435.1 Tetranychus urticae
TGCTGATATGATAAAGTTGATGATAAAATTGGGCAAGATGATGAATGAGTGAATAAATGAAGACTGGATGAAGATTGAATGAACAATAATTTGAGATGAAACTTTGAGGGAAGCGAAAAAACTACCAACTGAAGACAATATTATTATTCATTCTATGTGCTTTTATTGCTTATCATCCTAATCATCTCCATCAACCTTACCTTATCCTCATATTTTATATTATCAATTGTTTCTCTTGAGAATTCTCATTCTCTCTCTCATCACTTTTATCATCTTCTTTATCAATTTAAAAACTACAATAATAATTCTGTCTCATCTTTCCATAATCAATATTCATTTCTTTTCCTGAATGAAAACCTATTTTTCCCATTTCTTCAAAAGATTTTTCATACTCATTTCATCTTCTCTAATCACCATCATAAGATTGATGAGTTTCTTATAATGGATGAAAATGTTGAACAGAAAAAAGAGAAAAAATCTTTCAAGTTTATTTCTTTATCAATATAATAGGACATGGTTATTTAAACCATTTATCTAAATAAATTCTGAGTATTAATGTTTAAAAAGGATGAAGATAGGTAAAGAAATGATTCAACATTTGGCTTGATAATAATATTAGGGAGTCGTTTTCATTGCATTTTTTGAGGGAAAAAAATGTCAAAAAAGGATAAAAACAAATTGTATTTATTTTGCGAAGAAAAATGTTAATCTGTTTTCTCTTTGGAGCCATTTAATACTTTCAACGTATAAATGGAAACATCAACAACTGGTGAGAAAAATTATTTATTCAACAAAACTGAATTTCAAAATTCAGATTACGACGAGAGAAGATACAAAATATAACTTGATATCCATTTTGTTGAATGATAATAATAATAAATGCTAATAGTTTGGAGGAAAGAAAATTGGATTTGAGTTTTAAGGTCAATCCCCTTCAACAATTTAGTATTGCTCGATATAGATTATACCGAAATTATGGTGAAATTTTTGTTGCTTATTAATTGTGTTGAACAATAATAATAATAAAAAATACATTGATACAATGTATTTAATTATCAAAAATTTCTTGAAAATTTTCAATTGAATTTTCTAATTCTTGTAAATTAATTGAAAATAAAAAGTCACCAGGATTTGGACCCAAAACTTTGATATTTTGACCTACTCCTTTATCCACTAGGCTACACCCTTTTATTAGGTTGTTCGGAAAGTTCTGTCGTAATCCTTACAGTGCTCAGATTTCATTCTGGTAAACAAACATTGTAATTAATTTCATTTCCTGTTTTTGCATATTTGTAAATTGATGCCAGACTTATTATTTCCAAGAAACATCATCAGGAAAATAATGTTGGTAGTTGAGTTTTACCCTTTGAAAATGTTGCATCAAAAAATTAAAGTACGAGCTTCGATTTTTCATGAGTTCAAATTAGGAAGTGGGCCAACTTTATCCACTAAAGAGTTGATTTAGTGCATGGCCAAGACTCAGTTACCTTGAGAAGTGTTCAACGTTGGTTTGCTCGTTTCCAGTCGTGAGATATCAGCCTTGAAGATGAACAAAGGAGCGGTCGACCTTTGGCGCAAATCGACCTGGATATTGAAGAGGCCATTGCGAATGATTCATCGATAACAACCAGAAGACTTGCTTCTATGCTCGGTGTAAGTAATTCTACAATCAAAAGTCATCTTGATAAGATGGGGAAAATTTATAAGCTCCAGAAATGGATTCCACACACTTTGACTGAAGACCAAAAGGCCAATAGAGTAACAATAAGCTGTGCCTTACTTTCAAAACATCAAAAGCATGATTTTCTGGCTAGATTGATAACTGCCGATGAAAAATGGATCTGGTTCGACAATACTACACGACATGGTGAATGATTTGACGCTGGAGCATCTGCATCCTCCGTTGCAAAGCCATCAATACATTCAAAGAAGGTAATGCTATGCATCTGGTGGTCTGGGTATGGAATAGTCACTGGGAACTTTTACAACCTGGCGAAACTTACGTTACTGCAAATCGGTATGTTCAGCAATCAGAACAAGTTGCTCGAAAAGCTGATTGTTATTTCCCAGTGACAAAAAAAGAGCTGGTTTAATCTTCCATCATGACAATGCACGCCCTCATACAGCTTGCATCACTGCGCAAAAAACTGCTAAAATGTATTATTTTCGGTTTCAATTTAAATCTGACCGCAAATATTTTTTGGACATTTTCCGATCAACATGTGTTGTATATACAGGTGTTGTATATATATGTATGTAGGGCATCAATTTAGAATCAAAAAATAATTTCCATGTTTACCAATGAAAAGTATACTGCTATTTCAAAATTTTTCCTTTAGTTTACAAATTTTAAATTCATAAATTTATTTGCTAAGAATACTTGGAAATACAATTTTCTCTCGTTTCAGGTTTATCTAAGGTGCACTCTGCTGCTAGATGCAAAAGTGTAGATGCACCGCCTTCACCAAAAGATACTCGATTACCTTTGGCTACATTTTCGAATATGTTTGCGTCTGATGATGTAGGAAATCTGATGATAGATTATGATTTCGGTTGTATTGTTGATGGTACTGGTGATGGTGATGGTGATGGTTGTGAAGCTAGGCCAAGCAATATAAATAGTAATGGTGATGGTGCTAGCGAGGCTGGACCAAGTCAGGGCAGGACAAGATATGATACATATGAATATAGTACTGACTCTGACTCAGGATCTGATGGCTCAGATGAAAATCGTCATGAACATGAAAATCAACATGAGATTCAAACACGGAGCAAAGCATGCCAGTCTCACCTGCAACAGAACTACGGAAAAAGAAGAGAAAAAGACGAAAACAAAGAAAACAAGTCGTTAATGTTTCTTCTTCGATGGTGTATTTTCCCATCACAACACCAGTTTACGCCATCGATAAAGACGGACAAGTTTTAAAAGGTGGGCAACGGGATAGATCCATCATCCCTGGAGACAGATTCTGTGATCCCGTAGAATTATCTGATATGCAAGAACTTTCGATAGAAGAATTGCATAAATGGGCTGGAGGAGTCTGAAAGAACTCATTGATAATCCAGTTGTCTTCAAATTTGAATACTGTAATGCCACATACAAAAAATTGTATATTCTCAAAGAACATGTGATTGGAAGAAACAGGGGCAATCCGAAATTTTTGTGTTTAGACTGCCTCACCCGAGCTAACATTGAAGGCATAAAAAATAGAGAAAAGGTAAAAAAACTTCCCGTCCCTTATTTTTCCTTGGTGAAAGATATATTGCCGCGATAAATCACAAATTAAAGAACAAATTGATGAAGCTGGTGAAAAAGTAAGATACTTTTTAATAAAAAGAGAGATAGGCACACAATGGATTCAATTGAAGGTAGATTCCCGTCAGCTAAATCAATCAAAAGTTGGCCGTCCAAGCAAAAAACAAAAATAATTTTATTTACATATATTCATTACATTACATTATTTCCAAGTATTCTTAGCAACTGAATGAAAAATTTTGAAATAGCAGTATACTTTTTATTATTAAACATGGAAATTATTTTTTGATTCTAAATTGATGCCCTACATATATACAACACATGTTGATCGGAAAATGTCCAAAAAATATTTGCGGTCAGATTTAAATTGAAACCGAAAATAATACATTTTAGCAGTTTTTTACGGGAAAATAACAAATCGTATCAATTTTTTATTCTTGACTGAATAATTTTTTTTCGCTTTCAAATATTTGTTGTGCATATAGAAAACATTAAACTCATGCGAAATGGTAAAATAATATTTGCGGTTAGATGAAAATTAAGGTAAAAATAATATCATGATTTATTTCAGCAAAAATTCAAAGAGGGCCTCATCTTTCAACTATCACTTTAGAAATTATTTTTTCATTGCAAATGATTAAATATGGCACAGTCACAATATGTTACCGAAAATTTTTCTGTTGATCATTTGCGGTCACTTTTCATGAGCTCCTACGGAAATTATCAAAATCTTGATATTAAAATCCATCTCATGTTTTTGAAAATTATGAGGTGATTTGATACTTCTAACTTACTACTTAGCCTGTTCCTTCATATAGAAAAGCTTATCCAATCACACCGGACCTAAATTATCTCTTATTTCACTCAATTTGTCATTCAAGTACAATTTTCTATTATTTTATTCTATCAACCAACATATTGTAACTGTGGTCAAATCCGATTTGCACCTAAAAACCGGGAAAACGAGCAGGCAAACATAATAAAAAATGATTCAACATTAAAAACTGATTTCTTTGATCTCGCGTAAACATGGAAATCCTTAATCTCGCGAGTTCAGAGATATCCTTGTTCTCGCGCGTTCACGCAGATCAACGATAACAATGAACTCGCGAGTTCGGCATGCGTTTTTCCTTAATCACTTTTAACTCTCAACTCATTGCTTGTCATTTTTTTCAATCTAGTGTGTGTGTTAGAGTTGGTGTGTTTGTGTGAGTCAGTACAACATCAACTTTATGCTTATCTACAAATTTTTAGGTTTCTCAGCCAACACAAACACAAAAAAATAACTGAAATATATCTGCACCAATTTTTTAAAATCAGTGCTTTGATACTGAAACCGGAAGTCTTCCCTATTTCGACTTCCTGTGCTTGAAGCGTATGTTTCCCTACTACTATCGTCAACAAAACAATTATGATAAGTGTTTCCTGCATTTCTTTTTTTCTCCAATACTTTTTTCCTCAGGACTATTTTCCATAAATGCATTCAATAATGTACTACTAAACTTACCCACTATCTTTCCATAATTTAGTTTTTTAGAATTATCGTTCTTATTTATAAATGAGAATCGTGATCGTAGTAATCACTAAAAGTTGAATTTGGTAAAAAATAAAGTTCATATTAGAAATAGGAAATAAGATCAGGTAGAAGGGTTAATATGCTTGATTGAAAAACGTGAGTCCTTTGAGTTACATTGTTTTAATACAAATTCATCATGACCAAATTATACAATAATCACTCAAAGGGTTAACCTAAGCATTTGCATAATAACACAATCATTAGATGTCTTGGGGTTATTGAACTTACGTTCAATGTAATATCATTTTGTTTTGATGGTTAGTAAGTTGATCAAATCGATCAAAAATCAATGAAATTTGGGTATGTTGTGTATCTTTATTACTACTGACTTTACCATGCTAGCCATGTGATAACGTCTCCGTTCCGAGTAATTTCGATTCAGTAATAGTAAATTGAGATTGAAAACCGTTTTTTACAATGTTTCAACCTTTTCAAAGACAAATGTAACTTTTCATGATTTTCACCCAGTTCAGAATTAGATACATACATAGTGTATTTTCTGATTGATTCAGGGTCAACCTTGAAGTGCAGTTGATTGTTAAATAACTAACTCTCAATCGTCTGATAATGACAAATAATAATACTTTCGGATGATTTTCCCCTTGAGACGAGTTTTCATGCAATTTATCTTACCTTCTGAATCGTCCTATAATTATATTTACCTTTTTGTTTATAATTTCTATTCCATTGAGACTTAATTTTCATTTTATTTGCATGAATTATAGGCAATACATTCCCGAAAAATGACCTCCGATGGCCTCAAAATCTTCTTTCAGCACAGCTACTCAAATAGACAACATATCATACCGAGTTTCAAGTTAGCGCTTGGTTTTGGCTGTAAATCGACGAAAGAAAACAAAAATAGGATTGTCAAAATGGCTAAACTGAAGTATAAATCTTCACTTCGTTTCACTAAGCTCCGATAAATATATTTTTCATATAACTGTCTCAGGATTAGCATCCAATAAATTATTACACCATCCTTGAGCATTGCTGCTGATCCTTGCTGGATTTTTAAGAAAGTTTGGATGCCAAAAACACCTTTGATATATACTTAGTGTTTGAAGAATGTGATGAAGCTAAGATTCGACAACGAAACGAATAAGGTAACTGATAGTGACTCAGAAATTTACATCGAAATGAATTCAACAACAACAATGAAAGACGTAGTAGGTATAGGAGGTACAGGTTATATTTTTTAGGAAATTGTCGATGGATTAGCAAGGGAAGGATTCGTAAGACAAAGATTCATGAGATTCAAAGCACCTACACCTCATTCGTACATCTTATTCCGGTACTTTAGGTGTTCAAATATCCTAATTTCGTTCACAGCGCAGGCCAGCATTGTACACATGATAATATTTCAATAGCACTAAATAAATCAAAAGGAGATACAGATATGCTAAGAACAAGGACTGACATAGACTCGCTTTTTAATGCATTCGATAGTTGAAACATAACATTGTTTTTATAACGAACATTTTTGGCACAGATATACCCACATTAGCTCGCCTGAACTATAGTGCTAACAAAGAAATATAAACGAGAAACTTTACTATAGTAGTACTGAAATCGCTTTATTGCCTATAATGAAAGCATCAGGATAATATTTAGCACAGGTATAGAGATTGCATTGGCTGATGAATAAACGTCAATTGAATATGATTTAAAGATCAATTTATTGTGGGGCTGGTTAGTTTTGAATCACTTTCAATATTAAGGTAGATAATAGAAATGACTTTTTAATTCAATAACTAATTCAAAATAGCTCAAAAATAGTTGATAAAGGTGGTTGTTTAATTCACTGGTAACTCAATGAATAAAAATTTGGCTTTTCAAAGATGAGAATTTGCACTAACTTTTTTGAGATGCCTCTTTACCATCGGTATCTCCACCAATTGAAACCTTTTCAGAGGAATCTCTTCTTTAATAATGTTTTGCCTTTAAATACATTTTAGAGTTTATCTTAAGTTAATTTGCGTAAGCAAAAAGTAATTAGTTTTAACAGTACATCTGGTTAGAGCAATAAAGCTATTTTTGGTTACATTTAAATCTATTCTTTAAAAATTGTTGATCAGTACTAATGATTTCATTTCAGATTGGTGTATTGCTATTGTTGCAAGTATTGTTATTATCGTAAGTATTGGTGCATTACAGTAAGTATATTAGTTAGTACAACAGTAAGTATTATTTACTTGGTTTAAGGTAGGTAGCAGTAAATATACAGATCTCTTGTTTGTTGAGTCATCCTAGATTGGAGAAGGGGTGCGCAGTTAACAAGATGTATCTTGTATTTTATCGTTTGGTTATACGCACATACTAGTTGTGCCAGGTCCCCCCTTGATAACCTAGACTTCCCCAAAGGGCGGATAGAGCTCTTCGGGAAAATAGGGGGGGTTAGGTAGTTCTGACTGCACACAGAACTGACCCATTACGAATGTCCTGAAAGCGGAAAAGCCCTCTTTTTGCTTCGCAAAGCTTCACCTCCTCGTGGTGCGAAGTGGAAACGGCAAACAATTGTCGGCTAACGAAGCTAAAGTCTGATTAAACCTAATAATCAAATAATAAAATTAGCAATATAACGAGTTCTAATTTCATTCAATCATTTGCCCTAATCATTTGATAATATTTATATAACCACATATATTAATTACAGTAGATTTTGAATACAATTTTTCACCCTCATTTGATTATATTTATACAATTAATTATATTTATTTAATATCTATACAGTTTTGCTTTATTGTAAAACTCTTATTGCACCATATAATTTTTCCTTTTAGTTCAAAATGGCTGAACCGAGTATAAATCTTTACTTCGTTTCACTAAGCTCTGATAAAAATGTTTGGTAACACCAAAGAATGCCCAGATAATATTCTGAAAATATCCATGAATCTTTACTTTTTTATTGATAACATCACTTATCCTATTAGTCAACTTGCACATTTGGAACATTATAATAATTGCAATAGATACTCGGGATAATAGATGATAGAAGATCTACAGGAAAATTGAGGCAGAAAGAAACCGCACTACAGCAAAATAGCTCAGATGAAACGATTGCGCCTATAAGCAATCATGTACGTACTTTGAGATCAGTACAGGGGAAATATATCAAATTCACAATAAGGTATTCAAATCAAACTTTTCAAACCGAAAATCTTTCTCTCGGTGATCCAGGTTCTGTTCTACGTTCTGAAGTAGAGAGATTAGTTGGAGTAAAGGTTGGTACAATTTTACATTTAACCGAACACACTATCATCAGTTTTGACCGTTTTAAAAACTGCATCAATTTTGCTATCAACCTAAGGTGATTACTGTATTACGAGCCGACTTCATTGTTATCGGAGGAGCAAAACTACGCATTCAAATCAACAAAGATGGAAGAAATCATTAATTGTAACTGGACAGTCGCTGTGCAGAAAAGCAGTCGGTATATGTAACAAAAATAGATGTTCAATGTTTACTTAACTGTACTGTTATTGATTATTTTAAGCTAGTGATTTTTATGGCTTTATTTGATTGCTCAACATAACTACCATGTAATGCTAATCCATATGGTAATACCCAATAAGTTTAAGAAGATATAAAATGGCTTAACTCAAAATAAAAAAGCAGACTTTCAAAATGAGTTTCACAATTATTCAGAAAATACGATAAATCACCAACGAGGAAAACATTCGAATAATAGCTAATTGTTAATGGAACAAAAATATCATTAATGCTTCATTTATAAAAGCGAAAATTCTAATCATTTTATTTGTTTCCCAAAGTTTTTACTCAATAAATGGAGGTGTTTCGATGGTTGGATACGTTGATATATGTATTTTCAAATATCTTTTTTAGCCAGAAAACGGCCAGAAAGACCTCGAAAGCCAAGAAAATTTGAAAAATATTAGATATGATGTGAAAGACATCCTAAAATACATTAGCGTATTATTGTATTAGCGCCAATGAAATTAAAGTATCAGTTCTATCTTAAAAAAGAATGGCTTAAGGTACCACGAGAGTGCACAAAAGTATAAAAACGCTCTAAACGTGTTGCAATGTCTGCTACGAGTTTTTTATTTCTATTCGCTATTTATGTTTTGTTTACAAAGCTTTGAATCCTCATCAAAAACTGTATTGTTAGGTGACTACGACATCACAGACGTGATTAGCGAGGGTTTTGACACTTATTGATGGGCCAAAGAAGTTCACGCCCATTTGAAATGGCAAGATAGCTTGGTGCCTCGTAATGATATTGTTTGGCAGAGGCCTTTCCCTGGAGTTTGACTAAGAACTCGCTTGAGTTGGTTGCGGGGAAGGATCTGGAGGCAACTGCAGTAGAAATACTTTTTCTTTTTGTGGCGGCGGTTTTGCCTTCAATTGTTTTCGTCGTAGACACGAGAAGTGTAGAGGACCAGGTTAACCAGAGCACCAATGTAAAGATTGTGAATCTAACGGCTCTGGTCGTTTCGCGTATGTTCCAACTGAAAATTGGCGAAAGTATAATGGTCTTAAGTCCGAGCCTGGCCTCGCTCCTAGCCTTAATTAACTTTGATGTAACTGTTGGGTTTCTTTTCTTGCACTTGATTTTGCTTGAGAAATAAATAGTTCTGGTTAAATCACAATGCTGCTTTTTTTTTGATTAAATTCTACATTGGCAATTATTGATTCATTCTTAGTTCATGCTTCTTACTCGGAGTAGGGCAGCTGCAGATTCAAAGACTGGTGCCGGACTTCTAGGAAATTTTTTGGTTTATGTTTTATCCAATAATTTACGCCAAATAATATCGGAATAAATAGAAAGGGAGATAAAAACAAGTCGTCGGTAAACTTGAAATGATGTTGTGTGGAAAAGAGCGGGTTCATAAACCGCCTGAGCTAACGAAATTGAGTCAAAGTCATAAAATAACAAGGTAAAGAAGAATGTAAAGGAGATAGAAAGGAAGGTGGATAAACCGGCTCATCACAATATAAAATTGAATAATCATGTCTATAAAATTATCAATATTGTGTACACATTATATAGATTATTATGATTCAATTTCAATGTTATTTATATAAATGGTGTTTGCTAATGCCCTTCACATTTAAAGTATGCAGTTCGACTGATCAACCAGTGATTGTTCATTAGTGATGATCTGAACCAGAAAATTCGTTAGCTGAATAAACCAAAGACAAAATTGAATAGAATAAGATTTTGATGCATTATTATTAATAATAATATTTGCACAGCATCAATCCATTCTTGTCAATTGTCTTCAGAGAAGCTGATTAAAGCTTATAGCTTTTTCTTTCTCTTCATCTTTTCATCTTAAACATCAAGTCTTAAGTCAGCAACTCATAGCATCACATGTAAATGCTTCAACTATCGTAATCATGCAAGCTCATTTACATTGTGACCATTTTGATTACTATTAATAAGTTAAGTACCAAAAGTTCCAGAGTTCCAAGCTAAATATCTGGTTTCATGGCACTCTATGATTTTACTCGAGCAAGACTGAAACCTTGTTCAATCATGTAGAATCAGAATTGGAAGAAGATGAAGAACATGATGACTCTGATGATTAAGTGAAAGGTTATTCAAGTTAATTGTAACCTTAGTAACTTAGTATTTTACTTTTTTTGGTTCAACAGTTACATTGATGGGTTGAAACGGCCATAATATAAAGCAAAGAAGGAAACAATAAGAGCACAAAAAAAGGTTATCTTCAAGTTTACGTCAAGTCTTAATGAAGGAATCTACTGTATGAATCAAGTGACACTGATTGATGATTTATTCTTGTTATGATACATGACTTGCTGGGAGTGAAAGAATATCAAATATTTTAGTGTCAATATTTTTATAGATTATTGTTCATGTTGTGTGAAATATGAGCGCAGATGAAAAGTGAAACCAAAAGGAATGTGAAAATATTCTTGAATTAGTCAAGTTCAATTTTAGCCCCAAGTAAAGCAACATTGCAATCAAACATTAGTAAAGTTTTGAAACTTGAATTACTTTTTCCTTCTTTTTTCAATCAAATTTCATTAAAATTGACATCATATAAATGATAATCATTTTTGAATTCTTAGACGTTTGATTGAACTTTTAATCGAGAAATAATTTTCGACTAAAATTGATTCGAAATGCATTGCTTTTCTTATTAATTTATTTCTTCTTCAATCAGTTTTTTTGACATTTCACTTTCATAAACATTGTTATTGAATATTTTGTTTTTCCTTCAAATGTTCACGTTTCAATTGCAACATTATGTAACTCCCTGTCAACTGGAAATATTTTTTTTCTCGCTTCTATTCGTGGTCACAAGTTCACTGGGAATGATTTCAACTTTCTTTTCAACTAAAACCTGGTCAAGCTTGAACTTGGTTTCTGTCAAACAAATTGCTCCTTTTCATTTTAATCTATTGATTTATTAAAATTGTTACATTCTCATGATATCAGCTTGTTGACATAATAATATTAGAAATGTTGGAATTGATCACTAATATTGGCATTCAATTTAAGGGCCTTTTGTTTTTACAAAGGATAAACCATTCTCAATGGGCTGACATTTATCATGATTGATGCGATTAGTTTACATGAAGTTGCCTAACAGGATAAACAATCAAAGGAAAATCTTTTCTCATTAACAATTGCATTGAAATGATTGTTGGTATGTAAAGTCATTGGAATGATTTGTGTTGCAAGAAAAGACAAGAGCAATTATGAGTTGAAAAGACACCAATCAGCTTAACATGATGCTGGATAAAATGCGATTCAGTGCCTTATGCATGATTGAAAAGCAAGACTTAACTCAGGCATAGTTTGTAATTTGATTTTGTTTGCAATTCAACAAAATGATATTTTTGTTCACTCGAAAATGCATTGTAATAGTTTCCGAAGAAGTAATGAATAAATGATAATTGCGAGTTTCATTGAAATATTGTGTGAAGAAGGTCATAATTTAGTTCCTTTAGAAGCACAATTTACTCTTCCAATAGTTGGTCAACTGATCAGCCTTCACAGCTCAACCTCATAAGAAAACTTTGCGAACTTACGATCAAATAATATCTTACCTTTGACCGCAAAATATCTGAATTTTATTAAGAAACCAAAAAGATGAGTCAATACCAATCCAGCCTTTATAACCAAGACCATAATACCCTATGTATCAATCGTCCCACTTCTGAAAACTTCAGCACATCATGGCACTTATCAATAGAGAAAAGAGTTTACACTCATTCAACCGTTAACTCACATATTACGTTAGTTCTGCACTTTATCGTTTTCTTGGACATAATATTTTCGATAACGGCTTAAGGCTATGTACTCACACTTTCCACCAAAGAAAGCAACTCATGGCACCAATTTATGTTGTTTTTCCATAGGGTTATGTGCTTAATGCAAGTAATATGGATCTAAGCCACGGAAAATGAGATGCGAAAATTTTTGAGAAAGTTGGCGCATAAATTGATAACTTATCAATTTGATTTTGATAAAATTAGAGATTAAAGGCTTGTTGTTTTGATTCACCTGAATTAAAAATTAGAAATGTTTGGGGTGAATGTAAATAATGGGAATG
Source organism: Tetranychus urticae (assembly GCF_000239435.1). The sequence goes on from NW_015449968.1 coordinate 35,905, forward strand.
ATGGATTTCCAACCAAATACAAACTATCATCACTGATAAGTAAAATGTAATCTTTATATGCGCAATTGATACCAAAAGTATTCGCATCTCATTTTCCGTGGCTGTATTATGATAAAATGGTAAAATCTGGTTTTTAATATTTCTTGATAGATGCCCATTTCCCAGGCTTAACCTATGCAAAAATTGATACTTTGGCACCTTGCTACTTTTAAACGGAGCATTCGCGAAACGAAAGGCTGTGACAGAGGTTCATATTTGATCCATTAGAATATTGTGAGGTAAAAAAGTTGAAAGCTGGTGTAGCGTTTGAGAACCTTCCCTTGTTAGAGAAATATGCATCTGAAAAATCAAGTTGAAACGGAAAGTTATACAAAAAATTTACATTAGCTGGATGTGACTATTAGTGAATAGAATCATTATAATCGAAATGACTGAATGATTTAATGCTCAAAATTAACTTGAAATTTTTTATCTCATGAAATTATTCCAATACTTAATTGAGATTGAATGTTCATCAAACATGAATCTTTTCCTGCAAGTTTTCTTACATTTGAGCATTATTGTAATGAAACTTGTGACTGTCTCTTTTGACTCTCGATAATGTTTAATTGATGGTTATAAGTGACGATTAAAAGTACATCAAAAAGAACGTCAAACTCATTTAGAGGGGAAAATTTGCGAACATTTTCATGTTAATGGATTCTCTCATTTCTTATAAACATCTCATTGAAACCACCAAGCTCATCAATACTCAATAGCCTTTATCAATTGTCCATTGATCTGTCAAGCATTTGATATTGTCCATTTATGTGTCATCCATGGTTAAAGCTTCATTCAAATTCATTTCAAGCCATTAGATGATGAATTACTAAGGATGTGAAAAAATTTCCTCATTTTTTTCTCGTAAAACTTTAATCCAAACTTTATGGCCAAAACAAGCCAAAGTGATTCGATAAGAAAATAATGGTCAAAGTGTTAACATTATCTAGTAGATTTGATCAACAGACAAAAGTACAAAATTTTTTTTTCTCCATTTTCTTTTATCATGGTCATGATGAAATGCCAATGAATAAATAATGTGACAATAAATGGTGAATTAAAAATGAAGTGAGTAAAAGGAATAGATTTTTGAAAAGAAAAGTTGAATGGCCAAAGAATCTTGAAGCAATCATGAAAAGTTTATCATGAACTGAGATTAGTTGAAAGAAATATTGAATTGTTAATAATACGATGAATAGACTGAAGTGGTTAACAATTTTGATGCAAATCTCAATTTTACCTTCAATATTGGTATTTTCATGTCAACTTTTTTCGTCCCATTCTCACAATTTTTGGAATAGTAAATCAACTCCAAGTACAGGGAAGAAAGAAAAGAGACCAAAAAAATCCATCCTCAAGTTGATTGATGAGCTCAGAATGAGTTCTAAGAGTTGATCAAGAATCAAATGATGATGTTCAGATAAGCTGGTAAAATATGGAAAGCAAAATCTTTGACTGTGCTTTATTCACTAAGAAGGGAACAAGAAAAAAATGTTGACTTTTTTTCCTCGGCGTCCAACTAATTTTGACCTTTTTTATTCCTTTCGATATTCATGATGAAACTCGATACAGTATGAACATGATTAAGGGTGGAAAGAGGAAAAGATAAACACTGAATTCGATGAGAAACACTCGAGACTTTACTTCATCTCGAGTTGAAATCTTAAATCATTTCTCTTCTTCTCTCATCTTCTCTTTACTCTTCTCAGTTCATGATATGCAATTTCGCCTATTTATAATCTGACAGCATTTCATCACATTCATCATCATCATGCTCATCATTGACATCATCCTGCAATTCTCAGAAGAACTTTTCATCTTTCACTTTTTTCTTTTACCTTTTTTCTTAGTAAATCTTTTTTATTTGGTACTCTTTACCTGAACCAATTACAGTTACATTGGAAATCAGATTATCTGTTCATCAATCATGAATCACTGAAAAACATGATTGATTCACTAGGTGAAAAGAGTGCAAATTTTCATTCATTTTTTTACCATTCCTTGGAAAGTCTGTCAACATTATGAATAAAATTTATTTTCTCATTACATTTTCATTCTGCCCTTCTGATTACATCAGGCTAACCAGAATCAGTGGCAGTGAAAATAATTTCATTGATAAGTTTTCTAGCTTTATCAGTCCATAGGTGACATTTCATGGAGAAGCCAGTCAATTCTATTCAATCGAATATTTTCCCTTTCATGTTTTTATAACAAAATGTATTGCAAGTCTTTCAGGTGTTGGATTTAGTTATGCTCAGATATAAATATTTTGATATTAATCCGAAATTGAAACTGTACAGTATCAGACACTTGCAATCTAAATCTTGCTTCGAATCGCTTTACAAAGTCATTGAAAATAAACAACTCAAAGATAAATGGAAAATCTTGAAATTATATTTGATTCTCAAGAGATGCAACTTCGATGACTCACGATGAAACAAGATGAAACTTAGAATTGAAATGAAAGGCCAATAGCCATTAGAAGGTGAACGTGCATAGACTAATGTGTAGTTTAAGATGGAGCTTAGCAGGATCAAACAAACCAAAGTATAGATTTATTTTATTCAACAAATTGTGAATTAGTGGCAAAGTGTGAAAATTTTAGTTTCGCTCCAATTCATGTAAATTCATCATTTGGCCACAAAACTTTTGCAAAAATTCAGCTTGAAATAAGTCGGCAGGTACGGCAATTGGTGATGAACCAATGGACTATAGTTATGCTACTTGAGTAGTGTTCAGTAATTTAAAAAAGTCGAAAAGCCGAAAAGTATACTTGAAAGTCCAAGAAAGTAGATTTTACTAGATCGAATATCGAAACATTGAACTATGATTTTGCCAAGGTTAAACATTTTGCCACCATAATTCAATTTATGGACGGATACATACATTTTGCATGATTGAGCAATAGAGAATTGATCATTCAAGTTACACAACCATCGAGAGCACTGAATTATTGATTCAGCGTTGTAAATTTGTCAAACTGTTAAAAAGATTTCACAAGGTTAAAGGTCGATCAAAAATCCTACACTATGGTTCACCAGTGAACAATTGAAAAAGGTACCTCAAGATGAATTGATACCTTCGATTAGCTTGACACATTGATATTCAGAAGAGCATTGCACTCAAGTACAGTTTTATTATGAATTAATACTATTAATAGTATAGTGATGAGGTCGTATTAAAATGTTGGTTGAGTTGAGGGGTATTGGATTCAATTAGGTTAAAAGTTGAAATAAAAAGATTCAGTAATTCAACTGAACAGAGCTGCTTTAACACCGCAACGAAAAAAATATCGACTAATTTATACACCGTGAGGGAGAAAATCTTCTACATCACAAAACAGCCGACCCACGAAAAATTAACCAATAGCGGCCTTTCCCTACCGTATTAAGGTAGCATAAACAAAAACCAAGTTCTAAAATAATAAAGCAAATGATCAATCACACCATAAATTTTAATTGTCACCACAATACTTCAATACATCAATGTATCACTGACTGCAAGGCAATAATAGTTACCAGTATCATTCGGCCTAAGTTTTTCAATTAAGATTGACTAGTAGTTGAAGTTGATCTGTTGAGAGTAGTAATAAAGATACACAAGATACCCCATTTATTGATCTCTCATCGATTAGTTGACCGTAAATATCATCAATTAAACATTGAACATGAATTGAATCAACCGCATGAATATGAATAATTTAAGTTAACTTTTGTCGTACATAAGCTTGATTGACATTGGATCGCTATCCACGTTTTTGACACAATCATGTTTTTTTAACCCTTTAAAGTTAATTTTATTTGTATTTATTATTTCTTGATCTTGCTTTGTATTTTGCATACATATTTATACATCCTGGTTAGCCTAGTTTAATCAATCTTGAGCAAAAATAGCTTAAATCATTTAATTTATGGAAATTTTATTGACAAAGAAAAGTATATAATGCTGGGAAGAATTTTCACTGTTTTTAATAAATTACACTTTTTTCATCAAATAAATTAAAATTAATAAGGGTTAGAAATCTACATCACCAATACAAAGAATAAACTAAAAACTAGATCTCCTCTACATTGTAAATCATATAAATATATATTCATTTTTTTCATCCTCATCACCATCTCCAACATCCTGTAACTGTAGCCTAATAAGGTTTTATCTTAAGATAAGTTTATGATAAACTTTAAGCCCTGTTTTGAGAGTTGGCAAGATTAGCTTGCCAGCTCTCTTATTTGTAGCAATCCGAAAGATTAGGGTAAATTTTTTCTTTGCAATCACAATTTATTGTCCATGAATTGATAAACATCGCTTTTTCAAAGCTATTATCTTTCTTTAATCGTTCTCTGCGTTTTTTGCCCAACAATTAATTCCAATTACTGAGAGACAAACAGGATATAATAATAGGTTTTTCCGTTGCAACCTTTGATTGCACTCAACTCATGTCACTAAATGATTACAAGGAGTGAATAGAACTCCGCGGCTCAACTAAACACAAAACACAATTGTTCTTGTCGTTTTCATATTTGCTCGCTGTTAAAATGGATAGCCAGGATAAAGATGTTTATGAATAAGGGATGGATTTGATCTAAACTTTCCATCACAAGACAATGCAGCGAAAGCACACTGAATAATGTAGCCAAATCCACAGTAAAAGAATCCAGATTCTTCAAACGTATTTTCTTTCAAAATTGTGTACTTTGAATGCTGGAAAGGGAAAGTTCTATTTTCTCTCATTTGAAGTAGTTGGAAAACTTCATTCGGATTAATCATCTGTTTAGATGTGACGCTTTGAACAATTGTATTGGTGCTTTGCTATTCCAATCAAAAGATTTTAATTAAAGTTTGCTGGTAGTTAAACTCTATTCTTCTTGGTACACAATTATAGCGAATCGAGAAGCGACATCATACCAAACTTTAAGTCCTAATTCTCCATGATTCAAATAAGCGCAGTTTAAACTGTAATTACAATGGAGGTCAACAATGTCTAAATCTGCTCAAGTTGTTGGTATGTGTGAGCCACAGCAGAAGCAAACGAAAAAAGCTTTATCATCCTATAGATAAAAGCCAACGTGTACAACGATAAACTTTACTTAGTTTTAAAGCAATCAGAAAGAATCAAATCGATTGTCCAGAAACATCATTCTCATGAATTTCTTAAGAGTTTGAATGGCTGCAGTGCATGACCAGTATGCAATACTTAGATTCAACATATTGACTGTGTGAAATAAAAACAATTTTGATGAATTTAAAAATATATTCCATTTTAATTTAATCTTTTCCTTACCTTCTTTCTGATGTTAAAACACTCAGTTTTGTCTCTGCTGAAAATCCAAAAGTATTTTTGATAAGTACATAAAATGCTGCATCAGGCAGCCCCGTAAGTCAAACAATATAATAAAAAACAGTGAACTATTTCCAGCTAATCAAAGCAGAATTAAAGGAACTGCTTTCTGGACCCTCTTTCATTCGTTGGGTGGGTGCCTCGAAAGATACTTGAATACATCAGAAGTGAAGTTGTACAAGCAATCCATTTCTATTGCAATATATTGAAGTGATTTTTACCAAACTAGATTCAACTACATAACAGTTATCTAATCTGTTACTCTTATTAGATGTTGAATGTTATTTTCAATGAGTGTCTGCAAGACCAACAGTTTGGAAAGTGTGGGAACCATGCCCAACAGTACCGTCCCCCTATCATCAGTAATAGGATTGAGAAAAAAATCGTCAATTACACCATGATAATACTGAAGTTTTGAAAGTTTGGGAACATCTGTGCCATAATTGCAATGTATATAAATATTTTTATCCAAACTAGCAAATACATCGATAGCCTGCCAGACATTTGTGCGATTACGGGTCATGTTCTCGTTCAAACGAGCGAAACTTTTAATATATCTGAAAGCTTGTAATTAACGTCACCGAGTTGTACGATGTCTTCGAACCTCAGTGTTCCGTTACTCTGAATAAGGTGGTACAAAGAAGTATGAGTACGTTGAATCATGTTGAATATTCGATAATTAAAATACGGTTTTTTCAAATTATCGCCAGACAATATGGCTCTTAGAGCGTTCATTAGCCCACCCCAGGGCGCTCCAAGGGTAATAATGGTAGCTATTTTATCATCAAGAGCAGCAGCATTTTTCCTTCGAATTAATTCGGCCAAGTTTAAGCATCCATAGGAGTGACATACTAGCACCCCCTTTTGTCCAGTGGTTGTCACTTCTCTTTCCAAATTGTCGTAGACAGTGTCATAATACAAATCACCGGAAAATTGCTCCTGCACCATAATATAAAGCGATCGATGAAATTCATAAAATGATACATAGGGCCGAGCGGAGGAAAGCTCATAACGTACTAAGAAACAGGCTGTGGCTGTGATTCTGAAAAAAAGCTTTAAAATATATGCAATCTGTCGCGAAACTTTATTGTCAGATGTTGGTTCGGACTACTATGAAACGTTCTTTGGAGCTATGGAAAGGGCAGTTAAATCAAATGGTAACAAAGCCGTACTTTTATGTCCCTCTGTCTTAATCTTGCCGATTTCTTAAGAAGATATCAACGAGATAAACCTATAGAGAAAATTCATAGAATTATAATTCTCGCTGCACCACGGGGAGGGTCAATGTCTTCATTGAGAGGTTTATTTTCAGGTAATAATTTGGGCAAATAGCACCATTCCTCTGCAGTTTATAACGAAGTAGAAAGAACTTTCCCCTAGTTTGTTCATCTCCTTCCATCGACCGATATTTCGTGGAAAGATCCGATTGTTTGAATTAATGCCATTCTACATAATATCTATGAAATGGAAACCATTTTCGAAAAAGCTAACCTAAACAAAAATTTGTTGAAATCCAGAAGCAATATTGCTAATTTGCTTGATAAGAAACTGAAACAAGGAAATGAAATTGAAAAAATCAATTCAGAAGAATCGTAAATATTATATGTACCTTATTGATTGCCATTTATGGAAAGTCAAGAGGACGATCAAACGTTACTATACCATTTGATTTCATTTTTATATTCAATCAATAAAGTTTGCATTTAAATTTGAATTTTCTTATTTCCTGTATTCTTTTTTTCATAAATGGTTTACATAAAGACAAAGAACCATGCCCAACAGTACCGTCCCCCTATCATCAGTAATAGGATTGAGAAAAAAATCGTCAATTACACCATGATAATACTGAAGTTTTGAAAGTGTGGGAACATCTGTGCCATAATGGCAATGTATATCAATATTTTTATCCAAACTATCGAATACATCGATAGCCTGCCAGACATTTGTGCGATTACGGGTCATGTTCTCGTTCAAACGAGCGAAACTTTTAATATCTCTGAAAGCTTGTAATTGACGTCATCGAGTTCCACGATGTCTCCGAACCTCAGTGTTTCGTTACTTGGAATAAGGTGGTACAAAGAAGTACGAGTACGTTGAATCATGTTGAATATTCGATAATTAAAATACGGTTTTTATAAAAGGTAAATCTTTTTCTTCTGATACTCGATAGGGTTTTTATGATAGTTTATAAGCAAAAGTGATAAGATTTTATTTATTTCTTTCTACTCTTTAATACTAGCTACTTTTTGCAAATTTTGTGTTGGTCTATATAAAGGTTTAAGTTGGCTTCCATGCGTTATTTTAATTTTACCTTTTTCCTCCAATGGTAGAATTCTGTAAGCTGTTTTTCCTAATTTCTCTATTATTTTATAAGGACCTGAGAATTTGGGAGTTAATTTCTTTGAGCCTTGATAAATCCTATCATTACTTCTTCTCCTACATTATATGCTCTGAGTTTCTTCATGCCGTGTTGAATCTTCTAATGTTCCTGCGATTCTATTGAGTAAAGTCTATCTTGATCTCTCAATTGAGGCCATTGTGAAATGGATTCTCTAACTGTTTTTGGTAAACTTTTGAATGATTTTGTATTTAAATCGATCGCTAGTAGAGGATGTCTACCATGTCTATCAGCAGCAATTCCATAAAAATGATTTCCAATCACCTTGAAATTGTAATAAAGGAAATGTTTAACAGCTGAATAATGATAAATTTATGGAATACTCACTGACTGACTTCTTCCAGTCACTATTGCAAAAATATTTTCGTCTCTTACGAAGCCTGCACACACTAGATGAGGAATCATTTCATGCTATTAATATATGCAGCCTGTTGTGAAAAAACATGTAATACTATTAATAGTAGTAGTTTATGAGGAAACTGTGCTCAGCGCAAATGCCTGCATTGTTCAATTATGAAGCACTCATAACAGTCACTGGAAGTTATTGTTTTGAACAAGGTTTGTGTTGTCGAATCGGGCTTATATTTGTTGCAAAATATTACCAATCAAAATTCATGATGAAAAGTAAAAAAGCGATTCTCAACACTCCAAGCCATACCCAAATCTTTGAATAATTTTAAATGGAATAGTAAATGGACAATATGATTGAATTTACTGGAAGCTTTGACCAGCAAAATGATGAAAACTCTCAAAATTGATTCATGATAAATGTTCAAGAAATGTTCTTGTTAAAGAAATTTACCAGAAAGAACAAGGAGGAAAAAATATCTGACAGAAACAGAGGCTGCAACGAGTTGCAACGACAAAGTAAATAAATAAATTGAAATGCAGATGATTGAATGTAGAGTTTACCTTATATAGCATAAAACCATTACAAGATCAAATTTTGGGTACATTATTATGCTTGGATTAACCAGATTGTTTACCCGAAAAAAAAACAAAAAAAGTCATCTGCAACAGTTTATATTGACTGAAAATTTCATGTAAATAAGTACCAAAAACAAATACACAATGAATGTAATATAGCACAAAAAATGACTTGCTCATCGAGCCTAAACAAAAGATAGAAAAATAAAGTTTGTTAGATTTGTATTGTATGAGGAAAATCGAGTTTTTTTGCTAAAATGATTTGAGTATATTTTAGATGATGGGGACAAGAGTGTAGCTCTTAGGTTTGAAAAGGCGAGCAACATGGACTTACACGACTTGACATGAGATGAAAATTAGTTAATGATGCAAATTAAGACAATTTTACATTGCTGTCTGTTACATTTGATGGGATTAAGAGTCGCTTGTTTAGCTTAAAGATTTATGTCTTATGAGTTAAACAATGGAACGATGATGATGTCTTTGATGTATTGATACAAGAAAAAAAGAAGCAACATTGGTTAATGAAAAAAGCTACTGCAATTTGCCCTTTCAATTGCACATTTGTCGTCCCTCTGTGCTTTATCCAATCGATCAACTTGAGGCAACTTAATCTAGCATCAGCAACAGTAGCAACTCTTACTTTTCACTAGCCTCTTCTCTTCACCCCTAAAGGCATTGATATTGACTTCAAAATCCTTTCCTTTTCCATCCTCCCTTCTTCCCATTTTTACCTCATCCCAATCTTGCCTCTCTTCCTCATCCATTTCATTTCTTTTTCAGCATTACACTGGTGTATACCAAATAAACAGCCAGTGTGTTTTGCAATTAAATTAACAACCCATTCAAAAACCAATACTCGGTTCAAACTTTTCACTCTCAACTTTTACTCTTCAAGTTACCTCTAAACTCAAATCCTTCAACCTCCAAGTCGAGCACACATTAAGAGATGTAATTGCTCTTCAATTTTTTTTCATTTTCATTCTTTTCCTCAACTTATTTAGTATTATTCATCCTGCAATTTCATTTACTTTCATTATTCATTTGCGTATCTAAATGGTTTGACTCAGTTTGTTGCCAAAATTAGAGTACAACTTGACCTTGATATGGTTAGTGTCACAAGCAATCACTTGCATTTACCAAGTGATTAAGTATCATTTGTGTCATCAATTCATTTTATGGATTGAAATTCCTTCTTTGCTCTTCTTTCCCATTCTGTCCAAAACAATGATATCATCTTGAAACAATTTGATATGCTCATGAGGATGAGCATTCAGATTATAAGCACATTTGTATTGTTAATGCTATTGTTATTAAAATTTGATAAGATGAATGAGCTGACATTGAGATTGTGAAGCAAAGGCACGCGTCTGTAGCACTTAAATAACCAGCAAGATTGAGGAACCTTCAAGATGAGACGCAAAGTAAAGGACCAAGAGCATTATTAATATACACAAAAGAAAGATGCTTCAATCTTCAATCTTCTTCAATCATCTTTCTCATCTCATCTCATCTCTTCCCCAGGTTATTGTACTGTTTACTTTAACTCACAAGTGTCAAACAAATTAAAGAATCTTAACCAGAGAAAAGCAAAGAAAAACTAAAATCCATCCTTAAGGTTACCAGAATCACCAATAACAATAAGAATAATAAACCATCAACTCATCGTCCAACTGGGAGTTGAAAACCTCCCAGTATAAAGTTTCAATCAGAGTTTCAGAATTGCTTTAAAACGTAAAAGCAACAAAAAAATGTTGATCAAAAGTAAATTTTCAAAACCAGAATGACAAAACCAATGAAATTGTCATGAAAATGGAATCCAACTTTTTGATTAAACTTGATCTGTTTCCCAATTTCACCATGCAATTATTCACTGTTTACCCAAAATTGAACACCTATTAGACCTTATCTATAGCAAAAATAGCAAGCTACACTCATCACACATATTGTAAATCATGGTACCAATAACCCAATAACTGGAGGCAAAGTAAAGGCAAGCGACAAAAACTGCCCCAGGAGCTTCACTTTATAATATTATTTTGTTAATCTTGATAAGGGATTGAGCAAGATTATGCGACGAGATGAAATGTTTACAGCGTCAAGTTACCCTCATCATCATCAACATCACAGGTTTTTTTTTCATTACCAAAATTATGTATGCTCGTAACTCTCGAGGGTAAACATTGGTACAAACATTTTCATTCAAGTGATAAAATAAAACTTTTATAAGTCTTTATTTTCATCATTTTCATCATCTGGATATAACCGTAAATAAAAGGCGTAATAAATGTGATGAGCTTTATTGGTCTCCTTTGCTTAAACTTTGTTTCTCTGCTGTTGGTGATGAAGGCAATGACCACACACAAAAAAGGATGAATAAAAATTACTTGATTACTCTTGAATATTATTGAAGTCGAGGACAAACAAAGTAATAATGCAACAAAAATGAAAGCCTTACAATGGTAACGTTTTGACTTTAATAAACTTGTCTCTATTGTTTGGCTGGATCCCTCGAGTTGAAGATGAGGAACAAAAAGAAATGAACAAATTAAATTTTCGCCGACAATTGTATGGATTTGGACTTGGATGTCAATCGATGGATGGAAAGTGAAAACTATCAAAGGGTCAAAAAGGATTATCTAAATTTGTAGACTGAATAAAGAACATAATTCAATATATTACTTGGTGAAACCTTTGCTTTTCTTTGGCTTTTCTTCTTCTTCTCTACTCTTTCCTCTTAACTCATTTCCATTTCTTTCCATTTCATTCGGTACAACATGCAATCGACACACAAAAACTTGTAAGTCTTTTTTTCGCCTCCTTTTTACTCGAGTTTTTCCTTCATCATCTAGTTTCCTTTTATTATTCAATTCAGATCATTTCCATTTCGGATATATGCCTCTCTCTCTCTCTCTGCCTGCTATTACAACTATTCATTTATCTCAATTTTGTTTCACTCTCAATACTTGAAACTTTTTTCTCATTTCTATTTTTCCGTCATTTTCTTCTTTTTCTGCTAACTTAATCAAAAATTGTCTGTACAACTAAAAGTCTGTTCAGATGCATAAACAATTGCACTTGCAGGCAAAACCCCAAATCAATTGAACAAAGCCAAACGGAAACACAATTAATTCAATCTGCTGCAATTGTGTAAACTTCAATTGACTGGATTCCCAATGTATCAACATCTTTCACCTTCAAATCGTGCAAATAATATCAGTAATTTATTAATATGATTCAACTATCTTTGTTAGCAAAGCAAAGTTCGGCAATTGGTACATTGCAATAAGACATATTTTATGTGAAATTCTTGCAAATGGCAACTAATATGCAATGTGAAAGACCATGAACGCGGCTCGAATAGTTTAAGATCTTGGATCTGTTAAGAATGATACGTTTAAGAATTGCAAATGCGGTCAGAAGGTATCAAAGGTTTAAGTAAAAAGCATTGTGAGGAACAACAAATCATACTAAAAACTCATCTCTAGAAGTGAAAGATTCATGCTACAATACAATGCACTTTGCCATTATTTGAATCAATGCCTTGCTTATTTAGCAGAGTAAAACATTGCAAATGCATGGATAACATGCGAATAGGACAATGTTTGTTTAAGTTTATGCTAAATACAAGTAGCTGAAAACGCTGGACGCAGGATTGAACTTCTAGTATCACAACCACATTCGGTTTAAAAACTTTGCAGTCAATTGAAGCCCAATATTGTATCTGAAAAATTGTGATGAAGTTATTGATGTAAGTAAGCTGTTATAAGCGAAAAATAATTGTCATTTTCTAATCATATGTAATATATCGGCTTAAATTTAACTGTTCAATACACCAACATGTATAAGCAGTTCAAGAACGTTTTGAGATCCGATGTACACCATCAAAACTTGTGTGTGTACGAGCCCTTGTAAGCACAAGAATGCAAAAGACCGAAACTTTTTTCTACTATTTCTGTAATTAACTGATACAAAGACAATTACTTTTGCTGAAGAACCAATGTGTTTACCAAACAATCAACATTAATTGTTATTGTAAACACAACTCGATAGAGAGTCGGAAAAAGCAGCACAACCGAATTCAAGATAGACTTAACTCATTGCTCATCAATTTTCAAATTCATACAAGTTTCGAATCAATATTCCTTGTTAAAATAGCGATCGAGTTTTTGCAATATTCATTGGGCTAAGAAAATGATTTTACGCAAACTTTGCAAGTGAAGGCTATTCAAGACCAAACTTTAAACCCAGAAGTTAAACTTTGAGGGATGAAATTTTTGAACCTTTTGTGCCTGATTATGCTTCTCTCCTGATGTTGACTTTTGATCTAAAATTATATCACGTAAACTTACAAACATGTACATCATCATGTTTATTTATTTTATCATTTCAACACTCATCATCATCCATTTTCAATCTTTAACCTGCTAAACTGTTCATACAAAAAATGATTTTATACAATGGGAACAAATCGCTCAACAGATGAAAATTGTATATTGATTTTGCACTGGCATCATTGTTCAATATTTTACTTTCTCTTTGATGCACCATTTGATTTAACTTAATACCCTTCATAGTGAACCATGTAAAGTCGCACTAATAATATTCAAGTCACTTGACTGTTTTTATAATCATTCAAGTTTAATAAAAAATTAACATCACCATCATCTTATTACATTTTGTGCGTGCCTCTATATTGTTGGCCACTTGATTGACTCAAAGTGAATGGTGAAACAAGAAAATGAATATTGATTAATCCAATTGTCAAACCAATCAACTATGGATAGAAAATTATTTGCAACATAATTCAGTTCATTCCATGTGATTCATCAGCTAAACTGTCAATCAGATTGATATTTTACGTGACCCTTCAATGGTAAAAATATTCAAATTACATGACGGGAACAAAAGGAAGTGCAAAAAAATTTACTTTTCTCCCGTTCCATTTCCATAATTATTATCAAATCATATTTTTAAAACAACTCATGAACTGATGAACTTTTCACAAGAAAAAAATGAGCAACCTCATCTCATGTTTCCCTTGCAATTTTGTTTCAATTGAATGCAAACAAATCTCTTCTAATTCATTGAGCCTCATCAAGTCGAGTTTAATCAAATGAACTCGAATTCCAATATTCAGATTACATTCTAATATACCTTTCCAGGTTTTCCAACTCAGCTCAAGATATAATGAACAGTAAACAAGGTTAACCTTTTTTGCCCAAGCTTCACCTTTGACTCAATCGAAATGTTCATGAAGAGTAAATCACGAAATTGGATGGAAACACGCATCAATGGAAAGAGTTCGTTCCGCCTTGACTGATCAAACCCTTTCTTTTCCTGATCCAACCTACTTTACAAATCTAATGATGATAATAACAATAATAACGATGATAATCATAGTAATCGTTGTATAAACATTCAAGCCTTTTCCCTTTTTGCATTTGGATTGTGTAAATGCAGGGAAAACTGGGAACAAGTAAAGTGGTTTTCATGGAAGACAGAGTGAAGAAGAAGAAAAAAATGAAGATTATTTTCTTTTCTCTCTTTTCGGCTTTACTTGTTTTTCCTTCCTTCATCTAATTGAATCAGATAGACAAAATTACTTGTGATTGTGAGTGAAATAAAATCAGTATTCATCTTGTTATTTAATTTACATTTGATATTAGATGATGAAATGAGAAAAGGTTTGTTTTTGTTTTTGTTTAGCATCAAAGCAAATCAATATTACATTGGAAACCCATGTTTACACCATTTACTTGTACAGTATTTTAACCATTTCATACCCTTGGCTGGTGTAATCAAAAAAGATAACAATCATCTTAAATCACGAAAAGCGAAATTGAATTTACAAAAAATGTTATCCAAAGTGAATACATTGAAAAAGATTATCACATGTATAAACAACATTATCTCATTCTTATAATAACATTTGATTGCCATTAAAATAGCAGATAAATTGTCGATTCGCTTCAGATTCAACTTTGAATAAATTTTAGGTCCAAAAGTTTATCTGAAAATTACTGAGAATCTTCATCAGAACTGAGCATTTTCCATTCATTTTCCCAGTTTTTCCCGATGAAAGAAATGAGAAAATTTTATTTTACTTTTTTACTCGAAAAATATTTATCAATGCGATGCTTTAAATTGCGACAAAAAATTGTCAGATCATTTAGTAGATTGATGAGACTTGAGCCAATTTGCCTTTGCCAGTAGCTATGAGCTGGGAGTGAGTCACAAAAGTCACAATTTATTTTACAGAATTGCTAGTTATATCGAAGAGAAAAAGAAGGTAAAAATTGTGTAAACATCCAGACTTGTGTGTTGAGCTTGGAAAGACTTTCATCTTTGCTCAAGATGCGAGAAGAGATAAAATCTGTGGCGGGATAAAATTGACGTGAGTGAATAACAGGGAAGAAAAATATTCTGATTGTGATGAGGAGGATGGAAAAAGATGTACAAAAGTAACGAGAAAAAGTTGAAGTAAAATGTTCGATATTACAGAATGTATTTTATGATTATTATTATTATTATATTGTATTTAACCCTCCCTGTTACAGACATGGGAAGGTAAGGTTGCTTGGTTAGATTAACGCAATCCACACTCTAACTGAATTTATAAATTGGCTTACAATTGGATTGAGGGTTTTCCTAATTTATTGGATCACCTTAACTTTATCTCGCCTTCCCAGGCTCTGGTCAGATTGGAAGGGTGTAAAGTAATAAGAGAATATTTTCTGTTCAACTAAATTCTTTGCTCATTTCTCATGTTTACATCTTTGTAACAAGCTTGTTCAATATTGTGATACATTCTTACTCATGTAATGCACAGACACACACAGCTATGAGTAACCGTGAATAGAAAAAATTTCATTCCGTTTCCTCCTCAACCACCATCACTCTCATCATCATCCCTTAACTAATGATAAAAGATGTGGAAATGCATCATCATGAGTTACTCATGATGCTTGCACTCTCACCCTTTTACTTCTTGTTAATATTTTCATTCAATTCTCTTGTTCACCTCTTCATCTTTGATAATGCTAATATAATTAGACTTACATCTCGAGTGTAAAAAATTTATTCTTTGTTACTTGCACAAGTGATTAAAGAATAATTATCAAAATCAATTTTCGATAAACTCGACTCTGGATATCAACTCATGTTTGCAATAACTTTTCATCTCATCACCAAGAAAATGATATCCAGATATCATTATCGAAAGAGGTGAAATGTGAAACTTGAGAAGCTCCATTGTTGCCATTTTTATCAACTAATGTCTAGATCATGTTACCATCGGTCAATTCAATTATCATTATTATGACCACTCGACTTCATAATCACATGCAATAGTGATTATCGAAAAATCTTTTGATGGTTTGATAAGAAAAAATGTCAATTGGATGAGAAAGTTTGCCAAAGTTGACCATGTTGACCAAAGAAATTGACCACAAAAATTGACCAGAAAAAAGTTGATTCCCAAAAACCACAAACTTTTCATCCAATAATGTAAACATTTGATCTTATCTTGGCAACAATCGAATCTTGTTTCACCATTTCCTAATTAAATTCAATTTCAATCATTTAATCATCAATTGAACACTATTTAATGGATAAAAAGATGTTAATCCGTCTCAATCGACCACATAAATGTGTGCAACAAAAGCCTTGGAAAGCCAATGATGAACAATGAAACAATTAGAGTTGACAAAAGCCTAAGTCCATCAAGAGCTAAACTTTATCCAATTATCGCGTCTTTCATTGTTTATGGATTTACAAAGTTTTTGAAAAAAAACTTACTTTTCATTTTATATGTGAATAGACAGACATAATTGTGACATTTGAAACTCACTCGAGAATTGAATGAAAAGTTGAAAATCACAAAATCTTTATGACAAGATCAAGTTTCAGAACAAAAAAAGTCTCGCTTCTTACCATTCATTTTACTTTTCATTTTTGCAAGTTTTTTTCTTCTTCACTCTATTCTGTTGAAACTCGAAAAGAGCAAAATATTTCATGATATAAAAAAAGCTATCATTTACTTTTATTGAAATCATACTTTAACAATGTTCTTGTTTATTATTGTAATAACTTTCATTTCATCTCATTATTCTCTTCTCATTATCTCATGCCATTTTCATCATCCTTTTTCCATCTTTTCCATTCATTGTCATATGAATTTAATTTGTCTCCAGTTTCAATGAAACTTTTTTTTACTTTTTCTCCACTCTCACAATCTAAATGTTATCATGAATTTTTTGCAGAATAAACAGCCTAAAAAACACTCAATCAGCATGAATTACTCATGACAATCTTCATCTGTTAGTCTTTTTTCTCTATTTACCATTTTCTATTTTTTTACAAACCGATTATTCTCAAGTGAGAATTGAATTATTCATACCAATTAGTATTTCTTTTTGTTTTCCCTTCCAAAGCAGAAACAGCATTGAGATCACTTTTTTTGTCTGTCAACTTACCGTGAAGCCTGAGTATTGGTTTATTGCGAAACGGAACAAAAAAAGGGCAAACAAAGAAGACTGAAGTAAAGTGATTTTCATGGAAAAAGAGAAATGAAGAAATGAAAAAGTTTGTAAATAAGTTATCAGATAAACTTGGTAACTTTGATATACCTTTTTTCATTTACTTTTTGAATATTTATGTAACCTTTTTCAATTATTATATATTAATACATCAATTATTAATAAAAATAATTTTTTTACAAAATAAAACAAAAAGGTTGAGCCAGCTAAGAATGAGAAATTATCTTTTCTGTTTACCTTTCATCGCCTGAGATGCGATTGATGCAAGATAATCAAAGAATGATGCATAAAAATAAAAGATGAAATTCAGGGATTCTTTTTACCCGGGTACTTTCTTCTTTATCTTTATCTGTATTTGTGTTGTGTATAGAATTTCTTATAAATCCCTCGAAAAATACAGTGCTTACACTGATTTCAATGCAAATATTATCACTTATAATAGATATGATAATACCGGTAATCTTTCAAGTTAAAAGAATAAATCAGAATGTGTAAATGCGCTGAAAAATGAAATGATGAAAAAAAATAAATTTGGATTCATTTTGCAATAGAAAGTTATGAGACGCAAGTTATAATGAGAATATTTATAACGCCAAGAAAGAAGTGGAATGGATTGTGCAATATTGTAAGTTTTTAATTTAATCTATTTATTTGGAATCAATTATTTGATTTTTTCATCTTACCTCAAAATCGATAATTTTAGTTATAAGTGCTGTAACTTGCTGTTTTTTGATTGTATAATTGTGCAATTACCTTTTAGCATTTCGATAGGGTCAGCAGAACTTTTAGCAGTTATCATTTTGATTTTTTTTTTTCTGAAAGTTCCACACACTTTTGACTTTTGTTTTTTAACTTTTGAAATATCTATACCACCCATAATACTTAATACACTCGCAAAAACCCTGATAACTACTGATGTACATCTTGGACTTGTAACCAGTGTTGTATTGAGGTGGTTTTGTACGCATAAAATGCAGACAAAATCCCTATATTCGATCAGCTCGATATTCATTAAACCTTATACAGAATAAATCAATGGCGTAAGCTAGCGCGAGTTTTTTCGCATTTATATAGAGAATTGAGTTAAAAGCTTTAAGCTAGAGGATTTTCCTAGATGTGCTCATTTATATGAAATACTTTAAATAAAAAAATTGGACTCGAGTTACAACTACAACACAATTCGACAAGTAGTCAAAAAAATTAGTAAGTTCGCCAATACATTTCCTTGAAGTTTTTTCTATTAACGTTTTATTTCATTCTACTTTCAACTATCATTAAAACAAAAAATAATGAAGCCCAGAGACCCTGTTCTTTTTGTAAGTATTTGTTAGGCTACAAATAAAGTTTTTATGCTTTTGGAAACTTATGTGGAATACCAATGGATTGGTGAAAAGCCGTCAGTATGTTGATTTTATTTTCCATCTTGCATTAATTATTGCAAATTGTTTTCATGCAATATCCATAATATTTCGAACTTGATTGATGATAGTGGAGCTCCATGGAAAGGATCCACTAAAGCACTAAAAACTTTACTCAGTGGTGATACATTAGACATTCCTGGAAATATAGCTCACAGACTACAACCAGTTACAAGCAAGTTCACATCTTTGGTCCATTTCATTCCGGATGCGGATATTTTAGCTGATTACAATCTATTCGTCATCTTTAAAGACGATTCATTCAAATCTATTCCAGATTTACTTGGAAAATTCGGAATCAACTTTA
>NW_015449968.1:60639-334742 GCF_000239435.1 Tetranychus urticae
CGTGATTGACTGGAGGAAGGTGAACCAGGAAAGAGATCAGAAGAGCTATCAGGAATATGATTATGATAGGAGTCAGTACCAGAGATGGAGATAGGAAGAGAAAGAACAGGCAAAGAACTCTGGTTTAAAAAAATTAGTTGATTAGAATCACTTCTGTGAACAGCAATTCTTTTAGTATATGCCAACGGAGTAATGTTTAAAGTTGAAGAGTTAGGGCAGACCATCCTGCCGTGGTCGCCAGTTGATCAGTTTAAAGTTGGTTGTTTAATAATGGAGAGGTGTATATAATAAAAACCAGTACTTTAATGATAATTTGTTCAACAAGAACGAGTTGTTTTATACTTGATTTGATATAAAATAGAAAGAGAAAACAAGAAAGAGAAGCGAACACCTTTTCATTTGCGTCAATGTTTAATTGACGCAAATTTTCAATCAAAAGAAACATGTTTTAAGATAGTTTTAAAAAACAAATCAATCAATTAAGGTTAACCCATGAGATAATGGTGTGCATCCTTTGTATTGTCAATTACATTGACGAAAAGGTGTTAATCTTTTACACTATTTATGATGATGATGTTCGGAAAGAACCTTTCATTGAATACAATGCTTTCGAAAATTACCATCAATCCACTCAGTGCTTTTGTGAAATATGCACAGAAGACAAATATAAAAAATCATAGGTTCGTGATAAACTTCGTCCAGAACTGGGTGACTGTTTAACTATTTTTTCCCATCAAAAACTGTATAAGAGTCCTGCTCATTTTTATGAATTTACTACATTTTAAATAAATATTTCAATCTCATTAAGTATCTTAGTTTCAAATTGTTGTAATTTAACATGAAAAAACCATATTCAATATAAATGATATTGAATGTCTAACTCAAACCAAATTATACAACTTTATTTTTGGATATATGAATAAATTATTACAATCATCAATTGATCTTTTTTTTGTTGAAACGTTTTGTTTGTTTGAACGTGTCACTGTTAAATTCATATTTTATATGATACCCTTTTAAAAATATATCAAATATAATGTGTTTTTTGTAGACTGGAGTTAATGTTCCAGCTTCAAATTCAGTCTGTCTTTTCTCCATTTGTGAAAATATCTTTACAATTTTATCCATCAAAGTCTTGAATAAGGGCGCTTCGTCATCGTCTTTCTCAATTTGCTTCATCTGATGGATATACTTGAGCCTATCGAATTTGCCAATTTTATCGTTTTGTTTAACCATTTTATGATCAACCAAGGTAAGAACTCCATCCATATTATAATTTGCAATAGTTCCTTTTGTGAATCCCAATGTATCTCATACCAATTTATAGTTGTTTTTAATGGTTTTAAGTATATCACATATTTCATTTATATTCATATGTAGATATACATCTTCATCCCAAGTTGAACTCAGCATTTGTTGTGGTTTTTGAAAGGAACAACATCAATCAATTCAATAATTTGGTGAAATTTATCTTTTGCGTTCAACACACAAAACCTAAATGAAGCTATATCATCTGTATCGGAAAAAGCAGTTTTGACTGTTTTATAGAATTCTTGTTCGGTAGTTATTCCTGAAATATATGGTACGAAAGCAAACGCTTTTGACAACTTGCCAAAAGCATTCCAACGACAATCTTCCGGGAGAATAATAAGAACATCATCTTTTTGAAGATTCACACGAACACCTTCGTTGTCTTTGCCTTTGTAGTTACATTGCAAAATGTATCGATTGTTATCAACATCATCTTTGTTACATTTCAGTGTAATATTCCTCATCAGTAAACTCATTGATTCGTATGTACCCAAGGTGATCATCCAACTACCTTTTTCATGTCTAATCAGATTTGGGCTGATGTTGACGTTCGGTTCACAAAAAGAAGTGTAAGTCGTTTGGGTTTGAATTTGTGAATCTTTACGTAAAATGTTGAATTTTATCTCGAACGGTTTGTCTTTGAACATTTCATTGTCCAAAATTTATTCTCGTTTAATGGTTTTCTTGGTTACACCGTGAATCAAATATATACCGGTTTCAGTTGAATCAAATGGTCGAGGAGTTAAATAAATTCCAGCTTTACATAGAATATCGTACATTGAAGGTTGATCGGGTTTTCCATCAGTTAAACAAGGAAACGCCAAGTACGGACCATTCTTCAAATTGCAAAATTTGAATGACAAATACGTAGAGATAGAAAACCGTGAAGATTGCTCCAGATTTTAACTTCATATTTACTTTGAAGTTTGATGCTAGTATCAGAGAACTTTCTTCTCCGGGTGGGTAAAGGAAACGATACATTTTTTCACAAAAGCAAAAAAGAAGTTGAGGTTTTACTTGATTAGTTGAAATTTTTATGACAACTTTATGGCTATTCAGCCGTGCTTTTATACCAATTTTGAGAGAGCACAAATTTATTTAAGTTTAAAATATAGTAAAAATAACAATTATCAAAACGTTATAGCCTTTTTTCAAAAACAACCCATAAAAAGAAACATGACGATTTTTCTTGATGGTGCAAAAAAATCAAAGTATCAAAATATTTTCAACAATTCAGACATTTGTAAATTAACTAGAACGCTGTATAAAGAAAAGCTACAATTTCACAAATTGGTGATACAAAAAGTTATCTGGTGGGTGTTCGTTTTAGTTTCGGGGATAATTTGGACCGATGTAAACTAAATTATTTAATTTAACAGGTAAACATTTTGCCTTGTATGCCAAACGAACAGAAAAACAAAATACCATTTCAAAGTATAACCTGATTTTGGTTAGATTTGAACATGTAATCAATTCAACCTTAACGATTGATTGTTACACGTTAGGCGTGAATAAGTTGACTTTCGATGTAAAAGAATCGTCTATTGAAGTGTCTGTAACAACATAAATTCATTATTTGATCAATTAATTCTCTTGTTTGAGAATAGTTAATGTGATAAATCACCTCATCTCTCAGCTTAAACTGAATCAACATACTTAAGAAAACATGTATTCAATAATCAAGTCATTGCACTCATATGATAAAACTTAATCAGGTGAAGAAATCAAGCATTATTAGATTGATAGACAATCAAGCTTTGAAATAAACCTAAAATGAGAGAATTAGAATAAAAGTGGTAAAAGCCAATTTTGACATTTGAACATTTGACCCTCACTAATTATACTTGTTAATTCCAGAAGGGAAACATTCGTTTCCCTTCTTTCATTCAGGTTCAGCCTTGAACAATTAAGTGAAGAAGAATCATTGAAGCATTCAAAACATTAATATCGAAAGACGGTGTCAAGGTCAGCCGTTAGGTCAGCCGAGCGTTAAGTCAGTCGAGCGTGAAATCAAACATGCGAAATGGGGGTGGAGGTATTTCCGTTTCCGTTCTGTGGAGTTGAAGCGTATGTTTTCATACTACTTTTAATGACTCTTGATTTTCATCGATGAGAACATGTTTTGTATCACATTTTTCAATTTGCGTGTGATAATGCCATACTAACTTGTATTTTTATTCAATTCAACATATTGAAGTCTTTATTGTAAAATGCATGGAATCCTAAATGATAATTGTTCAGATCCAATCAGTCTTACCCTAAAGTCATAACGTCTAGTTGTTTTCCTCTTTTTTTAGTACTCAACCTTTACTATTATATCTTAAAACCGAGTATTAATAATATGAAGAAGGAAAAAACATTTAATGGCAATAATAAAGTTAATAATAAAATGATAAAACAAAAAAATATATAGCATAACAATGATAATGCAATGATGATAATGAAGATAAAGATGACGAAGGTAACAGAGTTTAACCTTAGGTCATATAATGATTGATAAAAGCAAGTTTCATTCAGTTTTGTTTATCATCATTTTGGTCAACCAATTGCTCAAGATTGCTCAAGTTTTGTTCAACAAGAACTTGTGTCTTTGTTGGATGTTTCATTACATTTATTGGTTCATGTAACCACATTGGACACAAGAAAGTATTGACAATGAATTTCATTTGAACAATTGAAATTCACAAAATGAAAGGCTGAAGAATAAAAAAAATCGATAAATATTTATCCAGCACAGTTTCGATATTAAATTGTTGGACAACAAGAGTTAATAAAAGTTGATCGAAAATTCATTTCTCACTTCAGATTTTTCTTTTTTCAACCAATTCCGATTCAATATCAAACACAAGGATTTCTTTTTCTTAATCAACTTTCAATTTATATTCAATAAATCCAATTTGACCCTTTATAACTTTACTTTTGGTTTCTTTGCTAATCAAAGGTAATCAAATGTCAAACCAAGGTTGTCATGGTAAGGCCTGGAAAACAAGGTTAAGAATACAAAATGAATTGTCTAATGAAACATGAATAAGGATGATGACAGATGATGATGAAGATAACAACTGAATCATATTGTGTTGAGATGAGTAAATGATGAGCAAATAAAAAGGAAACGCGTGTTCATCACATGATGACAGTTATAATATAATCTTCAGATGAACTCAATTAAGACACTAACATGAACCATGTGCAAATCTCCTGTCAGATGTGAACAAAAATGAACACTTTTTTTGTAACCAAGCTCGACTTATGAATTATCACAGTTGTAGCTGAAAGCGCAAAAGTCCATTTTAAGACAATTAAAAGACTATTTCCAAGGTGTGCAAATTGAATAGATGAAAAAGTCGAAACATTTTTTGTTCAAGTTCAAGTTTGTGTAAATGGAAAGGTTTCGGTTGAAAACTTGATAGTCACTTGATGGTTGAAATGTGAAGTTTGAAACAAATTAAGGTGAAAAAGTAACATGAAAATTTGTGCGTGAAGCTAATGACAGTAAATTGGTTTGATTAAAATGATGACATGGACAGTCTGACAATGGAGTTCCATTGATCAATGGAACATTATGTAATTACAAAAAGCCATGACAAAGCATGAATTAAGATGGATTTGACAAAAAAGAGCAAAGAAAAGGAAATGAAAATGATTAATGATTATCATTTGCTTTTGCATTTTGCTACCTTCATCCTTTAACCATCATCAAGTTATCATTTTTTTATTGCACCAATAATGCTCTTACGTGTTGCTATTGTTGCTGACTTTTGTTCATTGACTGGTCAGCTAACTGATGACTATGATTAGCCAGAGGAAGTTGAAAGCTTTTGCAGTTTCTCGTCAGTGGACTTAATTCAAGTTCATGCATTAAACAAATTAGCGAATCTCAATTTTATTGATTAATCTGGTTGATTTTTTTTGCATCTCTTGATGAGTCCGGCTGATGAGTTGGGTGCAAAGAGTTGCCATCAAGAGTCATTTACCTGGTGAGTTCATTTGACTGCAAGTTTGTTAGAACATGTAATTTTATTGAATAAAACATGATCAAGGTAAAGGGTTAGCAAAGTGTTGCGCTGTAATCAAAGTAAAGTGATATTTTATTTTATTTACCAAATTAGTCTAATGTTGCCAACTAATTAAGTTTACCAATGGTGTGTAATTAATTAGATTGGATAAGGTATGAAAGAAGAGAGGAAAATCTCGTGAAATAATTTGTAAATTGAATGAACCTTGAAGCAAGAAGATGATGGTAAAAGATAAGAATGAGAATGGAAATGTCAATGATGAGAAACAAAAATAATCCTGGGATTGCCTATTAGAATAATGATGATGATAAGTATTATGAAAGGAAACAATATAACAAAAGTTTCATCAATTCTCTGATGATTCTCAGATTTATCAGTAAGAATTAATGAAACTAACTAAATTAATACAAATGGTAAAGTTTGGAGAAGAAATTGTTTTATTTTGCAATAAAATTTACTTGGTTATATTGAATCATAGACTGCTGTTTGAATTTATTCAATCACCATGAAATTCTGTTTTACTTTTTATAAAAATTTTCATAATTTACCTTCTATTCTGAATCGCTGTGCGTCAAAATTTTAATCAAATTAACAAAAAGATGTAAATTATAGTTAGACATTGCGAGTTAATGCAATACAAGTCTTTTATCATGCAATCACAATTTCAACTTCACTCAGTTAGTGTTTGTTATGAAAAGTTTAATGTTTAATTGTGAGTTTTATGCCCGAAATTTTTGCTTGACGAATCATTAGTAACCAAAAGATTTTTCATGTTACAAGTTGAAGTTGGAAACAATAGATGGTGTTCATACCTATTGTATAAGCCTATTAAGCTAATATCAATTTTAATAATATAATATTAATTTTGCTATAAATATTTTGCATAAAAATCATAATAATGCATGTCTAGAATCCTTGATTTTAGTAAAGAAGAAATCGGAGTGTTTCTCTTCAATATGTTCAATACCTTTGACAGACTAGTAGCTAATTTTACGTATCCGACCGGTTAGTTCAGATTCTTGACTTTTGTCGTCATCCGAATTATAAATTAAGTTTATCTAGATGTAAGTAGCATACAAGAGTAGTATAGAAACATCCGCTTCTGGCTCAGAAACCGGAAACGGAAATAGAGAAAAAACTCGCGCACCACCTTTTAACGGCTATTTTATACCCTGAGGCACTTCCGGTTAAACATCATCATTTTCTAGCTATTCAACGGGTAGTTATTTAGGTGTCCTGTTAAGTACGCCAATTTTAAAACAAACAAAGAGTCCAATCCTTTTACTACTTTTTAATTATTTGAAGCTTTGGCAAGTAACTTATCAATTTTGATTAAGAGATTCGTGTACAGCGATCAAGCTCAAGCTGAATTAATTCAACATCACCATTTTGGAAGCTTGTTGTATCAGTTTGAAAAGAGATGCAATGTCTAGTGCTTTTATTGAGCAACTAGTCGAAAAGAGATGTTCAAAAGGATAGTTCTGTTCCAAGCTTAAGATAGCCAAAAATTCAGCGAAAAATTATTACACTGTGAAACAATAAATAAACACTTGAGATATTATGTAATGCTAAATAATAGATTAGTCAATAAAAAATCCAGAAATTTCTAGAAATAGATAACAAAGAGTATTCACCCTTTCTTTAGAAGTAGTACGAAAACATACGCTTCAACTCCACAGACCGGAAACGGAATTACCTCCACCCCTCTTTCACATGATTGATTTCACGCTCGGCTGCCTTAACGATCGGCTGACCTAACGGCTGACCTTGACACCGTCTTTCGATATTAATGTTTTTGATGCTTCAATGATTTTTGACACCATCTTACGGTATGGTTTTGAATGCTTCAATGATTTTTGCACTTGACCGTTTGATTTTCTTAATACCATCTTACGGTATCTTAAATACTTCAATGATTCTTTAATTGTTCAAGGCTGAACCTGGTTCATTCAGGTGAATTCCCTTAACAAGTATAAATAGTAAAGTACAAAGGAATAAGCTTCAGTAATTGCCAATGTATGCAATTGTTTATGTATTAATGTTAATATCAGCTTTAATTATCGTTTTATTATTCAAAGAATACTTTTATATTGTTCTAGATGCGCATTGTTAATATCGTATCACTATGGGACCTTGGAAAAAGGATCCGTTCAGCTACAAGAATGACCAAGTTCAATGCCGATGTAATTTAAGAAGGAAGTAACTGTTTATTACTCTTTGAATCTGGTAAAATAATTGCTACAGGTTTTAAAAGATTAAATGAAGTGAAAAAATTCATAAAGTCACGTTTTCCAAGTGCGAAATCATAGATTTGACATGATTCTATTCGTCGACGGTGGACGATTTCATCATTGACACTGGTGTATTTAATTACATACAAAAACATACAACCGAAATTAATTGACAAATGTATTTATTCATGAAGGAATTTTATTAATGGAAAACAATGACATTTGAGGTGCTTCAGTACTGTTGCTTGTTTGACCACGGTAATCAATGTGGTGAGCATTGAATTGCCGTTGGTTCGCCTCGGGGACAGTGAAAATTTCTTTCCCTTCATCATACTCTGGGTCAACACATTTATATGCTGCCCAAGGATATTTTTTTGGTAAATAAGTATTCTCTTCAACAAATCCTTTATTGGGGATTTTTTCGACATCTATTCGTGTTGGACATTGGATATACCACCGTTTGTGGTCAGGATGATCTCGCCCAACTACATGCTCCCTTAAGTTGATCATTCTTTTGAATGTGCCTTCACAATAAAGGCACATAACACGAACTGGGTATTCTGCGATGGGCTTTCTTGCCTCTGCTTCGAGGACATGGAGTTTTCCAATACCGTCCAAGCAACTTTATTTTCCTCTCTTAGGTCCTCCTGATCGTCAAGGTCCTCAAAAAACAAACGTGCATTTTCGAATCCGACTTCGGCCTGCCGTCGTCCATCAGGATCGATAGCCCATCGCAAGGTTGTGCATCTCCACTCTGCACACTGGTCCCGGACTCTAACTGTTTGCCCAGTTCTTTCTGCGGGGGACTGGTCTTGTGAAGTTGAACCACCACGAACCGCAGAGGAGTTTCTACGTGTTCTTCTTGTTGTTTGTTGCCGCGTTTCTGGATGAAAATAAATAAATAAAAATTGATACAAATTAGCATCGTACGAATTAATATTACATTAGAAAATTAGTCTTACCATTTTCCATGGTTAAAGATGAGAATAATTATCGTTAACAGTTGAAGTGAACTGATGGAATGGTGATAATTCAGTGATACTTTTCTTAAGAAAATTTCAGCTTAAATACAAGACTCCCAAACAACTTTTAAATAAATTGTCTCATCTGACATCTGAGTGATTTCCTGAACAAATTTGTAATTCTTGAATAATCTCCTTATTTGGTAAAAAAGTAATTGAATGAATCACTTTGCATTTCAAACATCATGAAAAGGGAAAAACCAGCTCATGAATAATCTCCTTATTTGGTAAAAAAGTAATTCCGTGAATCACTTTGCATTTCAAACAACATGAACTCATTATTTGATCAATTAATTCTCATGTTTGAGAATAGTAAATGTGATAAATCACCTCATCTGTCAGCTTAAACTGAATCAACATGCTTAAGAAAACTGAATTTAATTGAGAATTGAATAATCAAGTCATTGCACTCATATGATAAAACTTGATCAGGTGAAGAAATCGTCCATGATTATAATAATAGGCTGATAGATAATAAAGCTTTGAAATAAACCTAAAATGAGAGAATCAGCATAAAAGAACTGGTAAAGCCAATTTTGACATTTGAACATTTGACCTTAACTAATTATTCTTGTCAATTCCAGAAGGGAAACATTCGTTTCCCTTCTCCCATTCAGGTTCAGCCTTGAACAATCAAGAAAATCAAACGGTCAAGTGTAAAAATCATTGAAGCATCAAAAACCATAGATACTGTAAGATGGTGTCAAAAATCATTCAAGCATTAAAAACATTTATATCGAAAGGCCGTGTCAAGGTCAGCCGTTAGGTCAGTCGAGCGTAAAATCAATCATGCGAGAGGGGGTAGAGGTATTTCCGTTTCCGTTCTGTGGAGTTGAAACGTATGTTTTCATACTACTAACAGCAATAAAAAGTAAAGCAAAGTAACAAATGAACAATTGTAATTATTTATCCAGAAAAAAGTTAGAATGGGCAAGGAAAAAAATTCAACCCGATTCATCTTGTATCTCGAGATAATCTTTTCATTACCTTTTCATCGCATTGAAAGCAGGAAAATTCAACAGGAAAAATTTTATCGAATTGAAATGCAAGTAATGAAACTTTAATCAGGATCAAAATATTATCCCCAAACTGATCTCGAGTAACCAACGAAAAAAGAGGATAAAACCCATTCTGTTGACCTGAATAACTCTCATTAGCCATTAAATAGTCTCATATCTTTTTGCTAGATATTATATCAAACATATGTATTTATCAAAAGCCTAGTAATAGCAATTAGAGTTATTGCAATGAAAAGCCAAAGTAAGCAACAATTTTTGCTCAACTCTTGGCAACCAAATTAACTTTAATAAGTCAAACCATAAGACCTCATGGGACTAAAACAGCAAATTAAGGTTTTCTTTCCTAACAACCTTTTCATCTTTTCCTTTTCGTCTTCCTTCTCATCCTCATCCTCATCATTTTCTAGTATTGCCTTTTCTCCTCTTTTTTTAAATACCTTTACTTTCCCTGACTCTTTATCATTTCCTTTTCGTCACTAATTTTGTTATCATGAGCTAAAGATTCAATTGAATGGACACACAATTGAAACTTGTAATTCACATCTTAAGCCTTTTCATCCTTGCCATTTCAATTAGAACTCTTTTTTCACCATTTGTTCGTCATGTTTGCATCACCATTTGTCGATGAAAAAAAGTCAAGTTTATTAAAGTTCATTTTAACACAATGAAATTGTAAATAACGAGAAGTAAAAAATGAACACTTTACAACAAATGAAAAGAGCTGTTTCAGTGAATCAAAGTGAGTTTAATAATCAGACAAAAAATGTTCAATTTACAGAGAATCAAAATTGAAATTGAAATGGTTAACCACTTGAAGGTAAATAAATTTGCAAAAAGAGTTGAACAAGCGGATAAATGCCATTGTATTGATAATAATCCATGTTATTTCATCTATTTTTTGCACTCTACTTTAACGGAAAATCCATTTTCTATTAGATTCGCCTTGGAAATGGTGTGAAGTTTTGAGATGGTAAAAGAGTGGAATCAGGAAAATTTGATGAAAACATGATTGAACAATGTAACAACATTCATGTATGAATGGCAACAACAATAGTTAAAAACATTCAAATTTATCTTCATCATTGTTGTTCTGCTCTAAACCTTCTCAATCCAATTGAACCTGCAAGCAACAAATACTCAACTGGGAATGAAATTAATATCTACTCTGAGAAAATTTGATAACCAATGTATCGACATTTCTATTTTTTCGCAAAATAACTCTCAATATTTGGATGATGGTTTTTGCTTCAACTACTTTTTGCCAATATAATCTTTAGTCTTGTATTCATCGTATAAAATAATTCATGTAACAATCACAATTGAGTTGGAAAACTCTGCAAAATGAAAAACCAAATCAAGATGTATTTGATTATGAAAGAAAACTTTTGCCTCTCGAAACAAATTTGAATATTTTAAATCAACTTTTCTTCAGGTTTGGTAAATCAAATTAACCATTCAACTCTTTTCCAGCATTTTATGATGATAGCAACAAGGTGATGAATTTGATGAACCAATATTGAGTTTATCACAGTTTTTGCCACAATCAAATAAAGGACAGAAACGCGATTATCAAAGTTTGATAATTAGTCAGCTTGGTTCGATTTCAAAAATGTTTCATTTTTCGTACCAAATATTAATAGCTCAGTTCATTCATACTTCATGAGTCTCAAAAACTCGAAAAGTGCAAAAAAGTATCTTAATTTTTTCGAATTACCAGGTTCTTCAAGATTACTGTAGGATTTTCAGCTCATTAGGTCGTTTCAATGCTCCATCAGTGCTCGAGTGTACTATTTCTAGTTTGCTTTTTCTTAACCAATGAAATAGATTTTGAAAGCTTCTTTCCCAAGTGAAACTTGAAGGCTGTTAGTATCAATGAATTAATCTTTACCAGAACATCGATTTTGCCGATTCCACGAAAAGAGAGTTTTCAAGTTGTATCAAAGATTGCTCTAATTATGTTCATGATACCTAGAATATGATTAAGAATAAATCGCATTCTTATCGAAAGTTTGGACATTTTGTAGTTTTCTATGTTTTGCGATTCTTCATTAAGATCTAATAGGCCAAGTCGATACTGCTTCACATTAACTTTAAATGCATGAAGAACTAAAAAAATTTAAATGCTATTTTACCGTGAACTTCACCTTTGATAAATGTCCTTTATACCTCACTGTACAATAATGGAGCCAGACAGGACCAACCTTTTCCCTCATTTAAGTCAAACCTTGACTTTTGAAAGATATTTTTCAATAAATTTATTTTCCAATGTTTGACATGTTTAGGCGAAAATGTGTCAAATAAATTCATATATTTGGAAATTCCATTGAATACAAAGAAAAATCAAAAAAGTGATTCGCTAAAAAGGAATTTGCCAAATTTTCAAATTTCTCTTCAAACAATTTTCCACCAGAATCAAATGAACCACCAATTTTCAATGAATTCAATTGAGCACACTTGCGGCATACAAACACTGTAAACCTCGATGTTTGTTGGACAAAAACAAAACAATTTGAAAGACTGAGGTCAAGCAAGTCAGTTGTAATTGGCCAATACAGTCATTTGTTGATTGACATTTTTGTCATCTTTATCCAGTCTCTTTCCTCATCATCCAAGTGACCAAGAAACGGCGCATTGTAAAGCACAAAGGTCAATATCTTTTTGCAACAAAAGTAAATGATGATAAGTAGAGGGCAGCAGTTGACATCCATAGGCAATGTCAATAGACAGAGGAAAAGATGCGAAAGGAAAGAAGAGAAAGAGAGTGAGACAGTCTATTGATTTTCGAAGCGGGATTCTGCTCTGTTTAAACTCTTTTGCTTTCATTACTTTTTCACTTTGGTTAAACTTCAGTCTTCTCGTTATTGGTAACCATTTCAGTTTGCATTAAATTTGTGCCCATCTTTTTGTACAATAAACTGAATAAACGCAAACCTAAAAAATTGACTTAAACTTGGAACAACTTTAAATCGTGTTTTCGTTTTCGTGTGTGTTGACCGTGTTTCCATCAATGATGCAAAACTGAGTTTTGCCGCTTTTCACTTCGAATTCCAATTTCATCATTATCCATAAAACATCATAATCACGTTTTCATTGAGCAAAACATGTCGACCTTATTGATTAATTTCAAGTGAAACCGCAACATGGAAAAATGTTCAATTTTGTCTTCTCTGAAATTTCAATAATTGATTGAAAATTATCACATTTTCTGGTGGCAAGTTAATCAGTGCAAGGCAAGAGTAGTAGCTGCAATCAGATTAGAATGAGAAACTTTTGCTTTTATTTTTTGGAGGAAAAAATTTTTCTCCAATTCTGATTGTTCCATTTGATTGATTCCATTGTATAAAAGGATAATATAAAAGGTCAACAATTTTGTGCTGTGAGTTTGTCAATCAATGAGTGCAACAATTACCACATTTGGACATCACCATTGACCATCAATAACATTGTAAATAATCGAGTGCAAGAAAAAGGAATGAAAAGGGAAAAGTTCAACAATCAACAGGAAATAGAAATGTGATTCTTTACGAATCCAATTTATCCTCATCATGAAAGTCAATCATTAATATCAATTTTTACTTTTAGTCAATTTCAATTTTTCGAGTTGCCTTTTAGCTTGTTGCTTGCCACTTGATTCAGTTGAACGCTTGAACGAAAATCAATTTTTAGTTTTTCCTTCATTTTCTGTGGTCAAAAAAAAGGATCAGAAGAAGAGAGAAAGTTTTCTTCTTCTTTCATCCAAAACCATGAATCCATGTTTTCAATCAACAATAGGAATACCAAATACTCATCAAACGTTGACAATATTTTTATGGTCAATTTTAATGGCCTCGTTTCTCGACGTTTGCCTCACTCATCGTTCCCATCATTATACTTTTTTTCAAAGTGATTCACCTTCACCTTCCAATGTTGAACCGCCAATTTACGCATCTTACACTACACCCAACAAGAGCATCAACTTTACCCATCTAGTTGTTGATCCAGTCACTGGTCGACTTTACATTGGTGCAACCAATTGGATTTACCAATTTTCCGATGACCTTTCCTTGGAGGTAAGCCAAAGAACGGGTCCAATCGACGATAGTCCCTATTGTTCACCTTCAGATTGTTCAGCAGTTGAAAGTGTGGCAATCAAGGCAACCAACAATGTGAATAAAGTTTTACTTCTTGACCCCGAGTCAAGAATGTTGATTGCCTGTGGTTCGGTTAGGCAAGGTTCATGTCGTCGTCACCGTATGGATGACATTAGTCGAGCCGAGTCACTGATTGAGGTTCCAGTGGCAGCCAATGATGAAAACTCGTCGACTGTAGCCTTTGTGGGTCCAGCCTTTTACTATGGAGAAAAGGGTGAATCGGTGCTCTATGTGGCTGCAACCTACACTCGACTTGGACCCTATCGTGAACTTGTTCCCGCCATATCATCTCGTTCACTGGAACCCGGTCCAAGGTTGTTTACCATAATTGAAAAGTCTTTTACCGATTCGGGTAGAGTAGACATTTCATCGCACCTAAGAGACTATTTTCTGGTCAAATATGTTACCGGTTTTGCATCTGGAGACTTTGTCTATTTTGCCGCTGTCCAGCGTAAATCGTCTCTCAGAGCTCTTGAAGAGTGGGGCTACGTGTCTAGGTTGGGTCGAGTGTGTGCCTCTGATGCTGGCTTCCATTCGTATTCAGAGATTACCATTTCATGCATTGATCCACACACTGGAATAGATTACAACCTTCTCTCGGGTGGTTCAGTTGTTCGTGCAGGTCACAATCTGATTGACTCTTATCGACTGCCCAGAGGTACCCAAGTGTTTATCGGTGCCTTTGTCTCTTCGCGTGATCACACCACCCGACCCTCGGCCCATTCAGCAATCTGTATATTCCCATTGCCCTTGATTGAGGCTAAATTTGCTGAAAACATTCACCTTTGCTACAATGGATCAGTTTTATCACGAAACATGGATTACATTGCAGGAAGTGTCAATGAATGTCCAGAAACTGGGGTAAGTAAGCCCAGCAAGTAGGCACAAAAGCAATAACATTTGATTGCATTTTGTCACTCATTTAACCTCATCATCATCCAAACTACTTAAGCTAATTAGTCAATTGAAGTAAAGCAGCAAACAACGACTTTTACCCTGAAAAAAAGGTCTCTTTCCTCTTCTTTATCAAACTGACAATAACCTTATTGCATTGTATTGTCACTTCTTTGTGTATCACAATAACGGTTTCAGCCAAAATTAAAGTGCATTAACAATCGTGTGCTTTTACAACGCTTAGCTCATAATACCAAACAAACAACGCAACACAATGAATTATGTTATCAAGTTATTGCAATATATATGAAAATATGTATTACAATATTGTTCAAAAGTACATTTTACTTGCGGCCTTTTTCATCACATTTTTTTCAAATCAAAAATTCCAAATCTTTTTTCTCCCTTTGATTGGTAAAGTTATCATTAATTGAATAGGCTCTTTATTTGGGTGTCAGAAGGTTGGACCAAGTTGACAGTGAATCAAGGGAATGAAGTAAAGAAATGGGCATTTTGAATGAAAGGAAACCACGGATAACGCTATTTGTAAAAACTTATTGATTCCTTTTTTTTTATTTGCTTGCTCTTGTTCACTCTGTTTTTGAGTCAATGAGCTAAAACTAGTAGCAACTGGCAGGACTGCGTAGAGAGGCGAAGGGAGGATGAGGAAGATAAGGAGGAGGTGAAGGCTAAAGGTTTACTTGAAGAGCTTCTGCCCTGGGAAACCTGACAAGAGAAAGACTATTGAATTAACGGGAAAAGATGAGGATGAAGATGATGAGGAATGGTAAGAAGAAGAAGAAGAAGGGAAAAGAAAAGTTTGCTTGTTTGGATGAGCCCGTAATTGACAGACAGACAAAACGACAAAGACAAGCCAAAGTAGACAGAAGCTTTTCAACAAATGAAAAGACCAGTTATAAAGGTTACCAATGAACGGTCATCAACACGATCTTTTTCACTTTTCCTTCTCCCCTCTTCATCCTCATAATGAGCTCTTTCTCTATTCATCTCATCTTCATCTCTGTACTTCTGTTGCTTCTCATGGCCCTTAATTTGCTCTCTTGCTCGCTGGTAAAACACACATTCTTTACTCATATTTGTGTCTCTTTGGTGTCCTTTTGCCATTTTTAAAGGTTACACTTTCCCCACTTCAACGAGTCACTATTTACGTATCTGTGTCCTCATTGTATTCATAAATAGAGCTTCAAATTTTTGGGTCATTTTTTTGGGTAAATTTGAATAGTCTGTTAAGCTCATTTAATCGCCTTCATCATTTGCCATTTCAATTTAATCTCTCGTTTGTTTGTTTTGCTGGATCCTGGATTTAACACATGAAAAGCGTTTCACTTTTGCTTCTCTGGAAAACTTGAAATGTTTCAATTTCCAAGTCGATAATTTCGTTTGAATAAAAGGAAAGGGAAAATTGAACAATCTAATAATATTCAACTACGAAAAGGGAATAATAGTGATAATATGTAAAGATATAAATAACATTAAGAGGGAGTTTCCAGGTTTTGATCAAAGTGAAACCAGAATGGAAACTGTAATAAAAATGAATCAAGAATAGAAACTGAAAGAGATGAGAAAAATTCCACACAAATTTTCATGTTCTTATAAAATTCTTTTGCAGTTGATTGCAGACTTGATTATCGAAGTAATTACCTCTTGAAGATGTTGCATCTTGAGTGAAACTTTATTTTTCAATTAGTGGATAAACATGAGAAAATGAGACAAAATATTTTTTCATTTTTTCGCAATTATCATGAGTTTTTCATGGAAAAAGTGTAATGACATTTCCAATTGAAATTTTTGCGATTTCAGTTTGAATTGTAAATCAAAAGAATAAACTTGAAGAGAAGAAAACTTTGAAACAAACTTTTCTCCTTTTGAAGTTCAATATCTGCTCAATTTGCATGGAAAATGAAACTGTTGGTTGAAGTGTTGTATGAAAAATTTGTGGTTTACTAGACTAAATTATGTTGTGCTCATCATTATCATCATGAAAATGAGTTGAAAGTGAAACAAGTTCAATCGAGAGAAGCTTCTAATGGTAAGTATAATGATGATGATGATGACACTCTGATAATTCTGAATCCAAACACTAATGGCATTGGAATATTAAACAGGAGCATTGAAGCAAATTTGTTGATATTTACTTGATAATAAATACATTATCTCAACTTGCTCAACTTGTTAATTCAACAAAAGAAAACAAAACCATGATTTTCGCCCATTCATCATTTTCTGGTTCCAACGAGCAATCAAACTTTCAATTTAAAAGCAACTCAAATCACTTTTCATTTTATGGTAAACTTTTGCCTCGAAATAATCTCAATATTTGTTCACAAAAAAATATCCGAAAGCAGAAATCGAAGATTTCGAGAATCGCTCATCTAAAGCCATTGTCTTTTGGACGAGAGGAAAAAATAGTTTTCAGAGAATTGAAATTTCCGTCTTGAAGCATTAGCATTTGAAAAGTCAATCAAAGTCTTGAGTGGAAATGAATTCAATATTTGCAAAGAAAAATTGATCGACAAGATTCCCTGATTGTTTTTCCTGAGTACGAAGCTTAATTCCTAGCAAGGCGAAAATTTTTCGAATGAATTTTCTTGTTAAATTGAGAGCAGCATTGACCGTTTGAAAAGTGGATTAAAAGCAAGTGAAGTGAGGAAAATTTTGTTGAAAATTTTGGATATCAGATTAAAATTCCCAATTGATTTGAGCTGTTCATTGAAATCTTTAACAACAACAGGTTATATAATATGTAAAAAGTGAATTGAATTAATTAACTTTGAGATAAAAGGTAAATGTAATTTACAATTTAAGCAAATAAAAGATACTCAAGAGACGCTTTCTCTACTTTCACCAAGTCAATCCATTATTTTTATTTATCCTTTTTTGTTGTTTTCCTCTGAATAAAATGAACTTTCAGAGATGAATGAAAATGAAGCGAAAAAAAGGAAAGAATCTGAAAGAAGCAAGAAAAAGCTAAATACTGAGCAACAGCAAGAGGTAAACATTGAACAGAGAACAAGTTGGACTCAAATTGAAAGGTAAACATGATCATTTGGTGTAGCAATTAATCTCCATCAATTGAACATATTCTGGTTAACCTGAACCCGCTTTGTTAATGAACTTTACTGTAAACTTGAAAAGATATTATTCTTGAACAATATGAAACGGAATGAGTACAAAAGGGTGAATCAATTAATTATCATGCAAGTTGCAATGGCCAAGTAAAAGTGGAAACATTAGATTAACTTTTTTTGTTCCCCTTTTCATGGTCATTACATGGATGATATCAACATTCATTTTAATGGTTAAAGTTGCAAGGAAAAGGAGAAAAGTGTACAAAAATGAAAACTCTGGTTAAATACAATTCTTTGGGTTGAGTTGAATAGGAAATTGTTGTTGCCTCAATATAAACATAATTTTCATCTCTTTCTCTTCACTCTCTCTTTGCCTTTTCTCTTTTCATCATCATCATCGTCATTTCATCTCACAATCCAATAAGATGGATTCTTGCTTTGCTCTAAGAGTCTCCTAGGGTTTCATGAGTTACCATGATACAGTGAATATTTATGTTTCCAGTCTTTTCCTTTTCTCTTTTTTTATTGATTTTTCTTTCTCTTTGCTTCTTTTTATCTTCCAACATCATCGTAATCGTCTTCATTCGGTATCAATATCATCTTTGGCTCCATTTCAATTGAAATACCTTTTCTTTCATTTTACTTTTTCGCTTCTCTTTCACTTCCTTTTCATTCCATCTTTTTTTTGTCATCTTTATATTTTCTTTTCTCTTCATTTTCATCAGACTTTCTTTCTCTCTCTGACCTGTGATGGTGTGTCAAGGAAACAGATTAGCATCATTTGATGAGATAACTTGACAATATGAGGAAATGAAGAGTAAAAATATTATCGAGATTGAATATTTTTCTTCATTTTCTTTCTTTTCCTTTTCTTTGCTAAAAGATGTACATCCATTCAATTACATATCTAAATGTTTGACAATTGTGTCAACCAATTCTGGTTACTCATCATTTATACACTTTATCATTTGAGTGTTGAACATTGAAAGATGAAAATACTTTTTGTCTCTCGACTTGAAAGAATTGAATATTTCATGAAATTATTGTAATCTTTTTTTTAAAAGCACTTGTATCGACTTTAATCTGAAACAATGTCTGCCTACTTTAGATGAACATTTATTGTTTGACTCAAATTAGACCATCGAAGTGACGTCAAGATATTCATTTTAAATTGTAATCAGAAAAAATCTGTAGTTATTATTTCACACAATTCACTGAATTTCACGCGATTCTTCGATAATAGCTATCATTCCAACAGGTCAGCCATTAGTCGTTTCGATATCTAAACTGTGGAACTCAACTCTCACTGAGAAATGTTGTATCACAAGTTTAGTTCAATGTTTGCTTTCTCGAACTGCAAGGACTCTATAAAAGTTAAACAGTTGAACAAAGTTTATCATTGGATTATTTTGCATTATTATTGTCACAACAAACTGGTTCAACCTCATTCAGTCTGGTTACTTGAATATCTGTTACCTGACTGCGCATAAACAAATTGTTTTATTGTCTTTATTCAATAATCAGGCAAATTGCTAATCCAATTGTTTAATCGATAAGAAAAACAAAAAAAAGATGATTAAAAGCTCAACCTTAATTGAATTACAAACCGACTAACTTTTATGACTAAAGTTCAAAAAGCATCATCGGACCATTTTGTATCACCATTGTAGACACAAAAGAGTAATTGCAAACAAATTTTCTTTCGAGTTAAGAGTAGGTAGCACTGGCATGAAATGTCCATTTACGCATCTACCAGGCTATCCAAAAGTCGTCGAACGAAGAAGCGGAATGAGTTCAAACTTGGTATAAGATATTTTTAAGATTAAAACTTAACTATCGAATTTTCAAGTTCACTGGAGATCATTTTTTTGGAATCAAAACTTTGACCTTTAGAGATCGTTTGAACGTAGCAAAAATTTTCGACCTCCGATTTTGGCGAGCGATTGTCTGTTCAAGACTTCTAGTATAACTTGTTTTCAATACTCGTAATGTCAACATGAGACTAATTGCGAGAAATTGTGAGTTCATAGAGGAAACTCCTTACTAAGAGATTCAATGAAGAGGACAGAATTGGAAATTAGTTAAAATATCAGTTTAGTCTTTTCAATCGATAATTATTGTAATGAAATAACAGAAAATGAACTTGGAAAATTGAATCGAAAAGTTGATTCGGTCTCAATAAACATTTAAAACTTTTTAAACAGATTATTTCTTCTAATGTTTATCAAATTGTTTGACGAGGATAAAAGAGGATAAATTGTAAAATTTTTGACCAGATTAGGTAAAACTGATTTGAAACCATTTTCTTTCAACTTTTTACTCAGACAAAAATCTCTTCCCATCCTTTGTCAGCACATTATTCAAAGAAAATTTCAACAGATTTCTCATGAGTAGCAACTGAATACACATCAGGTACAAGATAATAGTTACAGCAGTAGGTTTGGTTAAGAAGGAGAAGTGAAAAAAGGGAGAAAAAAATGGATACTAAAAGAAGGCGAATGAAAAGGATGAAAATATACATTATTAGATATTATCTACTGAATAGGAAAGTCGGAACAATATTGTTAGCTCAACATTGAACATGATGTTGGTTAAGCTAATAAAAGATGAGGAAGAGAGAGAGAAAGAGAAAAGAGATAAAAAATTTTGGTTCTACACAAGTTGAAAAGATCAAAGATTCGTTTATGCTTTTGCCTTTCATACCATCATAATCATCAACATGATCATCAGAAGCATGATTATCTTCATCATCTTCCCTGAAGCATCGAGCAAGAAAAAGAGTTACAAACTAAATTGGTTTCTACTATTACCTTTGCTCATCCCAACAAGAAAATCATTTTTCTTTGTTTCATCAGATAATTTCACCTTGCATCCTCTGATGATAAAATTATCATGATTCTCTCTCCCTGAGAGTTGATCAGCTCGGGTTTCACGGCCATTTAATTCTCAATTTCCATCTTCTTTATTCAATATCCGACACATGGTAACATTGAACCCAACATCATTATCATTAAAACATATTCATTTCCAGTTCATTCCCTGTTATCAAATGAACACAAACACACACACATTAAACACACACACATTAAACAGACAAAAAGAACCTTTTTTTATCATTTATTCTCTTCTTTTTTCCACCATTCTTGATATTATCTGATAACAATGCATAATAAATTAACTCTGAAACTGAAACACAAAACAAGTTTACAATTAACTTCACGTGATGCTCATTTGGAAATGAATATTTCAGGAAAAGTCAAAAGATGCATTCTTATCAGTTTCTCGATAAAATCAACTTTTCTTGTTCAACTTTCTAAACCATTTATCGGTTAAACTTTTCCTCGAAATTCTTATTGGAATGGGATGAAAGGGCATTCATCGATTTGTGTCTAGTGTTGAAGGAACAACTTGCAGGAATATCGATCCAAGTGGATTGAAATTCATGAACATTTTTTTCGACTGTTGTCTTCTAGAGAAAAGAGCTGCTCAAATTGAATCATTTTTCATCTTTTTCTCATCATCATCAGTTCACCTTTGCCTTTACTCTTCATTGTTCAACTTTTTTTTTACTTTTTTTGTACTTTCTTTCCCTTTAAGGTAATCATGAATCAAAGCTTAAATCTCTGCTGTTCACAAGTGCTTAGCCTTGAACTTATTACAGGAAAATTTTCAAGATGAAACTTTGCGAGTTCATCAAACTTTGAAAGCAACCTTCTCTCACCAATCAAGTGTCAGATTTTCAGTCTTTGCTGTCATAATCGAAATCAATGTCAGGCTAATTGTTCAAAATCATGGTCTATCAGTGATTTATCAATATGCATTTCATGAATAGAAAATTCATCTTGTTTCATGATCATTTAATTTTCTTTTTTTCATCATTTTTTCTCCATTTTTTCCATGAACTCACTAATGATGGAAAAAATCGCAGTTTTAATGAAGAAAGAAGTGGGTTGAAAAGGAAAATGAAATTGAATGGAAAAAAGAACATTAAAGAATTCTAATTTTTCTCCAAGAAATTCACTATAAAATCTAAATGATTATTTAATGAACAATCAAAATAACTGAATCTCGACTGAACTTTCGAAAGCTCAAGTTTTCAAATTCGATTTTTAATTGAATTTGGCAAAATTAATTGAATCTCAACTTTATTACATTTCCTGATTATGATTCAATATTTTGGCGAAAAGTTTTACATCATTTTCTCTGAATCCATCTAATCTCTCCTTGAATATGCTAGAAAATTTAATATCATGAAAACTTCTGCTAAGCACATTTGTTCATTCGACTCTTGTTTAACCTCATTTCCATGTTTGTTTCGACATCAAATTAAGTCTAAATTTTCGTTTATTTTCATTTGCTAAAGATTTTCTTCATTAATCAGATAAGTTCTGATGAAGTTTTTCTTTTTCTGTCGACTTTCTCTTCGTATTTAAAGTTATCTCGACAATGAAACAAATTGAGCTTCATTTAAAGAAGTAAAACTTTCAACTGTGCAAACAAAGATTCAACATTTGGATGAAATTGAATCTTTTTGTCAATAAAGTTGAACAAGTTTGGATGAAGTAAAAAGCGAATCGCAATCAACTTGAAAATGAACAAATTTTCTGTTTAAACTTGCAAAACTTGATGAGGTTAAATGAGAAATCAGACTTTTTCTGATATTTTTGAAGCAAAGAAAATAACAATTTCTTTTTCTTTTTCCTTCAATCCATTTTCTTGAATTTACTCAGAGAGCCGGAAATATATTAAACTTTTGCAACGAAGCAGTCAAATTGAACGGAACCTTGCCTTTAACAAGTAAACCTGTCATCACATACAACAATACAACTTTAACCGGAATAACTGTAACCACCAATGAACAACATACAATTGCCTTTCTCGGAACTTCATCCGGTCATCTTAAAAAGGTAAGTTTACTTTATCTTCAACAAAAAAGAAATAAATTGCCAAATTTCCATCGAAATGACTAAACATTACAAGTAAAGAAGCAACAAAATTTCAGCTTGAAAATCAGTTGCTCAGCTTTATCCTGAAAAGCAATTTTTCACTCAAAAAGATAATCGATTTTTCCATTTGCACACTCAAAGTAATTTTAAGAATTCAAAGTTTTCCAAATTCAACAAAATATGAAAAGCATAAGAAGCTTTCTGAAGCCTTGAAGCTAACACCGAAAATTCAATTAAAGAGTTTTGTCACTCAAGGCTTTTCCTTGATATCAATTCATTTGAAGTTGATTGCTCTAGTCAGCACAACAGTAATAGATGTTGGGTTATCCTGATAATTCTGTTCATGCGATTCCCTAATTCTTTTATTCTGATTGTTCGACCAAAAAGACTTTTCATGGAAAAGAATAATTTTTGTTTTTCTTTCGATTCTATTTTCTCTTCTTTGCATAATTATAATCTAATTATTCACACATTATCTTGTTATGGAAGCTGCTTGCAAATTATTCAAAGCTTATTAAAATGTCGTTAATAAAGTCTCGTTGGGCAATTCGATGGGAAAATCAAATGCAACTTTCAATTGAATATTATATTCAGCTATAAATATTCATAATTTAAAATTGAAAATTAAATTAAATTGCGTGATCAGATTGAACGCATTGAGCAAACCTGAATGTAATTAAACTGTTGTATTTTGCCTTCAATTAACATCTATTTCACTTTCAAATTTTTTTTCCCTGTTGCAAAAAAACAAATGTAACTCTATTCTGTTGATTGAATTTCTGTTATCCTCCTCAACTCCCAGCATGTACTTTCACTCCCAGTGTCATTGGAGCATTTCATCAATTGCATGACACGCGACTCGACCGATTTCAATAAAATGAGTAATTCAAGTGAGAATAATCAAAGTGACTTTTATCTTTTCCTTTTTTTTCAACACAACAAAACCAAATCTCAATAATAATAGACTGACAAAATTATGATAATCATGATAAAGATAAGGTAATGATGAAAACTTCAATAAGCTATTTTTATCCCTTATTGGTAGCATTGGTTCATTCATCAAACCATGAAGTTCATTAAATGATTAACTTGCGATTCTTTTTTCTTTTCTCCTGATTTTTCTCTCTTCTTCTCTCCTTTTTTTTGTCTGTGCGTTTCTTGTCTGTTCATCACAAAAGTGATTCAAGAGTAAAATTTTCAGAGGCAAAGAAGGGCATGATAATGGAAAGGAGAATAGAGGAAGAAGATAGGAAGACGATGGAGAGGAGAGGAAAAAGAAAGAGAAATGATAAGTAGAGTAGAAACTAACTAACTGAACATGGAGTTTTACAATTTTACCCTGTTCAAGGTAAAAAAGAAAGGCTGAAATGAGCAATGAGATGAGAAAATATTTTTAGATGAACAAAGCAAACCACTCAACTGGAAGAAAAGTAGGCTTCTCCTATGGGAATATAATGCTGATAGTGTCGTGTAGTCATGTTTTTGGGCCTTACTTTAAGTGTCTTAATACAAAAGAGCTCAACAATCAAGAGTAATAAAAACAGTTGAGTGTAAAAAGAGTTTCCAGTTTGTTCAACTCGTAATCATAGATGACTTTTCAGTGGAGGAAACAACAGCAAGAAAGGTTGCTCATGATGAGGAGAGAGGAAAGGATAATGATGAGACGAAACAAGATGAAAATAGATTTTCAATCGAAAAATGATATTGATCAGAGCTTGATTGGGAGTGAAACTGGGAGTTGATTAATTGATAACCTTGTATTCTGATGGAGATAATTGTTTCGAAAATGAACATTTTCTCTCGAAACATTTTCGAACAATTCTTTTGCCCTTTTTCACTCGATCTTTTGTCAGAATATTTGCATTTTCACTTTTTCGCTCTTCTTTTCTTTCGACAATTTTTATCTCTCAAAACTGTTTTCGCTTGATAATTGTGCTTCACTTTTGTCCATTAAATACATTTATGCATGCAATGCTTGATAAGCCTTTGAAACGCTTTTGGATTTTTGAGTTTAGTCGTAAATTAATCAGTCTTTTGATTTAAAAGTGAAAAGTTTTTTCCTTTTTCATCATGTTATTATAATTGCTGTTAAAGTCATGATGAAGCTCATCATTTCAATTCTCTCTCAATTTTCCACTCTCATGGTCAGTTTGAGCAAGATAAACAATGAATTTGAAAATAACCTTTTTTCATGTAGCATCATCATTGCCAATTTTCACGGTTGTAATGTGCAAACAGCTTTACTTGGATGAACAAGAATGAGATTTTAAAATTCAATTCCATCATGTTTATTAATTTGTTTATCCCTAAAGGAAAGGTATGATTGAATTTAAATCTCATTACTTGTGCTTACTGTTTCTTGATTAAACTTAATTTTGGCCATTCTTTTTGTCACTCTTTATCGATCAATGAAATCACCTTCTGTGTTAAGTTGCATCTTTTATTAGATTGATTACCAACCAGTTTTACTGCTTTTTTTGTGTCTACGTGAATACGACTCATTGTACCCACACGCACACCAAATGTGTTTCAGGGAGTGAAGAAACAAAAACAGAAGAAAAATGATGTGAAATGCTTACACTTGGCTGAGAATGAATAATGATGATGAAAAGAAAGTGTGAGAAGAGAAGAAAAAATTATGTTTCAATTGATTGATTAGTTGTTATCTCATGGATTTACCTTGTCAGACAGACTATTCCCACTCATCATGTAGGCTTGATGAAGTTTCATTGATCTCAACATTCAATGGTTCAACATTGAAATTGCCAAATAATGATTATAATAACTGGAAGAGAAAAGGAAAAAGAAACATCAAGAATAGAAAATATAGTCAAAGAAAATGCGACATTTTGCAGGAAAAGAAATGAAAATACAGTGGCATTATTTTGTTAATACAATAGCAAATAATAATAGCTCTCATTTACCAAGGGAATCATTCAATATGCTTTGATTTAAGAGGAGCGAAAAAACCAATTATTATTATTGTTTGGCTTTGCCATAATCTTCAATTTAAACTTCTGTACATATTACAATGTTGCTCTTTTCCCATTCTGCACACCAAGAAACTGACAATTGCTCACCTCTAGAGGTGACCTCTACCAAGACAATGATTGATACCCAATCCATAGTGCTATCCAATGACTCGTACCAACCTACATCGATCGACTTGATCAATAGGATCCTTTGGTTAACCTTGCATCTTAAGTTGCAATAGATGTTAAACAACTTTCACCTCGGATCTGGGCTCGAACCCGGATCCATTTTATGAGAGGTGTTTATGCTAACCGTTATACTACTGACGATATTTAATTGTAAATGTATTTACATAAGGATATTGTATATA
Source organism: Tetranychus urticae (assembly GCF_000239435.1). The sequence continues at coordinate 86,641 of NW_015449968.1, forward strand.
AATGTAATCAATTTAATTTGTTGATATTTGAATATCAAAGGAATTTAACGGAAATTCAGTTTGTTTTATGAGCATTCAGGGTGAGAAGATTTAAAATCTGAGGAATTTTAAATCAAAATAAGTTGAACTTTTGATGTTATTAGATTATTGAATGCAACCATCTTATGCGTTGGTCAACCAATAAACTGGATGAAGCATGCACAATGGTTTGTAATGGTAATGGTTATGGTAATAACAAGGTACATGGGAGTAGACTGGCAACAAAATTAATTGTGATTCAGTGTTGAGAAGATAAATTTTTATTGAATTAAAATGAATAAAAAAAGCCAAAGAAACTTATCTATTTATGTTTACCATTTATCTCGATTCTCACCTTTTTATCCGATTAAATCTATTCTTGTTTGTGTAAACCAAATAAGAAACAAGAGAATGAAATGAAAGAAGATATAAAATAAACTCCCAGGCGAACAATAATATTTAAGCTAAACGGGTTCCAAATGAGGAAGTGAATAAAAAGAAATACCGATAATGATAATAAGTATAATGACTCCTTGGATGATGCTTATTATTATTGGCACCTCATGGTTTATCCAGTTTTACTCCAATTCTCTTGATGTTTACTATTTCTGTATAATAATAATGAACAAGAACAAACTCAAATAATACATGATAAAAATTCTTATTCCTCAGTTTATTGTTCCTCTAGTGTCCCATCAATTGTTACTAAATACTTTTTCATCTTCATCTACAAAAATCATCAACACTATTTTTTGCACCTCTTTTCATTCCAACATCATCAGAAAAGGATAAAGGAAAAAATAATAAACAGAAAATCTCATTTCATTCCCTGATACAAAAGTTGCTCTTTTCCTCCTGACCAACTCGTTCCAATCATACAAGAGAAAAAACTTTTTGTTCCCTTTCCAGAATCAAAAGTAATGCTCATGATAGACAATGAACTGATAATGATAATAGTTTGAAAAGATTACAATAATTATTGTGTGACAATGAACAATAGAGAGAAAAAAATTAAGTCGATTTTTTTTGCTGTTACTTTTACGATTCCTTACAACTTTTGTAATTGTTTTCACCATTCCAGGATATTGATACATTGTTGCCAGGAAAAAAAGAGAAAAGCAAAAAATCGTAATTTGTTATTGGCTCATAGTAAGAGTAGCACTGAGTGGACATGATAGCGTCCACTCAGTAACCAATTGCTTATTGATTTGGAGAACAAATTTTCTCATAAATTTCCATTTCCATCTCTGGTGATGAATGATTTTTTCATTTTTGCCTTTTCTTCTTCTTTCATCTTCTCGATAAAAATGATGTTTAAATATGTATTTACAATGGATGATGGACTTGAGATAAATGTTGATTCATTCCTGTTTTCACGTAAAATGCACTTTTACCAAAGGTAAGTGTTGATTCAAAAGAAATGCATGTAAATGCATGAGAGAGCCAAAAACAGTGAAAATGAATCAACAATCAAATCACTTTTATCATGTATTTTGCTTCTTTTCAAAACAATCTCTTTGACTTGGTTTATCCTTTCATTTTGATATTTTATTCATTTTCACTCCCAGTTGCTTTCAAGCTGCAAACTCCAAGGTAAAGTGTAGCCATTTGTTGGGTTAAACTTTTCTCATCCATTCGATTATTTAATATGTAAATTTTCATTTCAAATGCAGGTGAGAAAAGATGCTGATGGATAAAATTGTGTCAAATTTTATGAACCACTTTCAGTAGGTCATTGGCATTTGACACAAATTTTCATCAAAATCGAGTTTAAATGCTCATTACATGTTCAATGAAAATCAAGATCAATTTCTTAGAGTTTTTCCTCATTTCGAAAAAAGGACAGAAAAATCGATAAACAATAAATCGATTTTGACGTTTTATTCGATTAACGATATTGACTTGATAAGATCGATCTTATTTAATCGATTATTGCAATGAGTAAGAAAATGTTTTAAGATTTTTTAGCAAAATGAGCAATTCCAAACTTTGTTTCATCAATGGAGAAATGTAAATAACAGAATTGAAAACTGAAACTTATCAGGGAATTTTCCTTGTGGGATTGAATCATCTTTTGATTTTAACCCTTTTCCTAACCTAACACGACTGAATTTAGAATAACCCTGAAAATTCAATCTCGACGGAAACATTAGAATAATGAAAATGGTAGAGAAAAAAAGAGTAAAAGTTTGACAAAAACAAGAGCATCACTCGAAGAGTTTACCTGTCAGACTCAGTTGTAAAGCAAAACCTGATGAAGAAGAGTTTTCTCTTTCTTTTTGTTCCATAAAAACGAATGCTAGTTAAGTAAATGGCTCAATTCTCATGAGAAATAAACAAGAAAAAAATACCCAAGATGATGACGATATGAGAGACGAGAAATGAAACAAGAGGAAAGTAAAAAAAAGAAGGAAATAATAGCTGAAAATACACAAGTTATTCTGACGAGGATAAGTGAGTCTGGTAATTGAATCATGTTTTTGTTGTGTTTTGTTATTGGAAAACAAAAAAGTATTACTTTATTTCTTGTGTGCATTTCATCCACCGATACATCAACTATTGACTTCACATTTCATATTAAATTCAATACGTTTCCTCCAAGCTCAATGACAAAGCATGACTGAACAAGGAGACAAAACAAAACGACAATTAATATCAATAAAGAAAAGGTAAAAAGAAGAGAAAAAAAATTCAAGATGAAAACACTCGAACTAACAGCAACCTTTAAAAGTGCAAAGAAAAAACGATTGAAACCATTGCCAGCAAATTAATTATCAGAATGTTTCAAATGAATGATTAAAGAAACTCGACAATCGATATTTCTAGGTTTTCCTTTCAACCAAACTGAATAATTCATTAAAGAAACAAATTGCGAAATGAATACATTTGTCTTTATTATTTCTGTTTACTGTTTGTCAACAACAAATAGCAACTTTGTTAACATTCAATTATCATTTGAAAATGAAACTTGAATAGTCAAAAGTCCATTAAGATGGACGTAAATAAGGACGAACTTTTCTTTTGTTTGGAAAATTTCAAATTTACAATTTTATTCCATTATCATGAAATATAATAATTTCCCATTAAATACATGTCAATTGGCACTGTTTGACATTCGTTCAATGATACATTTGTCAACAAAAAACAAGTAAAACATTGAATGACTTTTCTCACTCCCAGTCTTGAGGTAACATTTTGAAAACTTTTAATCTCAATAAGAGTTATTGGATTGCAATATTTGTTGACTGAAAAGGTGAAAATATTGAATGTTTTGAAGAGAGAAAATTTCAAATTGAATATTCTGTTGTAATGATATTGAACATTATTGTTTAATATTGTATTTCAATATCTTCCAAATGCCCTTAAGGTTCTATTTGCATCAACTTTTTTCTTCTCTTCCATTGTAAGGTTAAATTCCAGATTGGATTATCAGTTTCATCTTTTTTCATTCAACATTTGCTTCTCGAGTAAGAAGTTTTATTGTCATTAGAGGGAAAAAAGTTTATTCATGAAACTTTTGCTACACTTGAAGCTTTTACGCTTTACCTCGAGGCTTTTGCATAGTTATCTGTCCATCACGATGATCAACTTTTTGGGCTCATTTAGTTGCGTATTTAATTCCATTCAATATTGCATTCTCTCTCTCAACTGGACACTTCATGAATCCTCTTCATTTGCTTCCACTTTTGGTCTGCTTGTTTCTTTACTTCTCCTTCAATTGCAACTCAATGAGTTGGAAAACTTGCAGTTTAGTATTTATTTATTTATCTCGTTTTTGTCTTGCTTTTTGCTTCTTCTCCTTCATTTTGCCCTGTTTATCGGCAAGAAAAGGACAGAAGAGGAAGAAACAAACTTTGATTCAATTGCCTAGGCAAACAATCAATTCATTCCAGGTCAAGTAAATTGCTTCCCATTCCCTGAACAGCAACAACACCACAACCAATAAGCCAACTTATCATTTGATTGTTGTTGTTACCAAGACAAAAGTAAAAGAGCAAAACAAAACCCAAACTTCAATCAAATTCAATTCGATTCATTAACTAATTAGCTTGCCGTGAAAACTTCATCTCAAACATTTCAACACAAAAAATTCTATCAAAACCAATCAAACCTTTTCTCATGAAAACCATATCAAATCAATTTCGAGTTTCTTTCCCAACACAAACTTAAAAACTATCAATCATTAAGAGTCGATCTTTAACATTTACATTGAATAATCTCAAAGTATTGCTCTTCTAGGAATTCAAAAGTTTCATTCGAATGGATGGTTAAAATTAGAATGCAAAATGTTTCTCAATTAGAATCGTTAAATCATTCCAAGTTGTTCTTTTCAAAGTGTGTTGACCTAAATTATGTTGGTCACTCGATTGATGAGGAAGATGGTGAAAGAAGTTGACAAAATAGCAAAAGGATGCAAAAAAGGAATACACTGGTGGCAAAAAAGATAGAGACAGTTGGTTTTTTTCTAATTTTTTTGATTAACTATATTTCTTTGAAACTAAAGTATGTTTAATTTATACTTTGATAGTAACTAGTTCGTTTGGGTCGAAAATTTTACGACAATAAATCTTTCAATTCAATTTATTAGATAATTTTGAAATCTGACATGGCAAAAAAGATAGAGACAAATCATTAATTTTTGAGTTTTTGATGCTTAAGACATTCAAATTTAGCTTAATAATGAGTCTGTGACCCATTAACATTGATTACTTCAAATATACGATTTTTCATTGAATTAATAAGATTTTGCAAAAACTCAGGCTCGATTTCGTACCAAGCATCCTGGACAGCATTCCAGAGTTCATTAATCGAGTTGTATTGCTTAAAATTCTTGTAAACTTGTCGAACAATTAGTCCCCATAAATTTTCAATTGGGTTCAAGTCGGGTGAGCATGATGGCCATGTAAGAACTTTGATATTATTCGATGATAAAAAAGATTTCGTTGCATTACTGCTATGAATTGAAGCATTATCATGCTGAAAAATCCAATTTTCGCCAGCTAATGTAGATGCAATTGGAAGCAAATTTTCTGACAGTATTTCTTGATAGTCACTCGAATTCATTTTGCAAGAAATCTTAGCTAAAGGCAGCACACCGTTGAAACAAAATGCACCCCAAACCATCAACGAACCTCCACCAAAATTGCGTTTAGAAAAAATAGCTTTTTCCTTTCGAAGATCATGCCAGTAACTTTTTGCACCATCAGGACCATCTAAATTAAACTTTTTTTCATCACTAAAAATAACCGAAATCCATTCGTTGTCCCAAGTCATTTGATTTCGAGCGAAGTCTAAACGAGCCAATTTGTGAGATTCAGTTAGTCTTGGTTTGCGTTCCATAGACTCGTATTTCATGAATTCAGACTCATGAATCACGTTGAGAATTGTCCTACGACATACATTTAATCCAGTTTCACGTAAAATTTCATTACAAGATGATTTTCCTTCCGAAGCGATTCTTAAAACAGATCGTTTGTCACGTTGAGTGAGTTTCGCTGGCCGTCCAGGTGACTTTTTCTTGCCATAATTTTCACCCAAAACGATATAATGATGAACAATACTCACTGATCGATTAATCTTTTTAGCAATAACTCGTATTGAATCACCAGCACCTCTTAAAGTATCAATTTGACCCATTTCATATGGTGTAAGTGACGAACCTCGACCCATAGTTAATTGCACAAATATTTACAACAAATTACAATGTAGTTGGGGTTGGAAATTGAAAGTGACCCTTTTCTCATTGTTTCTGGCTATTTATACTGAAAAATCAGCTCAAAGATTAAGAAAATTCCTATGAAATGATTATTGTCTCTATCTTTTTTGCCACCCATCTAAGCTAATTGTGAGGATTAGTTGATTTCCCGAGAAAATTTTTCTTGGAAAATGGATCAACTGGTTGAGTTTTCCCTCTAATCTTGCCCTGAAGTACATTTTGTTTCAAAATTCCCTTAAAATCGATCACAATTACCAAAAAACTCACTGTCTCTATCTTTTTTGCCACCAGTTTATAAAGCATTCCTTTTGCTACTAACAAGAATTCTTAAGGAAAGTTCAATGGTTTGCTTGGTCAGTTTCAGGATAAATGTTAATACCTTAAAGCTTCTTGACTTTGACTGTGAGATGTTGCATGAAATAACTTGCCCTTACTCATCCTATTCCTTTCCTCATCATCATTATCATCATCATATTCCCTTTGCATCCATTCATCCTTCTTCTTCTTCTTCCCTGAGCTTTAACCTTTATTTTCATAATTCTTGCTTCTTCTTCTTTTTTTACCATCTTCTTCCCTTGCCTTTCCCTTGGTTCAGTTAAAACAATCTCACTAAATCAGATTAACTTGCAAGATGATGAGAATGTCCATCAAGACTAGTTTTCATCTGGAAATTGCTGAGTAAACAACTCACTTGTTCCTATTCATCCTCATCTTAAGCTTGCCTCTTCTCTTCCCTTTCGCTTCTTATTCAAATCAAGTTGAATAAATGAGAGCAACAGAGAAGGTAAACATTTTTATATATTTAAATTTCAGGTCACGTTGATTTATTTACAAGCTCAAAGGTAAACCATTAGAATCTGGATAAACTGGCGAAATGTTGTTTCACCAGAACCTAAAAGAAGAACCCATTTATTACCTGAAAATGTCTCATCATAATCATCATTATAATCATTCCAATGTCAACCCGATGGTTAGCCTTTTCCTTTCCTTTAAACCACTTTTTCATTCTCATCATTTCCATCAATTATACTGTTGATATCATCATGTCTAGAAGATGGTAAAAGCGAAAAGAAAAAGCAACATTTCATTTTTACCTTTATTATCATTCACAAGTTGAAATTATCTCCATGCAAAAGTCTGAATAAATTTTTTTCTTTGCATAATTATTGTCAAAAACGTGTGTAAAAGCATAAAAAGGTAGTTGGTTTGCAAATTTGTTAGCAAAATGAGTTTACCTTAAAACAAACGTTTGCGTCTTTAAACATGAAATTTAAATCAACACACAATGTGAATCCATGAAAAGTTTCACTCAAACAAGGCAAAAGGTTAACTTCATTAGATTATTAACATTTGATGAATTCTGTGAAAAGTAAACCTCTCATGGTTAATGATAACCAGAAAACAAGAAACTCTAATAACCAGATGAATATTAATGTGCAATGTTTAGAATTGAAATAAATTCCGACGGAAAAAAGAAAAGTGTTTACCATTGAACAGCATGGTGATGATCAATCAGTCACTACAAGGGTAAAGCTTGGAAAAGCTAAAGAACTTTGAAAAAAGCAAATTCGATATTTTTTTTCATATTCTTTACAATTCTCATTTTGTGTTATCCATTCTTGACTCACATTTTCATATTAATGATAATACCGAAATAATGAAAAGTAATAAAGTCTTTTTACCTTTTTTTATTCCATAACATATTCATTTGAATGAATGAAACGAATGAATAACCTTTCAGTCTTTCTCTCTTCTCTTTCATCTGAATACCCATGAGAATGATAAATAAAGTCAATTAATAGTAATGAGAAATTACTTCTCAATTTAATCCATGCAAATCAATTTCGTGATAACACAATTTTTCGTTTACTTTCCTTTCTCCCTTTCTGTTTCTCCTTTTTTTTAATAAAATAATTGTTTTCCTCATGAAATGCTCTCTGAATGAATCAAAATCCTGTAAAAAGAGAGAAGCGGAACAAAAGAGAAGCAACAATAAAGAAGAGTCTATATGCAGAATCAAAATGTCATGTCAACAAAACACTTTATTATCATTATTATTGCTGTTAATCAACTAAGGTCAGTGTCCATGGTAATTCATTCCTCCAAGCTCCATTAGACAAACTAACCAGTTTACCCTACTGTTGACTCGATAAATCCTACTCCAGTACAAGAAGAATCACAGGTTCGGACAAATGGTAAATGTTCAGTCAGCAATTGCATTTCGTCCGAGGGATGTTGACTGAACGCCTTTAAGTCACAATCCCATCATTATAAGGTTACGATACGCTTAAATGGTTATAAGTCAACCCTTGTTGGTTAAAACAACCTACAAGTACACAAACTTTTATGGAGGAAAGCATTCAGGTTTGGGTTGATATTAACATCAAACTTGGCTACTCCAACCATAAATTCAAAACAATGTTGTTCTGCCTGAGAATGAATGATCAGTAGATGGATTTCATCGACTGTTTACCTGCAAAAAAACGTAAAATTCTATTGAATACTTGCAATTCTTCTTTCAATTCATTTCTCTTTGTCACATCATGAGCGACAATGTATTTAATACACCGACAGAGGCATACAATCGAGCAAAACTATTGCTAAGCCAAGTCTTGGAGAGAATCAGAATGAACTTGATATTTCAAATGTAATTTTCAAGTTAAACTTTTTTCTCCAATTGAAAGATGAACCTTTCGACAAGTAATTCTTTCTCATGCGTTTTCCATTGAACCATTCTTTGCAAATGAAATGAAAACAGAAGGGAAAAAAGTCGAACAAAAAGTTATCTTGAATCTGGGAATTGTGAGAAGGTGGCAAAAAGAAATTGAAGAAAAGGACGAAAAATTATCTCTTGTAAATGAGTATTGGGAAAATTGAGTTGAACATTGAGCTTATAAAGTTGTTATCCTTATCTGAACGATCTATTTTTCCAAGTAATAGCTTTCAAATAATGGATCCTTTCACCTTCTTTTTCCCTCTTCTTTTGCTTCTCTTTCGTTTCTTCTGTTTATTTCTTGTTACTCGCCTGTGTTCAACCTTCTTGGTGACTGATTCATCACTCAGTCTTTACCTTATTCTCTTTTCATCATTCTCACCTCTTCTCTTTCCACCTTCAGAGAGCCTTTGCTTTTTCAGCTTCATTTTTCTTCGCCATTCACTCATCAATGCTTATCCATTGTCATTATCATTTCGCCATTTTATTCCTTCCTTTCTTCTTGTGCCTTCCAAAGCCAAACATGATAACCTTAATGTCTCACCAATCAGTATTTCCGGATATTTTGAAATGTCTTTTCTTCTCTCTTCTCTTATTCACGATAGTTCGCTTCATTGAACCATCACCACAGTTACAGTTGCATATAATAGAACTTGAAAGAAAGTTGAAAGTTTAGGTAAAACTCGTAAAAGGAAAATAACAATTTCATCTTCATCATTTTTCTTGAACCTTTTTTTCCTTCGTTTCTCCTCTTGTGTACTTTTCCTCATCCTTGTCATCCTTCAGTTACAATGTTTCTTTCCAGTTGCAAGACGATTGAATAAATAACAAGAGAAAGTTTAGTCTATGAAAGATTATTTTCCCATCAATTTGAATCTTTTGAACATTTCCTACGCAATTTTGTTGCAAATTCAATTTGTCCAACTTTGATAACATGATAATAATGTTGAACATTTCTTTCTTGCTGTTCATCATGATTAGTATTAAACACGAGTTTTGGTCCTTTTTTGCATTTCCAAAGCTGCAAGTCATCAAAAGAAAAGTTTACTGACCAAAAGAATGACCAGTCCAAGAGAAAACATTTTCTTCTTTTCTTTTGTTCGTGTGGTTAGAGTTTACTTTTTCTGTGCAACTTTGCTCCAAATTGTTGCGATTACTTTTGGTCCGCTTTGTTACAGATGATGATGATTGTGATCATGAAAATGTATTCAACAAATTTGACAAAAAAACGATAAATTTAAATGAAATTGAATGAAAAAAAAGAGTGAAAAGGTAATGTTCATGGAAAAGGGAAAAAGACTGGAAAAGTTTTCAATGTAAATGATTTTTTCTTTGTTGACATGAAAAGGCCAAAGTCATAATAGACTTGGCAAAAGTTGGCGCAAATAAAGTGATAAAGTAAACGTTATTTTCAATAATAGATGCAACTGAAAAGATTCATTTTCTTGTTGGAACACAAGGAAAAAGTGAAGAAACAAAAAGACAATTAAAGTTTCATCGATTTTCAGTTTACTAGATTTAAATAAAATACTTGTCAAATGGTTGTTACAAGTATAACAAATTATCCATTTTATCATCAAATTTTCAGACTGAGTAAATATTGAACTGAGAATCATTAAACTTTTTATTCACCGAAACGTTTCGAGAAAAACAGAGAAACTAAATGTTCGAGAAAATATTACAAATCATTTCAAATTCATTTTAATAAACGTTCATCTAAAGCATTGCAAAGAGTCAAAATCCATAACTTGAGTTGACCAGACTAGTTTCTTGATAAGTTCAAGAATAAGAATTCCAGCATCGATCAGTTGCTGAACTTATTGGAAAATGGATCAATTCTTGAATTGAAAGTTGTTCTGCTCAGAGTCATTCGTGCTTCAGTTTGAAATTAGTCATTAGGAAAATATAATCTGTGATTACAGGAAACTGTTGAATATTTAAATCGAAACATCTTGACTTTTCATTGGACCGGTTAGAATGACGTGATATTTCGAGTCCAACTGGACATCATTATGTATGCAGTGGATGGTCATGTACTTTTAAGCTTGTCAAATGAATAAATTAAACTTGGAAAAGTGAATGATCTATTTTCCATGTTTTTCCTTGACCAAGATTATTCGAAAAGGGTAACGAAAATCTTCTTTTCTCTTTTTTCCTGCAAATTTAAACTTTACAGCTCAATCAAATCATGGTTCATGGAAAAATCTGACACCATTTTTCGTTATTTTCACTTTTCCAGCGAATTATTGTTCCATGAAAAAAAGGTTAAAATGTGAAACATTATGAGTGCAAAAGCTAAAGGAAAGGTTAAATGGCTAAATTTTTAAACAATAAACTATTCAATTTTGGTTAACAAAATGAAAAATGATGAAACTTTTGACGTTCCTTGAATCCAACAAAAACAAAGTAAAAAATGTTAGCATTTAAAAGAAGCTTTACTTTTCAAATTTACTTTTTTCTTGATTTTCTTTTCGATCAAAGGAGAAATGAACAAAAAAATCGTTTGATATTCTGCACACTAAATGTTCAAGAATATCAATGACACACCAATGAGACATCAAAAAGCCATCGAAATGTAAAAAGATGGAGAAATAGAAATGAGATTAAAAAAAGTTCGCTCATGATGATGCTACTGAAGACTGAGTCGTTAGTTAAAGGAAAAGTTAATGGATCAACATTTTTTTTCCTCATCAACATCTTCATATTTAAGCTGCTTTCTCTGTCTATTTTGCGCACTTTGAAAGAGAAGAAGAAAAAACGTAAAAAGCAAAAAACGATGAACAGCAAACGATGTTAAAGTGAATTGAAAATCCATCAAAAATTCAGCTCAGGTAAACTCAATGAGCCGTTGAATTTTAATGTTATTTTTTCTTCTCTTCCTGTTTTTATTCCTTGTCTTTGCTCACTCTCTCAAAACAATATTTACCAATATTCTCATCATTATACTTCTCTGAACTTTTTATGCCATTTTTGCTTTTGACTTTTTTTCCCTTTAGAAACACATTTAATGTTCATTTTTTACTTCGTTTTCCCATCCAAATCCGTTGAGCAAAAGACAAACAAAAACTTTTGCCACTTCGTCTCAACTTATTCACCTTCTTATCTCTTTTCAATGAACTTTTCTTCCAAGTGTAAAGTTCAACGGATTGACATGGAAAATTGTGATTCGCTTTAACCTTTGCTCTGCATGAATAAAATGTGTGACACTTTTGTTTGTAGAATGTCAAAAAGTGGAATAAAATTGAGATGAAAAAAAATATTAATTGATTATTCTGTTGGAGTAAAGATTCAACCTTTTTGGTTCGATTACAGAAAAAAGGTTAACTCTTGTATTTTCATGATAACAGTCAAGGTTGGTAAAACGATCACAGGTTCAACTGGGAGAACCATCAAGATGGAAAATCGATAATCTGAATCAAAGTTGGTAAATCGATTGTAGCTTTATATCGTCAAGTTGACCAAATCAATCAACCAAAAGTTGAAGAAGAGTAAAAAATTTTTTATTCTCTTTTTGTTCCCCAATTGATTCATTGAACTTCACCTGATATCCAGTCATGGATGATCAAATTATCACCATGAGATGAATAAAGGTTTAACTGCAATGCAAGAGTTGGTATATTAATCAACTCATCAATTGTTCATTTGCGTATTCAAAATGCACAAATGACTGAACAAAGGTAAACATTGAATCATCAGTCATTCTGTAATTAGTATTATTTGCATATGATTGGATGAGCAAATAAGTTATTTGTTATTAAAATGTCTATCATGATGGAATCTTGTTCAATGGTTTGAACCATGAAATTGGTGGATAAGCATGGAGGAATGGTAACACCGAGAAGGGAATGGAACCGCTAATGCAGATTAACTGTCAAATATCGTAACGAAAGAATGAGCTTAACTGAACATGAACATGATAATTATCGAAGAGCAGAAAATTTGGAAAAACGAAGCGTTTTTCATGAGAAAATAATAATGATTAACTTGCTGTTAATTTGTAAATTGATCTTGTTTCATGAGAAAATTCATTTTCTTCTCAATGAATGAAGGTTCACCCAAAAAAGAAGAATAATATCAAAAGATTATCAAAATGTTATTAATGTTATTATCTTTGGTGTTCATTTGAATAAACAATCATTTTGAGCGAATGCACATGGAAAAGGGAAAAGAAAAAATTCAATTTTCTCATTTTCTATTCAATATCTAATTTTATTCAAGTGATAACATGTTAATTATCAACGTGATACTTTGTAATTATCAAAGATGATCAAGATTATCAAGAGTTAATTGATGTTAACAGAATGTTAATTAAATCAATTCTCACTTTTTCTTCCTCATCTTGATACAAATTGAAATTTTCAATTTCAGATAAATGTTGAAATTCATTAAATTGCAAATTCATAATTGTCAATTGTATTACCATTAATCATTATTCAACTTTTGATTGGAAGAGCTGGGAGTGAGAACAGGGAGTAAAGGACTGGGAATGGAAGCGCTAAGCATAAGAATAACTTGGAGTGAGGATAACAGGGAGTAAAGATGACTGGGAGTGAAGGTGGCTGGGAGTTGAAATTATATTCAGTATCGAGTTATGAATTTGAATAAAAATTAGAATATTTTTTTCGACTTTTCAGAATTCGAATAATAATATTAACAGATTTCCAAAATGATGGATAAACTAATGTAAATTGGTGCAATGGAAATGGTAATATTTTACCTGGAAATATAAAAAGAGTTCAATTTTTTTCATTATTATTTCATCATGGGAAGGAGTCATGAGTTCAAGTTGCATATTGTTTTTTGTTTCCTTTTTACCATTCTTGACTCTTCAATTTTCATTTGATTCCATTTAATTCATGGCATGAATAGGAATGAAGAGAAAGAGAGAGAGAGAGAAAGTGAGTTAGAAAATGAAAGCAAAAATTGAAAGAAAATTCCAATTTTCTATCTCATTTACTCGGGAATATTTATCATTTTTTTGATACTTTTTTTTTATTGTAAACTCGATTCTTGAACATTCTCATTCAGTCATGCAAAATTTCATGTAAAAGTCATGGAGTGAAATAAATGCCAAGTAATGGAGCAAAATTTTCAATCAAAAATAATTTCATATCAGATTGACAGAGAATTGAACATTTATCATTTTCAGAGAAACACAATGAATTCATTAAGTGAAGGCAATAAACTTTTTTGGGATAAAATAAAAGTTGAGGTTGGAATGATAATAAATTTACTTTTAATAAGAAAATGATTAATTATCTGTTGATATCATCATGGATAGGTAAATTGTTGGCGCATATTTAATGAGAAATGAACAATTTGCAAAGTCAACAAATATCATTTGCATAATCGAGTTGATAATTAATATCATCATTTAGTTTGATTCGTTTGATTCGTGATTCGAGTTTACTCGAGTTTTACTTTTAATCGGATCAGTTTTGTGAATCTTTTAATGGAACACAATTTTGTTTACTCAATTCGATGGGAAACCAATTCTATTAAGTTAGATTAGATAATGAACTCATTAGCTTAGATTACTTTACTTTAATTGTATCAATCCTGATTCAAATGAATTATCCAAAAAATCGAGTTCTTTAGCCTCATTAGTGTGTGACAATCCTTTTTAACGCTTCTTGCAAGTTGTTAACATCAACATAAATCCAAGGGAAACTCAACATCATCATTCATTGCAACTGTTCAAGACTCACTGAATTCCGTGGAAAATGAATTTCTGTTGATGCTGAGTACTCAATAGTATCGAGATAAGATTCTGTAAACAGATTAACTCGACTAAAGAATTCAGATAAAGAATAGATTTTCATCGAAATTTCTGTTTGTTCAATTGATATTTTTAATTTACACTCGATTCTCTTTTGGAATCAATTTCCTTCTCGAAATGATAAACATGAATTATGAGCAGATTTAAATGATTAGAGAGAAAAAGTTTGAGGGATATAAGCAATTCCAAGAAATAACATGGAATAACATGGAATAGAAGAGATAAAAAAGGATAAATTGAAAGTTCAATGAGCCTTTATGGTAATGAAGAGAAAAATTGTTTTCATGAAAATTTCGTCTGAAAGTAAAGGTCATCTTTGTTTACCAAGAATTCAAAGTAATAACAGTTTCATTGGATTAGTTGGTAACTTGCAAGTTCATGACTACTCTGAATAGAGTGAATCGTCCATCTCATGAAGATTTTTTCTCTTCTGTTATATTCCAATTTATTTTCACTCTTACGTGATTTTATAGTCTTTCCGAGTTGGATATTTTTATTTGAAATCATCACCATGTTTTACGTGCTGTTTTGGTGAAAGGTCATGAAAAATGAGAATAAAAGTGAATAAAACTTTTTTGCTTCTTTCTTCTCATGTAACTTCAACTGTTGAAAAGTTTTGATGTTATTTGTTTCAAAATATCGTTAACATTATTTTATTAAACAGAAATCATGTTTTTTTGAAATGAATAATTTTATTCACAAAATTGAAATGAAATTTGTTCCAAGTAATTGATATTGAAATGAAATATTGAACCTTTGAATGAACAACAAAAAGTTGTTGTTGCCAACATGAAAAATGTTTTGTTGATTGGAAAATGAATATCATCATGAATGCAACTTTTTCTTCTTTTCGCCATCCAATGAATTTTTCCATCTTCACAAGCATAAAGAGTACATTTGAAACTCATGGCTTTGAAATGCCAAATGAAAGAGAAAATTTTTTTCCTTTTTCTCTTCTTTTTCCATTCCAACATGAAATGTAAATTATTTCAATTCAATATTCCATTGCTTCAGATCGATTTAAAGGATTGAACATTTTTCCACCAAATTTTCATTCATTTTTCGCTCACATTTTCCAGCCAACTTTCATGCTTTGATTTATATCATTATTATTCAGTGTTAACAGGGGTAAGGAATCGAGTTAGATTTGTTATTATTACATGGTAATGTAATCGAATTGAACTGTTTCAATATTTCAACTGGAAAAAAATGTTTGTTTCTCTTGTAATTCACCTCATTCTGGCCTAGATGATTATTCATGATAGTCAAATGTAGACAAATTTTTCTAATAAAAAGTGTGGGAAAAGATTTGCAAATAAAGGGAAATTACATGGTGATGGAATGAAATAACCCATGAAGAGTTGAATAACTGGTATTAAGTGAACATTGGTTTGGAAAAGAAAAATTTGTTTTCACTTTTTTTTCTCATCACGAGTGAAGCACAAGAGGCTGGGCAAGAAGCAAAGGACAACCTAAATGAAGGCTTCGTCAAGTCACGATCAACATGCATGAGATGCTTCAATCTGAATGATCACTTTGGGTAAAAACTAATTAAGCAAAAAACTTTTTTTCATCTCAAAATTAACTATTCAGTTCTGTTCAATCTTGAAACTCGGCACTCATTTTGTATCGTAATTTTGCCATTTGCATGAAAGTTAAGAGGATGATGTGGATGAAATAAACAGAATGCAACTTGAAATAATGAGAAATTTATTCTCTTTTCATTCTCTCCCTGAAAACTCGTCTTTTTTCATTTATTCAAATTAATCCCTAAAGTATTCCAATTTCGCCAACAATTTAATTATCACTACAATGATCTGCTTTTAATCACAGGCCTGTTAGTTTTTATCTTTAAATCGCAACTTTAAACGTTTCAACGTGACATTACTCAGGGTTGAGATATGAAAAATGGTTCAGTTTAATTTCAAATTAGATTTTAGTCGATATCGAGATTGTATCTTGTTCAACATGAAATTCATTGAATTTTACTTCGACAGACTTCATTACCATAGAGATGGATTCTGTGTAATGTTACATTCAATTTCAATGTTTAAAACATGAAAACTTTTTCTTCTCTTTTTCTATTTTCTAAACATTTTCATGATGATAATTACAATCTGTTTTTGCAGATTATATTAAACTTTATCATCTTCCCTTTTTTTCACCTTTTTCATTGAATTCTATTACCTTTAAAAGTTAATTATTCTTCATCACCATAACCATATAAGTGATAAATGAAATGAAAAAACACTGAGAATGGTTGAGAAGGGAATGAAGAGTGAAAATGATTATAAAAAGCAATGAGAATAAGCAATTCACTGAACTGAGTCTTATTTTTGCGTGAAAAATGATTATCCGTTTTTACCCTGAATAATGTTCAACCACAAATGAACATTAAAAACAATTGAGATCATCAGACTCTCGTAGGAATCAAACCACACACATTCCACTGAATAAGTGAATAAAGAAGCTTGAAAAATGAGGAAAAAAGGAAATAATGGTGAAAATCATCATCATCATCATGATAAGCATCACGATAAGAATCAAGAGAATCGTAAAAGAGCGCCATGTAAAAAGAGTTGAACCAAGAGAACCATCAACATTCCAATGAGACTTTCAATGATTAACTACCCTTTGGCTGCCTTTTCCTATTCCTTTACCAACCATGCTTAACCCATGAAAATTCATTCCAATTGATACAGAAAAAGTTGAACATTTCATGATTAGAAGAAAAAATCTTTTTTTCCAAACACCAAAATTCTTAGCCAAATTTTCTTAGCCAAACCATTTCATCCAATTCTTACGTTCACTCATGTACAATTGTACCATCATGTACTCATCACCAGAGCGGTCTATTCAAGAGATTTCATATTCTAATCATGATTAAATAATGATTTACTAGGAATTGTATCATTTATTTATCCCTTTCCTCACAGTTCGTAATATATTGCTGATCCCTCAACCTTTCCCTCCATTTCAATCTGCTTTTCCTTTTCCTTTCTCTATCAATTGTGTAAATCTTATGTGAAACCAAAGCAAGTGATTAATTAATTGAATATTTCCTTATTGTCTTAAACAAGTAACTATTAATATTTAATTGTTGGCCAGCGGTTACGTTTCAGGATTTTGATTATTGTCCACCTTAACTGTTCTTGTGATTGACTAACGTCTGTTCATATTGTGATTTATTGAATAGATCTGTGTTTCTTCACATTTCTTTGTGATCCTCTTCAACCTTTAGTTCTTGATGTTAACGAAATTCATGGCCATTTCAACGTGCAGTTGACCTCTACTATTTGAAGGTCACTTTTGGACCGGTAGGATGTTAAGGTTGAATCGTGTACCAGAGAAAAACTGGTAAGAAAATGAAAGACGAAAATTGGGTTTAGGTTGACTTGAGAGTGAATGTAATGTATTATATTCAAATTTACCCGATTTTTTGATTGTCTTTAAAAGCCTGAACCAGAGTTGATCAACTCTTTTCATTGACATTTCCTTTCATCTATCAAGATACAGACTTCAAATGATTAAAATGTAAATGATAGTTGAAAGAGTTTACAGAATTGTTTAAACATGATGAAACCTTGCTTATCAAGCATCTTAATAGTTGAACAATTGTTGTACCTTGCAATGGATCACAAGCTAAACAAAAAATTGAATCTCAATTTATCCTTTCCGTTTCATTCAAATTTTCACATAACCAATCCATCAACACAGTAAACAAACGGTTCTTTGCAAACTCTGCCATTTTCATCTTTCCTTTTCATTCAAAGCTTTCATCATTTAACCTTAATCATTTTACTTTTTTTTGTTTTTCCTCTAAAAGAACCAGCGCATTGATAAAGAATGTTCAGCTTTTCCAGTGAAATTGAGAAAAGAAAAGGCAGAAAAAAGAAGAAACTCAACTTTCATTGAAAGCCAATTAAAAAGATCAATTAACAGAGTAAAAAAAGAACAAGTTTAACGTTCATTTCCTCTTCTCTTTTCATCTCATTTCCTTAATTTTACCTCTCATCATCCTCATCATCCTCATCAGTATCTTATCCTTCATCATCTTTTCAGTAAACTTTCCAAGATTCTTAGGTAATTGTATTAAACTTGCATCTTTATCCATAATTTATGCAAAAGAAGAGCTCAGAAGAAGCAAAAACTTTAATTATATTTATTTTGGTGAAAACCCATTTTTTAGAGTAATCATTGATTTCCTTCATCTAATCCTCTTTAAAACACTCACCAATTATTGACTAAACAATCAATTTAAATCAATTTTGACACTTTTGGCAAACAGTGAAACAAAAGTGAATCCAAATTATCATAAATTTCATAATTGATGATCACAAATTGTCTAAACAAATTATCTGACAAGTTGACTCAATTTATCCAAACATTCAACTTCTGTTTTGCCAATAATTTGTCAGTCAATGATTGAATCATGGTTGATAATGAATTGATAACAACTGAGAAAAGGTGAAAAGAAGAAGAAAAAAGTGAAAACGGAAATTTCGACGACGCAAAAGATTCTTCAGCTTTTCTTCATTTTTTCCTCACAAGATTCATGGTAACATGGTAATGATAACCAATAATTTTCGTTGAACTTTTTTCTTCATTTTCATCTTTTCTCTGTTCTTTGTTTCTCAATATCATCATTAAAAGCATCAGGTTCATAAAGGTTATCATTAACATCGTTATTATTAGCAAAGATTTATCAATGTTATTAACAAGTTGAAGGGAAATGAAAGTTTATGAAAGTTGCTAATTAAAGCTTATAAACTTATCTCTTGTTTGCTTGTTTGTTGTTTTTTCACTAATTAAAGGGTTTTATCCGTTAATCATCTAATTATGTTGAGACCCTTTGCTACATTTTGTTTAATCACAGGGAATCAAGTAGATTCCATGAGAAAACATGATTGAGTGAAACATTGAGTAGTCATTGAAGGTGAATCAAGTTGAATCAAAGATTGAATACGAACCAACCAATTGGCTATTCAAGTGTAATGAGTAAAGTCATTGTTGCCATCATTTGGTTAGTTTAACCCAAATTAAAAGGTAATTCATTTGATTGGCTTGGAAAAGGTAAACCAGAGAACAAATAATTTCAATTGACCATTCTAATCATGTATCAATATTACCATTAAGGTTGGAACATTAAAGAAGCGATAAAAGATGGAAAAAAGAGAAAAGAATTATTGGAAGAAGAAAAAAGGATGAAAAGTTTGCAGGGAATGGCGTTCGTTGATTATGATGACAATTGACAATTTGTGGACATAATTAATGAGTTAACAGTCAAGTAAACAGGGAGTGATTGTTGGGAGTGAATAACGAGCCTTTGATGGTGATAAAAGTAAAGCAAGGAAATGGGATGAAAAAGGGAAAAGAAGAGAAGACCAGAAGAAAAAAAGGCTTGAAATGAGAGTAAAAATGGGTTAATTTGTTTTTTCTCGTTTCTCTTCTTTCCTTTTTCCTTCATGTTGTGTGTGTGCCTGTGATGGGTTAAATGTAACAAAACATTGTTAACCAAATGAAGTTGTTGTGGGCTGACAATTTGTTAGAAATTAGGTGAACCATGATGCTTGAACGGTGTAAAACCCTAATTACTTTGGTAATTGTTTTCAGAACAATAATCTTGACCAGACTTGCTTCTTCACTAATTCACTCATCAGTCTATACTGATAATGTCATTGGAAATTTGTTTCGTTGGAAAATTGGAAAAGGTTCATTTTCTGATTTCAATTTTTTTCCTCCTTTTTATCAGGTTCTCATATCAAGTTATGATGCTGGCCACGAGTTTGAACAAATTGTGGTCGACAAAGGAAATCCAATCATCAAAGATATTCATCTTGACCATACTCATAAGTTTGTAATCACCGCAACGCCTTACAAGGTAAAGGGATTAATTGGGTTAATCAGTTGATTTGGAATTTTAATTTTCGTTTTTTTTGTCGTTCTTCTTCAGGTTGCCAAAGTAAAAGTTGAAAGATGTCAACATTATAATAGTTGTAGTTCATGTTTAAACTCACACAATCCTTATTGTGGTTGGTGTTCACTTGAACGAAGGTAATTTTTTTTGTCATTTTTTTCTCTTTTGCCTCATTTTCCATTTCAATTATTTTGCAACTTTTTTCTTCTTCTTTTCGTGTAAAGGTGCACTTCTCGAAGTGATTGTGATGATAATAGTAATTGGTCATTGACCGAGAAAATATTTACTTCACCGCGTTGGCTTCCGTTGGGAACATCTCAGTGTATTGAGTTTGAAGAGGTTCGTCCAAACTCATTGCCTTTCACTGCCATTTCAAATGTAAGTATTTTTCGTGTCTCAACCTGATTCAACTTTAATGTTTCTGTTTTTTTTATTGAGAGAAAGTTGACTTTGGAAAAATGTTTAACATTATTTTTTTGTTCACTTTGTTTCATTAATGATTATTATACAAGTCAACAAGAAATCGATTTTTTATCAATAAGTTGTTCAACTTTTGGTCTCATTTTACAGGTTGAATTGTACATCACGCAACTTCCTCCTTCGCCTTATCCAGCAGCATATTTATGCCTTTTTGGTGACTCAAGTACACCTTTACCAGCTCGTCAAACTCATACCGGCCTTTCATGTCGAACTCCTCCAATTGAAGAGAGACCTTCTATTCCACCAGGAAAAGGTATAATCAATCAATAACGATAAAAATTTCTTCCTCTTCAATCAAACTAATGCACAATAGGTTAGGTCAGGTTAGACCAAACAGATTGCATCAACTCTTTTCAACTCTTTTCAAAAAATCAAAGTTTCTTTTTCAATGTTTATGCTTATCATTGAATGTTTATATTCCCGTTAACTTCAAATCAAAGAATTCTTAGAATTCCGAAAAAAAGTTTCATGGTTATCCGAAATGATCTGTTTAGCTCAACTCAAACAGTCTATTTTCAGAAAATGACGAAATTTTTCATGACATTGACTCGGTTCTTTGAAGAGCCGTTGAAGAGTTGAAGTTACTTGCTGTTGAGTCAAGTTGTCAATATTATTTGCATTTGCATTAGAGTTTTCGATTTTATTAACATTTCCATTTTATGAAAATTTTGATTTTCTTTTCTTAATTCAGATCATGTCTTGATCAACCTTTCCGTGCGAAGTACCGTTACTCAGAAAGATTTTATATCCAAACCTTTCGTTTACTATGAATGTAGTGTTCACAAAACGTGAGTAAAATTAACGAGAAAAAATCCAAAAAATGAAATGAGTATTACAAATGAATCAATGCAACATGATAAGAAATGAAATCAGAATTTTATTCAAAGTAAAAGTATAATTATTGGAAAAATCAATTCAATAAACTCGTTGACTTTATTGGAAAACAAGGCGAAAAAACATTTTCTTTTCGTGCAAAGATTCATTGTAATTCATCCTCATTGTCTTGATGTGTAAATTTATCGATCAATTCGTCTTTAGATGTCGATCTTGTGTTAAAGCAAAGTGGCCTTGCAATTGGTGCATCCAAGATAATCAATGTACACATAATGGTAGTCTATGTTCAGGTCATCATGTGCTGTCCAATGAAAATGTAAGTTTGTCTTGAAAAGAAAAGAACTTTTTTTGATTTACTTTTTTTCTTCTCTACCACAGCCCTCCATTGGTTCATCGTCTGATCTTTCGTCTGAATATTGTCCAAGTTTTCGAATCGATCATGAAATTTTAATTCCAAATGGTGCTAAACGTGAGATAACAATTCATGTGCAAAACTTTGGCAATCAAATGGTGAGTTAACCGGAATGATACAACAAAAGCATTTAATGATTGTTAATAAAGATGAGTGAATTGTTGGTGAAATGGAAATGCGGTTGGAATGCAACTGAATTGAATTGATATGAAGAAGAAAAAGAAAAACCATGAAATGGTAAACAAACAGTGATGAGTAAACATCATGTATAATATACAAGAATGTTCAGCGATTTGGAAAGGGAGAGAAGCGAAAAAAAAGTAAAACAAGTTTCCATGATTATAACATGGTTAAATAAGTTTAAACAATTGATGGATCAATTGACTGGTGCATTGAAAATGTTTTGTTTCAAACACAATCAGTAAAGATGAACAAAAAATGCGTAAAACAAAGTTCAATCAATCAACCTGAAAAGTCAAAAAAAATACTCAGCTTTATTAAAATTTTGAGCAAATTTAATCAATGATGAAAAATGGTTTTGCTTTTTCTTTCAATTCAGGCCAATCTCGAGTGTATCATTGAAATCGAAGGAGCTCGAGCAAGAATTTCTGCCAGATTAAAAGGAGACAGAATAATCTGTGCACCAAATATGGTAAGTTCAAGTTTCAGAAATTAAAAGAAAATTTTCAATATTCCAAATATCAAACATAAAACTAAACTTTTCTAAATCAACAGAAAACTTTGGAACTTTTTAAATTTTTCGAAATTTTAGAACCTTTCGAATATTCGACGCTTTAGAACTTTTAGAACTTTTAGAACTTTTCGAAATTTTGAGCAGAATTTGTTTTTCAATTTTACTTATTTCTCTTATTCGAAGTTCTCAAAATTTTCAACTTTCTCGAGTTTGGAAAAATTTCAATTTCTAAAATTTCTTCGCAATTCCAATTAGTTTGGCGCTTTTATTTCAGTTTGAAACTTTGCTTGAAAAGTTTGAATAAGAAAATGATTTGAGTTCAATGAAATCAGAAGGAAAACCAGAAGTGACAAGATGAACATTAGATTGAATTCTGAAGGGGAAAAGGAACATTTTGTTTCACTTTTTCTGTCATTTCTTGTACAATATTATGCGGTATTGAATTATAGCATTTACAGAGTTAATTAGAGCCACTGTAATTAATTAAATTACAAGACTAAAGACATTTAAATGAGATAATTATTGCAATACTTTTTTCAGAGCATTTCTCCCTTTTCCTCTGTTATAACATAATATCAATATTATTTTAATTGAACATGATTATTCATCATCATTAATGAACATTATCTTTTAAATAATACAATGATAACAAATTGTTTTTCGCAATGATAATCTTTTACTTTTTTCCCTCCCAACCTCAAGTATACATATCAAAGTGATGTTGGTAAAATGTACGCACAATTATCAGTCCTTTGGGATGGAGATACTTTAATAGATAAAACAAATGGTAAGTTGAATGAAAAAGTTTCATTGAAACATATGAAGAGTGTCATTAATGTTTCCTTTAATCACTAGTTACACTGTACAAATGTGATCTTCTTGGAAGCCACCTGAGCAAACCCGATTGTTCCCTGTGCCAAACAAGTGACAGAAAATATCAATGTGTCTGGTGTTCAGGTTCCTGTTCATTTGTAGATGCATGTATGGAGTCCCCTGCGCCTTCCTGTCCACCACCCAGGATAGATTTGGTAAGAACAATTTTTTCTGTTTTTTCTGTAATTCTAAATGAGCGATAAATTTTCCCAATGAAGATGCTCTCATTGGCACTGAGGGTTCAATTTCGCGGTTGAACAGTCGAGTCAACAGATGCTCTGAATTAAATGAAGTGAATAATGAAAGATGCTTTGTTTCAGTTGATCTGAATGAGGTTGATGAGTTGTCCATCCAATGAAAAGAGTAAACAAAAAAAGCGAAGTAAACAGAAGGGAAAAAGTGTAATCAAAGAAAAAAACTTCTTCCTCTATTTGTTATCATTATCATTATTGTCTCTCCCTGTTATTGTCCTTGTAAATGTAATATCTCCCAGAGTCTGTATTATGGATGTAAAAATGAAAAAGATATTAATATAATAGGTAAAAGTGTCATTCGCATGAACTTTTTTCTTCTTTCTCTTCTTTTTCTTCCACAAGAAATATTATGTCAATTTGGTTCCAAGAGTTATTTTTTTACACCAACAACTCCAAGTCCAAAGTTCTTTTCTTTTCTTTCTTTTCTTTCGATTCTCTTGGTTAGCATGTTTCAAGGGTAGAACAAAAGATATGAAATATCTCGAGGAATCAAGTTGAACACGGATGAATGATTGAAATAAGGGAAGCAAAAAAAAGAGGCAAAAGAAGGAAGCAAATGTTGCCTCTTTGGGTCACCAAATTTTGATAGATAACTGGTGATCTGAGAAGGGTTAAAAGATGATGAGAATAGGTTGACTTGAAATGTTGATCAACATGGAAGCAACACTTAACTGCATCTCACTATTGGTTGAGGGAAAATCTTGTTGTGCAGAAAACACGATTACAGAACTCTAACTAATAATATAATTTTCCTTACCAACTTCATCATTCACCATAATCAATGATGTTAACCAACTCTTACCCTTTCCTCTCGATCCAAGTTTTAACCCATTTACTCTCATCCTCATCATTACTATCATCACTTTCAATTATTAAACTTTCCTTTCCTTTTTCCTCTTCACTCTTCCCTTCCTCTTGCCAAATCCCTAAAAGTACATCTTGACAATCAAAGTTTCTCATTGCACTTTAACATTTACAAATGAAATAATTTCCATTCGACAAACAGAATCAAACAAAAAGAGCCAAAAAGTTTACTAAATCATGACTGCAATTAGAATCGACTGGATTCCATGACGATTATGATTGACAAGTAATTTACATTTTAGATGAAACTTTGCTCGAAATGAAACGATAAATCAAACTGTTATTATTGAAGGAATCTGTTGGAATTTCTTTTGGAACTTTTTTTTGCTTTTTTTCGTGTTTCAAGATTTTCATTTCACATTATTTTGACTCTTTGTGTGTTGAAATGTACTTTTACCGATTAGTTTCCTTTGCTTGTCCAATGCTTTTTACAACCTTTTTTTCGCTCTTGTTTACTTTTCTCTCTCTCTTTGCCCATTATTATTATCAACATCATCTTATCAAAGTCATGAAAGTATGCTTTTGACATTTCAGTGTAATCAATCATTTCAACATTATATGAAACCAGATTGAAAAACCTTTACTTTGAGGCTGAAAATCACTTAGGAAACAATTTAACTCAAGTTGACAAAAAAAGAGTTTCATTTCGTTAACCTTCAACTTTGATGCATTTCAAGTTGAACTCAATCAAAACAGAGTCAACCACAAAAGGTTCAATTGATATTCACTTATAAGTTCATTTTCATGTTCATGTTGATGAGCCATTTGGATAACTGAGAAAAGAGGGGAAAAAAACAATTCATCAAACCTTAATATTAGTAGAATCATGAAAATTAATCAACTTTTGCACACTTTTTTTTCTGCACACAATTCCACTGAAAATCAACATGGAAAAGTATTCAGAGAATGATCATGGAAATGAAACAAACAGAATGCATGGGAGAAGAAAAAAGAATTTCACATTTTTTCTTGCGGGTATAAATAATTAGGATCTCATTAGTAAATAAGTATTAAGTAAGCAAACAAGATGAATGTAAAGAAAAGGAGAGAAAATGATTTAGAGCAGAAAACTGGTAAACACTTGAATTCAAAGGCATTTTCGTTATTTTCATGAAAAATTAACTTCTCCTAAAGGCATTTCGAGTTTAATCTAAAGTTGTTTAAACTCTTTTCATCAACAAATAAACCAATACAAAATTGGAACAAAATTTTTTCGTTTCTATGAAAATGAAACTGAGGAACCAAAAAGTCCATTTAGATAAAAGTAAAGTCTTGAGTTTTCCAAATTTTCAAAATGCTAATTGTAAGAGTTGCAAATTAGAGCGCTTTGTTAATTTCAAGTTCAGAAAATACAAGTTTGCAAATTCTGGATTCGATTTGAAAAGTTACAAATTTCCTCTGAAAATTCGAGAAAATTTTCTCTGTAATCTTGATGAAGCTCATTGACTGCTGTGAGAAGCAGAACCAGATTTTGAAGCCTTTTCATGCTTTTTATTCTGACTTGATTAACCACCGAAGGCAAACTTAATGGACTTGATCATTTTCGAACTTAATGTACCTGTTGATGCAGAATTGTGTTCGATATTGGATTTCACTGTATTCTCACTGAGCAGTTTGCAGATGCATCATGTTCATTTACAGCATTTGAATGTGATTCGATAAGAAAATACAATTGAATTCTAACAAGAGTAGCATTACTTTGTTCATCTTTCCTTAACAACCAAACGAGTTAATTCACTCTCTTATTTCATTCACTGGCCCATTTTTCATGGTCATTCAATTGACCTTTCATCTTCTCCATGACTCATCTTGTTACTCATCATATTACCTTTTACCTCATTTCACCATTCAATATCAAATAAACGTATCATATTACACTCTTTAACTTTCAACATTTTCTTCAACATCATTTATCTTCTTTAAATGATAAAATCATTCAATCTATTCAACTTTGAATTCAATTTACGAAGAAGCCAACAAACATTTCGAACATTGAATACGAAAGTTTTCTCGAGAAAAAAAGGCAAATGAACAATACTGGACATTGATGGGTTCCATTCAATTCACACTCCCAGCCCAACTCCCAGTCACTCCCAATCCTCAACTCCCAGTTTTACTTCTGACTAACCTCAAAAGCTTTCAATTTTTTCAATCTCGACTCTTTTCCATGCTTTTACAATTATAACTCAATGATAACTGTTAATGACTTTTAATCACAACTTTCATTTTTTCATTTCTTCCGATGAAACAATTTCCAATCAGTTAATTCCATGCAACTGAACAAATTTTGAGCTTTTCTCCTTTTCTCATTTCTTGTTTCTCAATAAGCTCATAATGTTTGTTGCAACATTATTTTTGTTGTTGTTTTCTCACCCAAACTTCATCTATTTTTTGTTCCTGTTCAAAGTTGATTGATTTTAAAAGCAATTTAAGGCCAGAATAAAAAAAGGAAAGAGGTAAAAAGAAAATGTTCAAATAATATTTTCACTTTGATCCAACAATTTAAAACTGAATTGATGATGATAATGGTAAAGCTGAGAATTGTGTTTGTTCCTTCAACATCATTTAAGCAAAGCAACACAAGTCCAATATAATGGTTTATTTCGTTTACTCAGATTTTCCCTGAAAAACTAACAAATTGAAACTCAATTTTGGGTAAATGACGATGCAACAATGCGACTGGTTAAAAGTCAGAAAAGCATTTGAATAACGATTTCATTTCAATTGAAAAATCAGAATGATTGATATTCTCGAAGAAAAATGTTCACTTCCATAATCTGTATCGGCATCATCTTTATTAGTCTTTTCAAGTTGAAGAATGGCGAAAAGGAAAAGAAATGTTTGTTAAAAAAAGAAATTGATAAATGAAGAAAAAGTGTCATTTTTTCTTCTCTTCTCATCTTGTATCGATACTCGCAATCAACTAAATCAAATGGTTGACATTGCAATTGGATTAGCCTTTTATTTGAGGAAAGGAAGAGGAAAGCGAAAGTCATAATGAAAAGGTAAAGATTGATAACTCGACAATTCCCTGTTTATCTAGAAATTTTGGCTCTTTTTTCATTCTCTTCTCATTTTACTTTTGCCAAATGCTTTTGGGAATCATCATGTTTCCATGTGATGATGCAAAGTTTCATCAATATCAAATTAATATTATCACTTGATGATAGATTTTTGGCGATTTTTTGTTCATTTTTGTTGCTCACCTAAACAGCTATCAAGTCATCAATTGCAATGTCAACTTTTTGTTTACTCAAAAGTCGTTAATGAAAGTCGAGATTTGACTTTTCAAGTTTCCGATTGAAAAATTGATTGAAACAGTCAACTGTAATGATTATCAGAGTGTTTGTCTTTCACTTGAAACTACTTCAAGTTGATGAATCTTTTTCATTTTCAATATCGAGAGACAAAAAGACAATAAATAATAATTTGAAATTGTAATCGGAAATTAAATTGTTTGCTCATTTTTCAATTGTCAACATCAATTGTGTCAAGACTGACACTTTCAACTCTCATTGGCACTTGAAATTGATTTTTGTAAAAGTCTTAATTGAACGAAGATACGAAATTCAGAGTTTCTAAGGCAACAATGAAATGGACAAAATTGAAACTTTTCTTTATCCAATTTGTACAATTAACTAAATCTTTATTTCAATCTTGGCTCATCAAGGAAATGATTTGTTTTCTCAATCGATAAGTATTGAACGAGATTGAACATTTCCAATTGTGTCGAATTTGATCGACTAAAATTTAGCTAATTGTCGTTCAATTTGCTTTGAATCAATCAAAAAGAGTTTGAATTTGAATAGAAACTTTAAATTTAATAGGTTTCCAACTTTCAATTGAATCGAAATTAATGTAGACGTGAAGACAAATTTACTGTGGTTTTCAGTTATCATGAATTGAACCTTTTCGCCATTTGTAAAGGTTTATTTCCTCTTTTATTACTTTTTTATATCCTTGGATAATAATGGAATCATTAAAAAAAACAAAATGAACATTTGCACATGACGATGATTAAACTTTGGTTGAACGTTGAATGGGAACAAGTTATTATAAAGGAGGAAGGAAGATGATTTTGGTTTAGATTTTTGAAAAGGTTTGAAAAAAAGGAAAAGGAATAAAACAATATTCAGAATTTTCTATCGAAAGGAACAATGGAAGATGATGAAGAGAAGAAGAAGAAGAGAAAATAATTTCGTAGTTACGTTTCGTTGGAACGGTAAATGAAAGTTTATTGAGCCATGATGATGATGATTATGTTGATGATTATCATCATTTTGTCACTTCATGTTATCATTGGAAATGATGGAATGAAAATGGTGAAAAAAAGAGAAGAAGGAGAAAAGAAATGATGAAAATGATGAAAAGAAAAGGAAAGACAAGAGTAAAATTTACAGTCGAGTGGACATAATTTCCTCTTGAATCAACTAGACTTGGAGTTAATTAAATTCTAAGTAAGTCTACAAACCATTTTCTCTTCTGTCATCATCACTCCATCTTTACCTTGTATCAACTTTGCATTGTTCACATTTCCCTTTCTGCTCAGATAATGAACTAAATATCACTAAAATCACCAATTATGCTCTGAATCTGTTCATTGTGCGTTTCATCGTCCATGAGAGATCAGCCAATCTCTGAACATAAATTTGTATCAAAGGCTTCACACTTCACTTTCTTGCACTTCTCAAAACCTCGATTTTCGGAAACAAAATAACGTCGGACTTTCCGAACGTTCAGGTTCAGAGATCGGTAGTAGAGCGGTTGAAGTGACTTCCCGTTACAGTCGCAACAACAATGAGTGTGGCAAAAGGGAAAAATTTAGAAATTTGAAGTTGAATATTTTTCTCTCTGCTTTTTGTTGGGATTGGATTTTGAATTTGGAATTGAATGTTTAGAAATGCTTTTTACTCTTGAATGTTTTTTGGTTCAACAATGATGAGTTAATTATTCTTGTTGGCTGACTATGAGATGCAAACTTTTCACTTGATTATTTGTCATGATAATAATTACATGAGAATCTATTGGATTTAAAATTGATTTTGCAAGTAACCAGAATAATCTGCGATGATATGCATATTAGGATAGAGTTTTTATGCATTTTAATGAACATCAACTTGAACCTTGACTTTAAACATTTAATCAAAAAGCAAAGGCGTAAGCTACAACAATATTTATTCATTTCCATTGAACGATATTGAGAAGAGGAAAGGCATAAAATAATCATCTTCAAGTTCAACTTTACGCTTGAAAAGCAAATTCAATGTTCAAAGAGTAATCAAATTGTCTGTATTTTAATTGAATCATTATCAATTTTCAACTCGACTTCAAAAATCAAACAACTAGACTCGATAATAGACTCGATTTAACCAATTACTTAATAGATCTTTACATTAAAATCTCAATCTCAACATCAAGTTATCGAAATAGATTGATCATGAATTTGATGAAAAATGCTTTTAACAAGTCTGCAAGTCTCAACTTTGAAGGGAAAAAAGTATCCGAAATTAAATGGTAAAAGTAAATGAAAAATCGATAAACTTGGATTCATGGCATTTGTGGTCATTCCAATTAAAGGGTGAAAATATTTCACTCTATAATCATTGGATGAATGAGATAAAAATTCAATGAATCCATCAAAGCTGAACCAAGAGATGGAAAAGACTAATACTTTTCTCTGGTAAATCTGATGATATATTTGATAACATATTTGATATTATATCACATTTTTATCATCAATATGCTTTCAATTTCCGTATTTATTCAAGTTGAGGTTTCCTTTTTATTTTCCTGGAAAACAGTAAAATCCATGAAAAAAAGTGTTTCTTGTTGGTAACTCAATTTTTGTCCTTTTGAGACAACTTTATTTTCTTATTATTAAAGCTCAAATTAATCTGTATTAATCTTGATCAAGTGAAGGTTTCTCGTTACTATTATTATCATCATGATTATCATCATCATAACTTCATCGTAATTGATCACGTTTCATGTAATAATATAAATAAAATAATAATAACGACGAGAATGGCAAGAGCTCGGTAATGGCTGGAAGAGGCGAGAAGAGAGTGAAAAATCATAACTTAATGGTCAATTGAATTGATAATATTGAGGGAAAGAAGAGGAAAGAAAAGGTTAAAAGAAATGAAAAATTTGACATTTTCATTGTCATCATTAACAGTTGATTGATGATTGATTTGAACAGTGGCCAGTGATGATGAAAGGTGCAGAGCGATTAAATGAAATTATAACATTAATGTTGATGAGTTTTGAAAATCTTTTCAAGAAAATTTTCTCTTCTTCTTTTCCTCTGATTCCAACTAATCTTTGAAATGGTTCAACATCCAAGTTAGAGTCACAAGTTTTAATGGTAAAGATGAAGGAAAAAATATATTTGACTTGAAAGAAGATGAAAGTTTTCTTCTAAATC
Organism: Tetranychus urticae; assembly: GCF_000239435.1. The sequence continues at coordinate 117,622 of NW_015449968.1, forward strand.
CGTTTCTGATTTAAGTCAGTTTACAGATTAAATTGTTGACTTTTTTTTGTTTCGTTGCTTCAGTGTCTCAATGCGTCTAACTGTTTGGGATTAAGGTTTGGATGATTGAGTTGAAGGGATGAACAAGGGCAGCATAAATGGTTCTTAAATTATTATCAAGATGAGTTGAAAGGATAACTTGATAATGGCGAAATTGGTGAAGAGAAAAAGGTTAAGCAAAGAGACAAAATTGGCTAAAGATAACAATAATGATGAAACAAAGGCAGGAAAATGCAATAATAAGGTTATTTAAGGTGAATTTGGATGATCATGTGAAGAGAAAAAGATTTCCTGGTTTTACTTTCCATCAATGAAACATTCGACTTTTCAGTTTCTTCTTTTTCTCTTCTAAAAACAGTTCGAAGTACACTTTTTGACATGTTAATTCAATTTAATGATATAATAATGATAAGTCAACATTTTAAACTCGTCAACGTTAATAAAGTGATTACAGTTTTGACTTTATTTTTGCTGCCAAATCTCAACTTTACCACAATCAAATAATGTATTTCATCCTTTTGTTTTTAGAGTAAAAAATGTTTACCATTGAGAGTAGATTCAATAACATCAAATGGAAATGAATTAAAACTGTTTTTGTTGTTGGCTTTTTCAGTTCATGGTTGTATCGAGGCGAGCAAATTAAAATTCAATCCTTTTTTTGCACTTCTTTAATTCACTTTCAACTGGGGAAGAAACAAAAGTATTATCATTATTAATATCGCATTCAGTTTTGGTAAATCCTTGACAGAAAGTAATATAAAAGTGATAATAAATGACAATCTTGGATTCAACTGTCAGTTTTCACTTTTGATTTACTTTGAGAACTTTCAGAAATTGTTTTACATGGAAAAGAAATTAAGAAGCAAGTTTCATTCATTGTTCATTTGGATTGAAAGGTCAAACTTGTCAAAAGATTATTACAATTGTCCAAATTTATTGAAAAGATTATTCATAAAGATCAATCAATTCGGAAAACAGATGAAGAATATTCGACAAAATTTCCAGAATTTTTCATCGAAATTTTTAAAAGTTGATTATTCAGGACATTCATTTGCATCATTCTCAGCGGAAGGATTCTAAGGTCAACATTTGATTGAGACAAGATTCTGAAATGGTCGATATCAAGAATCAAAATTACAAATATTCAAAAAAGAATTTCTTTCGAAAGGTTTTCAGAGAGGAAAATCTCCCAAGTTCATGTAGTTGGACTGAGCTCAGTTCGATGTCGATTTTCGCGTTCAGAGAAATTCCAATTTTTGCTGTGGTCGCATTAAGCCCTAGATCAGTTGAAATTTAAGAGCTTCTTTGACGTCTTTTGTCGATGTTTTAGCAATTCAAATCTATTGCTTCAACACTCTGTGAGTTGACTTTGAGTTACTTTTCAAAGGGAATGTTTAGCTCGACTAGAGACTTGGAGCCTTCAAGTCGATATTGAAAATGGAAATAGATTTTGACTCTTTTAATCAATTTGGTCATGATGAGATTGATGAGAATGAAAAATGATGAAAAATGTATAAAATGGGGAGAAAATTTTCTCTATCAAAAAGTGAATCAAGGCAAACAAATTAAATTTCACTTTTACCAGCATTTCCAAGTTACTATGGACACTAAATCAAATTTATTTCACATCATTTTCATCCTAATCTTTATCATCTCATGTGAATCTCCCTTTTTCTGGTTCAATCTCAATTTTCTTAAAATACATTTTTCATCAAAGTTATTCACATTTTCACTCCCACATTTTATCGGCCTTTTCCTTCATCCTTTTTCACTTCTCTAAAGATGATGATGATCGCATTTCATTTTTTTTAAACATATTTTTTCATCTTTTATCGTCTTCCTTCTCTTTATCAATTTACTTTTTCCTTTTGTTTGAATTAACATGAAAAACTTGGAAACAAAATCTTTTTTGGACACCAATTGACCGCCCATTGTCATGGACATCATAGGGTTCCATTGTTATTTGACTTTACTTTTCTGTCCATCAGATTAGTTTTGATGTAACCATTATAATGATAATGATAATATAATCAGTCAAACAAAACTAAAATGAAATGAAATGTCAAATGGAGGAAAGCAAAATGAAACTCAACATTTGGATTGTAAAATTTTGCTAACATAAACTTGATTTTTTGAACTTCAATAAAATACTGATTCAATTGATATTTTTCAATATTAATTTGATATTTTCATTTTCGTTATTTAATAACATCAAAAATTGCAATAAATGCTCCAAATGTATCCATTGCAATTGAAAAATGTCTTCCTCTTCAAAAGCTAGTTTGATATCAAATTTTTCCAATTCAAATTGTTGTTCAGAAATTAATATACTAGGTGTTCAAACGGGTAGGTCAAAAAGTAAACGGCTATATCTTTAGAACGGATTTGTTTATTGATCTGAAAATTTGTATATAAATAGATTTTTATCGGGAATTAATGATATGTGTGCTCGAAATACCCTCACCTTTTTACAATTAACGCTATCAGACGATTTTCAAAAATACAGCTATAAATTTTTGACAAGTTTCCATTGAAATGTTATAATCCCATTATAAACTGCTTTTTCGAGTCGGGTGAGCGCTTTTGTTTCGCTTCTAAATACTCTGTCTTTTAGACATTCTCAAATTCCTAGTAAAGCTAATTAATATAAAATTAAAATGACCACGATAGTGCACCTATTTCTCGAGATATAAAGACCCAAAGTTTAACCTACCCGTTTGAACACCTGTTACTAAAGTAAATTGAAAATTTGTCGCTCATTGTCATTTCTCTGGTTAACTTTTTCCATTAATATTGGAATGTTGATTCCATTTGAATGGTGAATCGAAATTGCCAAATAATGTAATTGGTAACCACTTGGAATGATTATGGTTGTGAGTTGGGTCAAAGCTTTTACTTTGTACTAATTGCTTCTTCAATTCGTTTTGTAGATTTATCCACTTTCTGGTCCAATCGAGGGAGGAACTTTGGTTACAATTAAAGGTTCCAATCTTGGGTCGAGTGTTGATGAAATTAAGGATAAAGTCGCCATCGGAGGAATCCCTTGTACTCCGGTTGAGTATAACGTCTCTGTCAGGTAAGTCTTGTGAAGGAATAATTGTCGTATTTATCCTGGAATCTTCATTGGATTTTCGTTTTTCGCCTTTACAGAGTTGTATGTCGAACTGGTCCCAGTCCAACTGGACCTTATTCAGCCAACATTGTTGTTGGTAATCGAGCTGGAGTGACAAGAGCAAATGAAAATTTCGTTTACAAGGTAAGGATCATTAGCTTGCTTTTTTTGTTTCCTTCAATTGGCAACCTTTTAATACGTTTAACACATCAACAAACCATGTAATGAAAGAAGCGGTAAAGAGACGGATAATGTGTCTGAATGATAACCTATGTATAATGATAATGGATAGGGGAAGATGGAATGAAATGAATAAAAAAAAGTTTAAACAAATGCACATAAAGGTTGATTCATTGAGCTGGTCAAAGTAAAAGCTTGATGAGTTTTGTTTTCAGGAAAGTTATTTAATGATTCAAGTTCCATTGGGATGCATCAGGTTCATCACTATATTTAGATTTTCCTGGAGAGAGAAAAAGAAAGAAAGAGAAAAATGAAATAAATAGTTTGTAAAGCAAACCGTTGTTGATTATAATGATGATGATGCCAAAGATGAGCAAGAATTAGAATGGAGATTGTTTTAGTGTCTCCTTCAATTAAGACTATCTAATTAGGGCTCATCAAGAGGCTCACAAATTTGTTCAAAACTAATTAAATAGTTTGATGAAAATTAAGTACTGCTAATGGTTTGCTTATTTGAATAGTGAAAAGAGAAAGATGAGAATGATGGTAATGATGATTATGATGAGGACGATGGTGAGGGTGGAAAGCAATTGAGCAGCCATACTTAGGAATAGATGGAGGCCAATGAGGAAACATGAACACAGTCAATGAAATGCCAGTGACAATGAATGATTGTCCAGTTGTCCATGAATGTCTCCTGTTGAAAAAGGAAAAGGAAAGACGCAAAATTAGTAAATAATTAATAATAATATAAAAAGATGGGAAAATTACGTTTGTTGCTGAAAACAAATCTAGTGTCAATGGTAATGATGATGGCGGTGATTATGATGAAAGTAAATGAAGTTATATTTAATCATCATTAACACTGGTTAATCCAACAATAGACTTCATAATGGTATATGGTTGGTAATTTAGTGATAAATAGATGTTAAAAAAGCTCTGATTAAGTGACCTTCTTTTGATTTAGGATCATTTAATTAACATCTTGATTAGCAACCTTAACACTTGAATTTTGATTAATTCAATTTGCTTCTCTCTTTTTTTACAATAAACAATGTAAATTGTCAAGGAAGGGCAACATGTTGTTAACAATGGTCAAGTCAATTGGGTTGCATTTTTAGAGGTAATAACAAACCAATGTTGTTAACCAACAATACATTAAATGCAATTGAGTAAATCTAGATACAAAGAAAGTCAATTATTATATCAATCATTAATGATTTTAATAAGAGATTTGATTTGCTTTTTTTTATCTTTCCATCATTAAATGGCATTCAATGGAGAAACAGTTGAATGATCATGTAAACAGATTTTTTATAGCTATTAAACTGGTGTTAACAGTAATCTGTTTTAATTTCAATTCTGTGTAGTAAATTATAACTGTTTACTGATATCTACTATCAATAAACATTAATATATGAGAGGGAAAAAAAGGAGAAAAGAAGAGAAAAAGAACATAGAATTGATCAAAATTGATTTACCTTGATATGTTATTATATTGAAAAGAGGTTCAATCAAATTCCCTTGTGATTGTTGATAGTCATTAATATTATTATCAATGGAAACTGTTTGTCTCTCTTTATTAATAATATCAACAAGAGGAAAAACAAGCAATAATAATAACAATAACAGTATAAAATGTGAACCATAACAAGACAAAAAGTAAAGCTAAACAACAAATTAACAGGTCAGTTGTTTTTATTGATATCAGCTACACTTTTGTCTGTCCCTTTTGGGTTCAATAGTAAAATGAAATTGCTTTGTTCTGGGAACAAAAACCAATCAACCAAAACTCTGGAGTGAATAAACTATCATTATTATCAGTTCCATTTTTTTCATCATCAAAATAATATTCAAACATTTTCCCATAGAAACCTTTGAAAGGTTTCTTCATGCTTATATTTGAGATTGAAGATGGAAAGCAACTGAATGAATCTTTGGGCGACTAGCAGTTTAAATTGTTAACAATCAAATCTGGTTCTTTTTGGGTTATTTTTTGGTTAACAAAGGGTTTGGTTAAAAGGGAGTGAATAAGGTAATTGTTGTAAATTATCATTGGAAATTCAAATGATTGGATTAAATAAAAATTAATATTTTTACTTTAGCCATTTGCTATTATTAGACTTTAGGTTTGTCAAGAAGTCCAATTTTTACCCAATTTTGAAATAAATTAATATTGAGGTTAGAATTGAGTTTCAAGTTTGTACCTAAATTTGATTAAATGGGTATTTTACAATTGATTGAATGATTGTTAAAGGTTGTAATTAGTTTTTCTTACATTAATCTTGCAATTAAATTATATTCCATGAAAGTAATGTAAGTTAATTTGGTGGAAAGTGAAGTTGATTGAGGTTTGGTATTACTGAAGAAGGGATGAAAGACGCAAGGAAAGGGAAATTCAATTTGAATGAGAATTGAATTTGAACATGATGGAGAAAAGGTTGGAATAGTCTGAAAGGCTTCTTTTTTAACCAACACTGGCAAAAAAAGCTAACGTAAGGTCAACAAAATTGATTTGATACCAATGGTTAGCAATTGAAAATAAGTTTACACTCCATCATTAAATTGATTGTAATCAATTGGGTAATTCAACGATTGATCTTGAGCCAATCTTTTCTCATTCCAATTGATTTTCATCAACTACTATTGTTAGTGATTTGGAGTAAAACAGAAAATAAAACTCAACAAGAATAGAAAAGTCAATTGTAAACATTTCTATTACACGTTTTGAAGAAATTATTTACTGTTTATCAACAATACAAAGACTGAGGAAGAGAGAATTGTTCCTAACATGTAGCCAGAACTTTTTGTTGGTTGATAAATAAACCTTGGTTAACCTGGTCTAGTTAAATTTGCTTTTAGTAAAATGTACAAAATAGACATTATTTCATCAATATCGATCAGGGAACAACAGTGATGAGGTTAATGTAGTTTGCACATGATGGGTACCTTAAGGAAGGAGGAAGCGAGAAACATGATCTTGAGAATCTTGAATGAACCAGAAGGTCAGCTAATCAGATTAATTGCTAATTGACTGGCATTATGTTGGTTAATCCATTTTGTTAATCAAAGTAAGGCAAGATTTAGTTTCCTCTATTGTGTTAGGCCAAAGAAGAAGGGAAAAAGCCATGCTGCTACCTGAATATACATAACCTAAATAGAAATACAAAAGAAGGTTAAAATTGCTTTACATGGTACATGCTCATTACCTGAATTTTTGAAGAAACAACTTGCAACATGTATTTGCTCAATCATGTGTTCATCAGATTCTCGTGATCCTTTTAAATGCTCTTTAAGTCTTTGTCATACTCTTTTCCTTGTGTTTTGTCTTCTTCTTCTTCGTATTCGCCTTCATCTTTTTTCTTCCTTTTCTCCGATTTATTGTATAACATTATTATGTTCCCTTGGAACGCAAAAACTCAATCAACCTGAAATGAGAAGAAAATTGGATGAGATTAACATGCCACACCAATGGTGTTAATTTGAAACTTCTGAAAATGAACAAATGAAAGGCAATGGAGAAGAGGGAGTGAAGGAAGAAGAAAAAATTAAGACAGAAAAGGCTATAAGTAAACAAGAAAATTACCAGAGAGGGAAATTCAGGGAGATGATGAAGGTGAAAGAGACAAAAAGATGTAAAATCTGTACCCAGATAGATAAACAGAGGAAAGTGGGGAAGTTAATCAAGGAAAACCATTTTGTATTTAATCCAAGTGATTACACAGAATTGTCATTGGTCTCAACATTTTTCCATTCCACTAATCAATGGTAAGAACCCAATTTGGAAGCATAATCAACTGTAAGGGTTAAAATATGCTGATCCTCGTCTCTGTTCATCATTTACAGAGTATACAGAATGTTTCCATCAGGGAAGAAGATAATCTCTTATGCGCATAAAAACTCAATATGGATAAAACATCTGTATTTTGAATTAACCGCTCAATTTATGCGCATCATTAGATTAACCCACTGATTGAAACCATTGGTACACTTTGTATGTTAGACATCTGAAAAAGAAGGGAGAAATAAAAGAAAATAAATTGAAGATTAAAGAAAAGTAAACGAAAGTAGAGAGGTGAGGAGCGAGGTATAAAGGTCAATATTGTACATACACAGGAAATTTATCTCGGTATGGTTTATGTTATTCAACAAGCATAAATCTGTAAAGTTGACAATGTATTCGCTTTTTGTTTCGCGTCCAGGTCTTTCATATCTTTAACACCTTTTTTCACTCTCGGTTGATGTGGCCATTGTTTTGCTAGTTTCCGGTTAAGGCTTATTATTTATATGTGCGAGGATTGGAAAATATAAGCCATTTGGGTTTTAATCCGATTGATTATGTGATGAAAAAGAAGAGAGGAGAAAGTTGAAACCACTTAAAATAAACAATAATCATATCAGGCAAAAAAATCTGTAAATGATGAAAAGAAATAAAGAAAATAATGAGAATTATGAGGATAAAGATGAAGAGGAGGAGGAGGGTGGAGTAGGAGGAGAAGAGAAGATGGAATGAAAAGAAGGCAAAGAGGCAACATTAGATTATTAAGTGTGAATAATAGATTATATTGTATATGTGCTATTATAATATCAAAAAGATTTAAGTAATCACAATACTTACTTTACTTTTAATTTGATTTTCCGTTATACTCATTGTATTATCGTTATTCTGTAAAAGAAGAGAGGAGAGGAAAAGGCAAGCAAAATGAAGGGATAAGAGTGAAAACAGTAAAAAAGTCGCATAAGAGTGTAATCATCTATTGGTAATGAGTTTAACTGGTTAACTCATTTACTCACACTTCAATTAAGACTGTAAAACTGTTGTTAATTTATGTTGATGTTCATGTATTAGATGATTTGTGTTACGGACTTTTGTTTCCTATTTACTCAAATCATTTGCACTTGTCAACAGTATACGCAATAAAGGGTTGGCCAAGAGATAGAACCAAGTGTATTTTGAACCAGAAGCGGAACAAGTCAAACTATTAAATGTTGATTGTTAAACTTGAATCCTTCCAAATGACCAAATATTTAATCAAGTATTTAATGCAATGCTTTTTTTGCTTGTCTCTTTTTTGAATTTCAAATTAAAGGCTGTTCAATTGATGGACGTTAATCCTAAGGTTGGACCTCAATCTGGTGGAACTCATCTTTACTTGGCTGGTTCCAATTTCAATATTGGATCAAACATTGAAATCTATCTTGATGATATGCCCTGTGATATAAAAAAGTAAAAATAATTAATTGATTATACATAATTAGGCATACATATTTCATGGAAAAGCATTAAATGAAAGAAAAAAAAGAAAGATATTTATGTAAGAAGAGGGAAAAATATGCTTACTCAGAACATGTGATAATGAGACTCAAAAAATTAATGGATCCAATTGTCTTTGTTAATGGCTTAGTTAATCACCCTTAGCACTGTCGAGTCAATAGCTGTCCAATTTTTGCATAATTTAACCCAGAGAAATTATTTAAACAAACACAATTAATAATACCAGAGGCTGCTCCACATATGACTGATCGCAAATTCCTTTGCGCTGCGTACGATGAATTAAATCCACAATGTGGATTCCACATTGAAAAGACTTAAATTTTTAATAAACAAACATCTTTAATGAGAAAAACTAAAATGAAATAAAATCTGTATAGATTAATACAAATAAACAAAAGAAACAGCCGTTAACAATTTAAAATGAAAAGACGGTTAACTTATGACAAAGAAAACAGTCAACCTTATGACATCATATCATTAAGAAAAGTAAACAAACGCTACCTAATGAGTGTTGAAGGGATGAAAATAAATTTTTTTTATTTGAAAATTTTCCTTTAATTGTTATAATTTATTGATTTTTTTAATCTCTTTTTTTCGCAGATCCATGATTGCCAATCGTCAGGTTACATGTCGAACTTCACCTTCTCTGACTGCTCCTTATTGGGTTCAAAAGTTAACCCTTCTTCTTGATGGTGCCAACCTAACCTTACCACGCCCTTATACTTATGGCAAAGATCCAACCATTCATTCCATTTATCCGAACAAAAGTTATATCTCAGGTGGACGATTAATCTATGTCACTGGAAATCATCTATCTTTTATCGCACAACCTCGAATGATTATTAAACATTCATCCAGAATTATTGGCAAAAGTTTGTGTCTTCCAGTCAATGATACTCTTATCAAATGTCCCGCTCCTTCAATTAAACCATATCTCGAGTCATTTGCTGGACCACAAGCTACTTCATCATCATCTTCAATGACTGCTCCATCTTCTGAGACTGGTTTCGATTCCTCTACAACAACATCCAATGAATATTCTCGTTTGATCTTGTCACCTTCACACCATGATCTTCCTAGATCTGATCATCTCCATGCTCGTCCTCATCTTCATGGTCATTCCTCTCATGCTCATCTCATTTTTGAAATAGCCTTTGAAATGGATTCGGTTGAAAGTGTCACTAATGTCCGGGATAATTTTCCGTCCGTTGATTCAAGCCTCCATTATGTACCTGATCCAGTTTTCCGGTCATTTGACAACGATGGTATCAAATTGTATACAGGAGAATCTTTAGTCATCGATGGAGATAATCTGAGACTGGCTGCATCTGAAACTGACGTGAATGTTACTATTGGCAATCGACCATGTAATTTAACATCACTAACAATGAATCAGTTAGTTTGTTTACCACCAACCGAGGCTTATGCTATGAGCTCATATACAGATTTATTTGGTCGATCAACTGAAACCAACTTACCAGTAGTGGTGGTTGCAATTGGTAACAATATAAGGAAACAGGTTGGCTTTCTTCGTTATGATGCCAACTCTACTCACGAAGTTCCATTCATGTTTATTGGTTTAACATCAGCAGCTGGTTTACTGCTCTTACTTTTCAGTTTAGCAATTTTGGCTTTTATTCGTAATAGATCGTCCAATGTTGCCAAAGAATCGGTTGATCTCAAACCACGATCACTTGGTCCTGCAATTGGTTCCCATCCATTACCCACAACTATTCCAACACCCATCTATTCAGCTCGTCCACCAACTTCACTATCAACAGCCACTACAATGATTGCCGGTGCTAGCTGCTCAACTCGTACTTTGAATCGTGCTCATGCTGACCATATTTATGAATCCATCGACAATTTACCAGCAATTCGGTATTCATCCAAAGTCAATCTTGATTATACTTATTTTGGTCACCCAGCCGTCAATTACATACGCCGAGTTTGATGAAAACCTAAACAAAAAACCTTTTGTTTCCTATTTAATCCCGATTCCAGTAGAGTATAAAATACTCATTTCTTGGTAACCAATTATTACATTCACCATGGCAACTCAGATATTTTTCAACTTGATAGGGACATTTGGTTACAATCGTCTCCAATCAATGTTCTGATTTATTATAAACTGGTGCTGGAAATGTTAACTGGACATATCAGGTAAGAATAAAGTGAAGAAAGTCTATTAAAATTATGAAGTCTAACAATTTTTCTTTTCTTATCTACTTTAGGGTAACAATTATTTTACAAAAGCTGTAAAATCAAACATTTGATGATTATTCAAATTATCTGGAATTTTATATGGAAATACGTTTGCCAATGGATAATTCAATTCTGAATATTCCAAAACTAAAGAGATGATATCGGGATTAAATGGAAACTGCCAACATGAAGATGAAAATGGTGAATTGAAGCTCCTTGGGATTCAAATGGATGAAAAAATAGCCGCAAAATGCTTGAATATATGTACATTGTTTAAACCAAAGTCTATTTTGCATTAACCAGAAAAATGGAATGACTATTTCATCTTGAATGTTTATAATCCTTTTTCGCCGAATTTCTTTTGCTGCCTCTTCAATCATTCTAATCATCCTCATCATCCTCATCATTTTCACTTTTTACTCTAAATTATACAAAGTCAATTTAAAAGTCAATCAATTTGTTTCATCATCATTCATTGTTGATGTAATTTATATTGTAAACTAAAGTCAAAGAAAAAGATGAACTGTGATTGTTTAGATAATTCAATAATTTACAATTATATCTTCCTTGTATCTAAAGGAATCCCTTTTCCACATTCAGTCTTCGTTTTTTCTTATCTGTGAGAAGGTTCATTGTTACCTTCATCTCTTTTCTTGTCTGTCAAAAAAACGAAAAAACAAATCAATCCAAGTGTAAATAATTGTACATAAAGTTGCCACAAATAATGTAATTAATAAATACAAAGACAAACTGATTAAAAAGTTTGCTTTTTGAAGATAAAAAATTTGATATTTCAACAATTCTTCATAATCCATGAAACCGTAAATCAGTTGAATCTAGTCTTTGGCAAAAATCTTCCTATCACATTTCAAGATTGGCCGTCGATACTTTGAATCAATCATGTAATAATTAAGTTAAACAGTTACAAAATAAATGAGTGTAAAGCTTAGCGCAAGAGTACTGGAATTAAATATCAACAAGTTTTAGCTATGAAATTGCTAGATTTTAATTTCGTTTCAGAGCGGCTTTTCTTTAGACCCAATTTCAATATTATATTTTGCTTCATTCACGAGATATTTATTCATGAAAACTGCAACTTTATTCATTTCTCTATTTTTCAATAGAATGGACGAAAGAATTGCTGTGAATGAATAAAGTAATATTTTATTGCTATTTAATATCTTGAGTTTTAATCATGGAATGATCAATTTGTTATGACCCAAACACAATAATCACAAAATAGCCAGAAATTGTCTATAAAACATGTCAACAGTTTGTTTAAATTCAACCAAAATATCGTGCAAAACTACTCTGTAATTAAAGACTGATTCTGTTAATGCAGTTGCTTTGCTGGTAATATCTTCAAGATTACGAACTGTAGTCTGAGCTAAAATTCTTATTTTCTCCTTTTTTTCAGTCGAATCGTATTTCTTGACATCACTTTGGTACATTTTTAGAGATGCAGACAACTTGGATTTAACAATGTTGAAAGAAGGAGAATCGATAACTTTGATTTCTAGTAAAGCGTCTGGAGTGTCTTTGGTCAAATCGGGTAACTTCAAGAATTCAAACTCACGGTTAAATGTTTCAGTCAATGAAGCAAATTCCGATATGAAACCTTTCATTGTGTTGTCGTAAGTATCGTCACCTATCACTTGACTATCCTCCATCAATTCAAGATCAGACAAGAGGATAGCGAAACCTTCATGAACAACATTACAGAGGTCGATCTGTTTCTGGTTGATACCGATTGTCGAATTGGAAATAACTTTGATTTGTTCCATCTTGTGATTGACTCGATCCATGAGCAAGTCTTTGACCAAAACAGGACTGTATCTTCCAACAGCGTCGTTGAGGAAATCAACATCTTCAATGTGACTGATACAGTTGACCAAACCTTGATTTAAACAAGAAATTAGTTAGATGACAATCAAAGACAATTTAAATTGTCTGCATTTAACTTACCGATACAAAATAAGGCGACGAAAAAGGCTTTTGAATACATTTTCAATTTGTTTTTGAACAATATCAATGACTGAAAGATGATTTAGAACTGAAATTATTGGTGAATGAATGCTATTTATTATTGTTTCAACTGGTTTCAGCAAGTAAAGCAACAATTATCATGCCTGAACAATGAGCTTGATTGTATTAATCTGAGCGATAATATCTACCGAATTCAATGTTTAAATAAACGTTATTTATTGTTTCACAAATCAAATGCCCTTGGCAGGATTAGATAATTCATTATTAGGGTGGAATTAACAAAAAATTTCAAATCAGAATGAAAATTGTCATCGACAATTTGATCATTAACCTGAACCCTATTTTGTCTGACCATTTTTGACTTGCTATTTCATTGTATAATGTTGGAGGAAAGTATTTCATTATTATTTAAGAACTTTGAGTAAATTTTTAGTCCTGATTAATCCATTAGATGATCAACAAAAGTTACTACTACACAATGCAATGGATTAATTAGACTTGCAATAATCAAGAGAACTATCGAAAGTAGTGTTCGATCAACAGTTTTATCGTTGAAAGATAGCTCTAAACTATGCATCTATTAGCCTCATGAATTTTATTATAATAACCACACTAAAGAATATCATTGAAATTTTTCTTCCTTCAATCTGGTTGCTACTAAAAAAGACACAATTGTTACATTTAAACACAATTGTTGCACAAATGCTAGAAGATGAACGGGTAAAAACAGGCAAAAATGAATTTGTAAGCCATTCAAACTCTGTCAGTTTGTTAAGACACAAAAACTGGGTCCATTTGTGCGATTCAAAGATTTATTTGATGAACAGTTTGCGAGAAAATCGAGTTGAAAGTTAAAACTTCGATCGCTTTTTGTGCAATAATGAAAGCAGATTTTTTTGTCAAACTCATGCCATTTGATGCTACTTCTAATAATCAACCAGAAAATTGGCTTATTTTGAGGAATAACATTTTATTTTTCCTTTAAAGCCGATAAGTTCGATTTTCATTTAAACCGACCACTTTCAGTGACCGCAAGACTTGAAGAGTTGAAACTTATTATATGTTCATAAACATTGTTTGTACACATTCTGGATTGTCTGAGCTCTTCAAAATCTCGACAGTTCTCTTTATTTTGGACATTGAACCTAAAACTTTGAACCTCGATATTTCGAGAATAGCATCACTTACGATTACCATTTGTTTGCTGATTTAATTCTACACTAATTAACTATCTGATGGAATTAAATAACTATCCATTGGTGCATTCGGGTTATGGTTTTTAGTGTGTAGAGGTACGAATAACAACTTATTTAACAAAACAAACTCATATTAACCCATTTCTTGGTAAATAAACCAATTTTCTGGTTAATGTTGCAAACGTAATGCTAAAAGTACTGCTAAAGGCTGGATCATTTGAGCTAAGCGTTGAGACTTAGTAGAATTGTAGGGGGTAGAAACTGAGTCCATTGGTGCTACTAAATAATTCATACGATGGACAGTTTACGAGAAAATCGAAGTCAAAGTTGAAACTTCGATCGCCTATTGCCGGCTATAGGAGCAGATTTTTTTCACGAAACTTAGCAGCAGCTGTGTAACTTTTAATAAGCAACCGGAAAATGGTCTTATTTTGAGGCATAATATTTTATTTTTCCTTTGAAGCCGATAAGTTCGATTTTTAACTAAACCGACCTATTTCAGTGACCGTAAGAGTTATCTGACTGAATCTTATTTTTTATTTCATGAAAATTGTATGTGCACATCATGGATTGTATTATTTTTGCAAACTATCAATAGTTCTCTTGATTTTGGCCATTGGCCTTAAAAGTTTGAACCTAAATATTTCGAGAAAAGTGGTACCTACAATCACTATTATTTCACCAGACATTTGATTTCATTATGAGCTATAATGTTTTGAAAAATAAAATCCATCAAGTTCCTATGAAAAAAAGCTATAGCATTTTATTACTTATGGTGTCAGATGGGATTTTTGATTTATAAAGATGATTCGTTACTGAACACAAACCTTGATTGTTTGGAAGATATTCATTTTTAAACGTATTGAGTGATATTATATTATAGCCCATAATAAAATCGGATGTTTAGTCAAACAATGATGAATGAAAGTGAAGCCATTCTCGAAATATCGAGGTTCGAAGTTTTAAGTTCTATGACCAAAATCCAAAGAACTGTTGATAGTTTGAAGAGCTCAGACAACCCATGTTGTGTGCAAACATTGTTTATGAACATATAATAAGTTTCAGCTCTTTAAGTCTTAAGATCACTGAAAGTGGTCGGTTTAAATGAAAATCGAACTTATTGGGTTTAAAGGAAAAATGAAATTTTATTTCTCAAAATAAGTCCATTTTTTGGTTTACTATCAAAATTAGCATCAAATAGCATAAGTTTCATGGAAAAATCTGCTATTGTTATTGCACAAAAAGCCATCGAAGTTTCAACTTTGACTTCGATTTTCTCGTGTTCTGTTGGTCGCATGAATTATTTAGTAGCACCAATAGAGCCCGTTTTTATAGCCCAACAAACCCACTAGTTATCAATTCTTAACTCAAATTTTCGAGCCTCCTGCAGTTCTCTTTGCATTTCATTTGCAACTTTAACCAGAAAAGTGGTTTATTCACCAAGAAATGGGTTAATATGAGTTTGTTTTGTTAAATAAGCTGTTGCTCGATCATTTACAGCCCAAATATCGCAACCCGGATTCACTAATGGGAAGTTATGTGATAGAATTTAATTATTTATTGGTAAAGGATTGGATTAGAGAAAGAATGATGAATGAAAGTGAAGCCATTCTCGAAATATCGAAGTTCAAAGTCTTAAGTTCAATTGCTAAAATCTAGAGAACTGTTGATATTTTGAAGAGCTCAGACAACCCATGTTGTGTACAAACATTGTTTATGAACAGATAATAAATTTCAGCTCTTTAAGTCTTACGGTCACTGAAAGGGGTCGGTTTAATGGGAAATCGAACTTATCGGTTTCAAAGGAAAAATAAAATGTTATCTCTCTAAACAAGTCCATTTTCTGGTTTACTATCAAAATTATCATCAAATAGCATAAGTTTGATGAAAAAATCTGCTTTCACTATTGCACAAAAAGCGATCGAAGTTTTAACTTTCAACTCGATTTTCTCGAAAACTGTTCTTCAGAGGAATCTTCAGATCACACGAATGGACTCAGATTTTATGTCTTAATAGACTGACAGAGTCTAAATCACAAACAAATTTATTTTTCTCCGTTTGCACCGATTTATGTGTCAGTGTACGACTCAATTTATGTCAATTTGTGCAAGAATGTAACAATTGTGTTAACTGTGTCTTTTTATTCATAATAACAATCTGGAATAAAGTACAACTCTCATTGATCAGAGTAAATCGGTCCAAAACTTTACCGGACATACTTTAGTCTTGTCTGGGTTTAGTTCAACGCTAATTCATCATTCTAAACCGATAAATAACTGTTTCGCTCCAGCATTATACGATGAGCTCAATCAGTTCTTACTGTTTAAATTGTTAAATTGAACGAATTAACATTGCAAAATGATCAAATTGATTTCGTCCAAACAATTGAAACCTCAGAAGGACCGATTGCATTACCTTGCTTTATGAATTGCAAAACAAAATATAAGATTGGCGAGCTATTAATGGTAACTGAAGTAATAAAATTGTCTCCAAATTTTTGTTGTTTTGGTTTAAATGATACAAAATTTTGAGCAAAGACAAATGTCGAAGCCAGGAACAATAAGATTCGGAATAAACTATCAACTAACGTGATCAGATTAACTGATCAACAGTCAATAGCAATGAACCCGATTTGAATAGTCAAGAATGATCAATAGCCTGAGCTTGAAAGTCTTACCAGTTTTGTAAGATTTTACAGTCAACATTAACTTTCTACCTTTCTGTCTTTTCACCTTTTCACCAACAATTTAATCGTGTTTATCACAATAATCATAATAATAGCATTAATAATAGTAATGATATTAGTAGAAATGCGTAGCTGTTAATAGAAATACGAAATGATATAAAGATTGAAAAATGTAATCATCAGAAAGTAGAGAAAGTAATGATTTGAATGGATTCAATTTTTGAGTCAAAACTTCAGACTGAATCAAAATATGCTTCCATAACCACAGTGAGCGATTTGAAAGGGAAAATCTTGGATTTTTAATTTTCTTCCGGATTCTTTTTCAAACCAACATTGAATCATTGTATCAATGATCAGCATATGACTGAGTGAATGAACCAAGTTATGCAACGCACTTGTAAGGTAATCTGATAATTGTAAACACGATTCATGTGATTCATGAAGCTAAGTATGGATCTTAACCAGTTATTAAAGCCATTCAGCGTTAGCTGGTTTCAGTTTAAAATTTTGATTGAAAAAGTGATCAATAATGAACAGTAAATTTACACAGGCCTTCAGTCTAGGTAAGACATTTTGTTTGCTTTTTGGTTTGTATTTTCATTTTGATTTATTCCAATTTTAAATTTAGATTCACCCAATCGGAGTGAAAAGAGTGACTTTTCGCAACAGGATAAACATAGTAAATCATGTGCAACTAGAGTCAACAATCACTGGAAAACCAATGACAATAAAAGTCAATCCATGTCAAAGTTCAAGAAGCCAGGCTCTGGAGTCGAGTTGGTTGACCAAGCAACCAACTATATGTGGTGATTTGATTAACAGCCAAGTGTTATCGCCATTTTTCGATTAATTAAGTTTTGTAAATTTCAATCAGCATTAAAATGCTTATGGAAATATTTTAATAACCATTTTACCCAGATTTAGTTGGATTCATTAATATTAACTTTTATTGCCTAACAGTAAAGGAAGCTAATTCTTGAGTATTAACTTTTGTTGCCATAAATATTGAAGTATTCAATCTCAAGAGTTGTATCTCATTGCTCAAATAAATAAACGGAAACAATTAACAATTAATTTTTTTATTGAAAACCCGGAACTTTTCAACGACAAGAGTTTATCTGTGTTTATCAAGACAATGATTACTGCTAATAACTTCTTTAGTGGTTAACTTGATGAGTGTAAATATTTAATGTTGTATTCGTTCTCCATGTTGTTCACCACTTGTTCACGTCTCTTCCACTTCTAAACCATCGATTAAGCTAACCGAATCTTTAACGCGAAAACTGAAGAGAAAAGCAGCAATTCCAATTGTACATGTAATTATTAACAAGATGCAATGGAGATGAAGACCAATATAATCTGAAATTAGGAACATGATTCCCATTGATAACGCTTGTATACTGGTTAAAATAGCAAATGGTGGTGCTGCATTGTCCGGATAATATTCAATAATGAATCTGTAAATTTGCGTCTCGATACATCCATCCGCGAATCCAAGAGAAAAGGCATTAATAAAGGCGAGTGTTAAGCTATTTTAAAAGAAAAATATGATTAGTTTCATGTCAAATTAACCAGTTTAATCGTTTATTCTAGTTATGCACTGACCTGGGGTTAATAATTGCTGGATCGTCAGTGTCCATAGTCGATGAATTATTAGGAAGGTTGACGTAAATAGAACCAAATGTGAAAATAGATAAAACGTAAGCAAGTACCAAAATGTATTCTTGTCTCTTCACGCGACGGCTCACAATTAATAATATTCCAGCAGCTATTTGGCCAACACCTAAAAGAAGTGTTAATTTGAGAATTACTTGAATGATTCGATTTTCATTATTTGTAATATTATTACCGATCAGCATTCCAGTTCCACCAGCATATTGTTTCCTATTCACTCCAAATGCTTTTGTGAAACCAACTGATGTAGGATAAATTGAATTGAAAAATGAAAGCTCTAGACCTAAAATTAAACAAAGATAATGTAAGAAACTTTAAAATAATTCAACTGAACTTTCATCAAGTCAACTGAGAGTCAATGACGATTATTTACAAAATAGCTACACTAACCTGTGTAAAAGATAAGAATGACCAGCAAAGCCATTTTCTTTGTAGCCATAAGTTTGACCGATTGCCCTGAAAATAAAAGCATTTGTAATGAAATATTTTTAGCACTTGAAATAGCATGATAACATTAGTGTGAGACTAGCTTATTAGTAATCGTTTTACATACCAAATACTTTTAATACTGGTTCAGATTTTTCTACTTCATCTGGTTTTTTCAAGAAAAATGTTAATATAATGCCAATTATTCCAAACGATATAAGACTCGAATATAATAAAGTTCGCGTGCTTGCTGGTATATGTTCTTTCCCTTGAAATAGATATGCAACAACAACATTGCCAATAACAGCTCCACTGTTCATCGTTAACCACATAATTCCAGAGTCTCTAGTAGCGCTTGCACCATTGCTAGTAAAACTCAGATACGTTCCTTGAGAGCTCCACATAACTATTGAATAAGAGATAATTTTAAATTAAATTGTTTAAAGTCATAGGAAATTGAAATTACGCGATGTTGATATGCCTGAGATGACGGTGGCAATGTAAAGTCCATATTTGAAGGGAAACAAAAAAGTGCCCAATGCAAGACTACAAACAATCAATTGAACAAGAAATGGTAATCAAAAACTGGTCAAATTAGAGACAACCTTAGATTGTCAAGAAATCTGAATCTGTAGTTACTTGAAACCGAATGCTCCTAAGGCAAGAGTTCGTTTAGAGTTGATCAATGAAATCAATGGCGGAGTAAACCATGAAAAAATTGCATTAGTCCAATTAAGTATTACAAAACTGATGTAACCGCTCCATTTGAATCCATTCCAAGCTTGTTTATAGTCATCATTTATTGAATCCGCTACCAGCTCCTGAAATTGATATAAAAATAATAATTTTAAATATTGTTGACTCTGAACTTTGACATTGAAGCTATAACATTGAAAGCTTAGATATTGGAAGATTTAAGCTTACCGGTCATAGCAAAATCTTTGGGTGTTAATTGTAACATCCTGAAGATAAATAAATAAGATAACTCTGATATTTAATATCAGAATGTTTGGTGGTACAATAATTAGTAAATTATTTATAAGATATAAATAAAATAATGCAAACTAAAGATGATTTTTAAGCTCAAATGATGGTAAAGATAGGATTCATGATTGGCATCTTTTTAAATGTTTATGTAAATTGCTGTTTCCTAGATTCCAACATATTTGACAGTTGAAAAAATGAATACCAAGTTTTAGTTTTGGTAAGGCATCAGTCAAGAATGGACCAGTCAATATGGTTAAAATTTGAGAAATAGTCTTACCTGAATATTGTAGGAAGTATAGAATGGAAGTGTTATAAAAAAATAAACAACACTAAAGAAAATAATTGGCTTCAATGGAAGGATTTCATCGTCTGAAGGCATTTTTTGAAATTTAACATCTAATATTTACTAATTTTTTCAATAAACTTTTAAACTTCAATCCATGAACAAAGAAGAAGAGGTGTTTCTCTTCAGTAGAGGAGATGAGGACAAAGAGTATACTCTTTGGATGAGGATATGAAGACGAAGAGGGACTGGGAATGGGATTGATACACTTGAGTAACTAAAAATTGTTTAATTATGATTGCAGAAAATTACTTGTTTTGTGATTAAGTCAAAATATTTATCACAAACATGCGTTGATATTCAAATCAAATCAAAGCGCGCTCAATACAAATTGGATAACTCTAATCTATATTTTTGTTTTTTATTTCAGCAAACTATCATGGTTCATGATAATGGTAGTCTAGCTGAAATCAAAAGGGGACGCTGCATCATGGGCATTGAAAAGAGGTGTTTCAACCGTTATTTGTAATGGTCATGAGTTCAATGATCAATTCATTTCAAGATCGATAGCCGACAAAGCAAAAGATATATTATTATTAACCTTATTTAATCCATCTTGACAAAACTCTTACTGTAATTATTGGTGAAGTGTCATCGTGTTAATCTTGTTATGTAGCTATTAATTGGCAGATCAATGGTGAATTTTGGAAAGAGTTATGTGGGCCAAGAAAATAACAATTGGAACTTTGGATAACTACAGTCCGCTTAAGGCTGAAAAATTGCTGAAATAGATTATCAAATTGTTTTATTCATTATAAAGTCAGTCAATTCTAGCTTAATTAGCTTAATCTAGTCAATATTCAATCAGAAAAGTTACTCAATTGTTTAAAACTGTAATCTAGTTCAAATTAGGCGCCTATGGGTAACTATGGTCTTTGAGATATCATGTTAAACAGCTGTTATTCATCGCCTACCTGAGTGTTTGGTTATTCAGCAGTTAAAGCTTAGCAAATTTGGTTAAACTGGTTGTTGATTTTTATTAATCTTGATTTTCAATTTAACCTTGTGTTTACAACATGGAAACAGAACTAATTCAACCTAATATTGGTAACGGATGTGATTTACCAAACTATCGGTGGACTCAGACGCTTTCTGAAATTGATTTGAGGATACCTCTTCCTGTACCTGCTAAATCAAGAGACATCAATGTTAAATTTGAAAAGACTCATCTCACAGTTGGCTTGAAAGGTTTGTTCTTGGTTTCAGTTAGTTTTTATTTGTTATTCGGTAACCTTGATTGTTTTAAACTTCAATGATTTTGTTTTCTCAGGTCAAACTCCAATCATTGATGGTGATCTTTTTGCCGCTGTCAAACTCGAGGAATGTTTCTGGACGCTAGAAGGACAAACTCTTTGCCTGTCTCTGGAAAAAATCAATAAAATGGAATGGTGGAATAAATTGGTAACCAGTGATCCTGAAATTGATACAAAAAAGATAAATCCAGAGCCTTCGAAATTATCGGACCTTGATGGAGAGACTAGAGCAATGGTTGAGAAAATGATGTTTGATCAAAGACAGAAAGAATTAGGATTACCGACTTCGGAAGAAACCAAGAAACAAGAAATTTTGAAAAAATTCATGCAAGATCACCCAGAAATGGATTTCAGCAATTGCAAATTCAACTAATGTCACACAAATTCACATACATTCTATTGAAATACAGAAATAAATGAAGTTGCAGTAAGTTGTAATAAATGATTGAATTATCTAAACAATCACAGTTCATCTTTTTCTTTGACTTTAGTTTACAATATAAATTACATCAACAATGAATGATGATGAAACAAATTGATTGACTTTTAAATTGACTTTGTATAATTTAGAGTAAAAAGTGAAAATGATGAGGATGATTAGAATGAGAATGAAGAGGCAGCGCAAGAAATTCGGCGAAAAAGGATTATAAACATTCAAGATGAAATAGTCATTCCATTTTTCTAGTAAATGCAAAATAGACTTTGGTTTAAACAATGTACAAATATTCAAGCATTTTGCGGCTATTTAATCATCCCATTTGAATCCCAAGGAGCTTCCAATCAATGCATGAGAACCGATTGCAGGGCGTGGTAAGGTTAGGTTGGCACCATCAAGAAGAAGGGTTAACTTTTGAACCCAATAAGGAGCAGTCAGAGAAGGTGAAGTTCGACATGTAACTTGACGATTGGCAATCATGGATCTGTGAAAAGAAGAGATGTAAAAATAAAAAATTATAACAATTAAAGGAAAATTTTCAAATAAAAACAATTTATTTTCATTCCTTCAATACTCATTAGGTAGCGTTTGTTTACTTTTTTAATGGTATGACATCATAAGGTTGCTTTTTCTTGTCATAAGTTAACCGGCTGTTTCTTTTGTTTATTTGTATTAATCCATACAGATTTTATTTCATTTTAGTTTTTCTCAGTGAATATGTTTGTTTATTAAAAATGTAAGTCTTTTCATTGTGTATTTAATTCCTCTTACTCATCGGAATTTGCATCCGTCATGATCGCAGCAGCCTCTGGTATTAATTGTGTTTGTTTAAATAATTTATCTCGGTTAAATTATTCAAAAATTGGACAGCTATTGACTCGACAGTGCTAAGGGTGATTAACTAAGCCATTAACAAAGACAATTGGATCCATTAATTTTTTGAGTCTCATTATCACATGTTCTGAGTAAGCATATTTTTCCCTCTTCTTACATAAATGTCTTTCTTTTTTTCTTTCATTTAATGCTTTTCCATGAAATATGTATACCTAATTATGTATAATCAATTAATTATTTTTACTTTTTTATATCACAGGGCATATCATCAAGATAGATTTCAATGTTTGATCCAATATTGAAATTGGAACCAGCCAAGTAAAGATGAGTTCCACCAGATTGAGGTCCAACCTTAGGATTAACGTCCATCAATTGAACAGCCTTTAATTTGAATTTCAAAAAAGAGACAAGCAAAAAAAGCATTGCATTAAATACTTGATTAAATATTTGGTCATTTGGAAGGATTCAAGTTTAACAATCAACATTTAATAGTTTGACTTGCTCCGCTTCTGGTTCAAAATACACTTGGTTCTATCTCTTAGCCACCCCTTTATTGCGTATACTGTTGAAAAGCAAAGATTCAAAGAGTAAAGGAAGAGCTCTTCCTTCTGGCGCCCCCAATAGAGTCGCTTTAAACTTCACAAAATTGTATTGAGAGATGTCTCTTCAATCTACTTTTTGGTTGACAAGTGCAAATCATTTGAGTAAATAGGAAACAAAAGTCCGTAACACCAATCATCTAGTACATGAACATCAACATAAATTAACAACAGTTTTACAGTCTTAATTGAAGTGTGAGTAAATTAGTTAACCAGTTAAACTCATTACCAATAGATGATTACACTCTTACTCTTTTTTACTGTTTTCACTGATATCCCTTCATTTTGCTTGCCTTTTCCTCTCCTCTCTTCTTTTACAGAATAACGATAATACAATGAGTATAACGGAAAATCAAATTAAAAGTAATGGATCAAACGGCAAGGGTCCCTATGAAAATCGAGATGAACTTCATAAAGCTCAACGAATTGTGATAAAAGTAGGAAGTGCAGTTTTAACCAGAGAAGATCAATCTGGATTGGCGCTTGGTCGGTTGGCTTCTATTGTTGAACAAGTTTCTGAACTTCGTAACACTGGTAAAGATGTTATGCTTGTAACCAGTGGATCAGTCGCTTTAGGAAAGCAAAAAATCACTACAGAGCTTAGAATGTCTCAGTCTATGCGTCAAACACTGCGACAGTTAACTACTGAATCGAACCGTGATAACAAGTCTACAGCTCTTCAAATTCGTGCTGCTGCCGCTATTGGACAAAGTAATTTAATGGCTCTGTATGATACTATGTTTACCCAGTACGGTGTTAAAATTGCTCAAGTATTGGCTACCAAAAGTGACTTCCATAATCCTATAAGCCGTATAAATTTAAATTACACTATAAATGATCTATTATACCTTAATATTGTGCCAATTGTCAATACAAATGATGTTATTGTTTCACCAATGATGCCAGATGATCCAGAGATTATTCAAGAACCAGAAACTGGACCAAAAGAGGTAATAATCACTTCTTTAATGAATCTTTATCTTATCCAGACTAGGCCAATACACAACAGGCTTCCAATTAGATTCAGGTTTTACCTTTTAGCTTTACGTCGTTCTTTCACAATTGCATGTACATTGTATATTTAAAATACATCTTTCAAGCAATTTGAGATCTTTCCTTATTATGCCACGAATTGAGTAACTAAAAATTGGGCGATTATAAATTGCAGAAAATTACTTGTTTTGCGATTAAGTCAACATGTTTTTGACAAACATGTGTTGAGATGCAAATCAAATCAAATCAAAGCGCGCTCAATACAAATTGGATAACTCTAATCGCATATTTTTGTTTTTTATTTCAGCAAACTATCATGGTTCATGATAATGATAGTCTAGCTGCATTGCTTTCAGTTGAGATCGGAGCAGATTTGCTCATCATTTTGTCTGATGTTGATGGAGTTTACACTGCCCCGCCTGGTCAAGAAGGGTCCAAATTGTTGAATATTTACTCTACAAATGGAGACAGCTCTGTTAGATTCGGAACCACCAACAAAGTTGGGACCGGTGGGATGAAATCAAAAGTTGACGCTGCATCATGGGCATTGAAAAGAGGTGTTTCAACCGTTATTTGTAATGGTCATGAATTCAATGCAATTAAGCATATCGTAAACGGGTTTAAAATAGGAACCTTTTTTACTAATCACCGTCAAAAAAATTCCTCTGTAGAAACGTTGGCGTCTAGAGGTGATTTAATTCAGTTTAATTTTTACATAAATATCACATTCTGACATTTTCTTTTGTTTTGACAGCTCGCATTGGTGGATATAAATTACAAGCTTTGAAACCTGAAGAAAGATCAGATATTCTTGTAAATATAGCAGATCTATTACTTGAGAAAGAGGCAGAAATTTTGGAAGTAAACAGGAAAGACTTGAAAATTGCTGAAGAGACAGGTTTAAAAATTTTTTATTCTTGACTTGTTTAAATATTTTATTTCATTCTGATTTTCTTTTTCCATTTCAGGTTTAGCCGCTGTTTTAGCTTCCCGATTAAAATTGAATCATGCCAAACTGAAAAGCTTAGCGGATGGGCTGAGATCGATAGCCGACAAATCAAAAGATATATTAAATCGTGTAATTAAGGAAACAATTGTTGCCGATGATTTAATTCTTAAACAAATAACTGTTCCAATAGGAAATATTCTTGTTATTTTTGAATCAAGACCAGATTGTCTTCCTCAAATTGCTGGTCTTTCAATAGCCACTGGTAATGGTATAATTTTGAAAGGCGGAAAAGAAGCAATTCATTCAAATCAATTTCTTTGGGAAATCGTGCAAAAAGCTCTTTCAAAATATGGCGTTGAAGACTCAGTTGCCCTGGTAAGAGATTCATTAATGCTCTCTAATTTAACGAAATTCGACTCTTGAGTAATTATTGGTGAAGTGTCATCGTGTTTATCTTGTTATTTAGCAATTAGTAATTGTTAATTTTCCCTTGCACTCAAAGATAACTGATATTTTTGTTTTTCCTTTTTTCAGGTGAATACCCGAGAAGAGATTGGTGAATTAATAACTCTTGAAAATCATATTGATTTAATAATTCCCCGTGGATCATATGAATTGGTGCGAGGAATCAAGGAAAAAGCAGGGACAATTCCTGTTTTAGGACATTCCGAAGGAATATGTCATGTTTATGTAGATAAAGATGCAGATTTAAAGAAAGCTATTGACATAGGTAAATGATTAGAGTCAAGCACCAATTTTTTATTTTCGTAGTACGTTGCCATGTCTAATTAAATCGATTTTCTTCTTTCGTTCCAACAGTCATCGATTCTAAATGTGACTACCCATCAGCCTGTAACGCTATGGAAACACTGCTATTGCATGGCTCATTGCTGAAAAATGACTTTTTCATTAAACTCTGTAGTCAATTGAAAGACAAAGGAGTTACTGTCCACTCTGGTCCCAAATTATTCGCTGCTTTAACTTTTGCACCACCTCCAGCCAGTTCATTGAAAAAAGAGTACGGAAGTTTAGATTGTACAATTGAACTGGTTGCGAATGTGGAAGACGCAATCAATCACATCAATACCTATGGAAGTGGTCACACTGATGTAATTGTAACAGAGAATGGTAATTTTTTTGTAATTTCACAAAGTCTTCATTTAACCTAATTGCTCATCTAATCTAATATCTTCTCTTACAGATGAAGTGGCTTCTTTGTTCAAGCAAAATGTTGACAGTGCTTGCTGTTTCCACAACTGTAGCTCAAGATTTGCTGATGGCTATCGCTTTGGTCTTGGTATGTCTGCACACCAATTTATTATCATTATTTATATTTCTAATTGTAATATCTGTTGTTATTTCTTTGACAGGAGCTGAAGTTGGAATAAGCACAGGAAAAATTCATGCTCGTGGACCTGTTGGAATGGAAGGTCTTTTGTCCACTAAATGGATTCTCTCTGGAAACGGACAAACGGTTCAACAATTCTCTAATGGAACTTGCCAGTATAAGCATTTGGAAGTTGATCCAGTGATGAAGAAAATTGATTAAACCACTTTAATTGACTCAACCAATTTCCACTTAATAAATCTCTGTTAGGCTTTTTATAAATCCAATATCAAATCAAATATGATGTCAACAGCAATTCTATTATCAATTTCCAATTCATGATCTGGTGCAATAATGAAACAAAAAGAAATGTTGATAAGCTGATAATCGATGACAATCTTATTTAGTTTGATGAAGATTCTGGTTTCAATTGACTTTATTGGATTACAAGATTAATAGTAAATTATTACTTAAAAAGTATTTAAGGACGCAAAATCAATAAAAATCCAAACATGTCTACAATAGGAAGTAAGGAGTAAAAGTCAAAACAAAGGAACAAGCAATATTACATAAAAAGATGAAGATAATTGTTTTCAATCATCTCTCGAGTGGACCAAACAAAGCAAAGGATTTCACCGTAATACATCTCGATTAAGCATCTTCATGTAATCAAAAGACCGTAATGTAACTAATCAAGCAAAGAGGAGCAATTTATTTAATCATCTTTGATTTATCAAAGTCTCATCTTTTTGTAACCCAAAGTCAAAAATAATTTACCAATTTAATCAAAATTGAAATGTAATTTACCCTGAATTTTCAACTAAAAGATCCATCCTCAACATCAATCCTCAAACAAACAAACCATTGATTGTTCATCATTTCATGTTTACATACTTTGTTATTACAATCAAATATTTAATTTATACTTTTAATTAAAATCAACTTGCCCAAACAATTGAGATAACCTCGAGTGCAACGAAAATCACAAGTGCCAATCTTTGACCTTTCAATAATGTAACCCACTCAACAATTTATAAACCACATGAGAAAATAATTAAACACTTAACAGCCAATGTTTGGTATTATTGATGTTTACACACCACGTAAACAATTAAATTGAAACAAGTCTTACAAGTCTGATTAAAACCATTAGCAATTTGATCCATCAAGCAAAAAACGAACGAAATGCTTGTCACCTTTAATTACCTTTAATGGCCATTGATAATCCAATGCTGACCCATCATTAGGTGAAACAAGATGTAGCCAAAATAATAAAAAGGTCAAATTTAATTGTCTTGCAATAATGATTCTTTCAGCATCATTATAAGTTTGCTTTAGTTGCCTTTCAATTGCCATCAAAATGTGACTACACCAGGCTAAACTGGATTGGCAACATTTATTCAATACAATCAAACGACTCCTTTGATTGTATCAATGATCATTACCGCCTTTTCAACCTTAAAACTAGATATTCACCTGAGCATTGAAAAATAATCAGCCAAAAATGCAAGAGTAATTGTAGCTTTATTATTTACAGCGAGAAAACAATCAAAATAAATTAATATAATCTGTTAAAATCCTTTGACTATTATTAAAATCTAGAGCTTATAAAATATAAAGTTGATTAAAAGCAAAAACATTTTCCTCTTCTCAAGGCACATTTCAATTAACAGTTTACTTAAAGGTTCAATGAATGTAAAGACAATTTTATTTTGCTTAATTGTGATTAAAAAAGGGAAAAAAGTACTTTTTCTTTAATTATTTATATATATATATTTAAAGGATGGACAATAGTAACAATAATTTATCTTTGATTTGTATCTTTAAGGTTGGTTAAAAATGTATAACCAATTTGTTTGGTGAAGGAAAAGACCATCTATGGACAGAGCCAATCTCAATAACAAAATGGCTATAATCGAGTGTCTCTTTCCTATCCACAACCGTATATCGAACCGAATTAAGGCCATCACGAACTGCCCGACGCTTTGCCATCCTTAATAACGCAGTTCTGACAGACAGACAAAAAAGAAGCGCAAATGAATGTAAATCAACATTTAAATGAAACCCAAATGACAATCGTAAAGCAAATGTCAAGAATCAAAAATGTTGACAAATGTGGACAATTTTTCAAGATTGTAAAATAATATTAATAATGAACTGAAAATCAAAGGTTTGATTGAGTAAAATATACATGAATATGAGACATTTCCTCAGGCTGGTTGGGTAATGATGTTTTTTACTATTTTTGTGTGGACCAAAAATTTTAAATCAAATTTTGGTTTTCCAATTGAAGCTCATTTTGTTCAATGTTGAGATGAGAGTGAAAAAACAAATTTTGCTTGGAGCATCTTTTCAATTGCATTATTGATTCAACTAATAACCGGTAGACAGGTTTACATTAACTTACCTAACATTATCAGGAGATTCAGCTCGGTGACTGTGTCTAATCATCGTATAACGTCCAACTGATTCAGGTGGCCGAGTAATCTTTAAATTGTGAAACTTTAATCTGATCAAGAAGAGACAATGTTAGTAATTGGTAAAATTGTGACGCATTTGTGGCTCAGCAACAATCTCGAGTAATTTAAATGAACAAAAGCAATTCTTCTGGTTAAACATTCAGCCTTTTTATGCTCTTTGTGTGACTCTTTTTATGTCTGCATACTTTATGGCAACGTTCAGTGTATTTCAATTAAACTTTCAGTCTAACCCTTACATTGTCTGTATAATTGTATTGATATTATGACAAAATAAACTTAATTCATTTATCATTTTAAACAAATTGGAAAATTTAATCAATTAATTAACTTGTCAAGAGAGGAAGGGTGAAGAGCAGTAGAATGGGTTGAATACATTGTAATAAGAATGAAAAAATTTACCATTAAATTTAATTTTCTCGCCAATTTGGTACAAGTTTTGATTAATTGCATTTCAAGTTGAATACAAATGACGCACTTATGATAAATTGTTTGTTTCATTGATTTCCAATTAATCAGTCAACTTGAGTAAAATGATCAAAGACTTTAGTCTTAGCATATTTTATTGGAAACTTTTCATGTCTTTTGATTTATTGTTTCATAAAAAAGTAAAAAGTTGAAGAGCTTTTAGTCAAACAAAAGCAACCCAAAATTCATTCATATATTCACATGTTATTGAATTGTCTAAATATTGTGGGAAAACTTTTCGATAGCTTCATGCAATTGATCATTAGATCTGATGGCGAAGTTTTGACTTTGGGTGTAACTTCACTGAAACTGAGAAGATTGAGAGTTAGAGAAACAGAAATTCTTATTCACTTCGATTGTTCCAATAATATTTTAACTAAGTGAGATCAAGTCGCGAATCTCATACAGTTTTCCATAGACTTTGAGATAAGCTTTTTGCTGAAGATTTTCTTCACATTTTCGTTCATTTCTCATCAACCCAATCTGGCTTTGGTGAAGATTGTCGAAGTTTGCTTCTGTTTGAAAACCTTGGAAAATTTCTCTTTTGGATTTTCATTTTACTTTTCTTACTGTTTTTGAAATCAAATTCAATTTCATTTCACTTTAATTTAACTGTTTAATGAGCTCTTTACCAAGCTCAACATTAAGCTCTTTACTCATCAAGATGGTCTAACATTTCCTTCAGTTTCATCTCAACCTTACTTTTGATTACTCTTGATGTTTAATTGCAATTTCAACAATTTTAGTTTAAAGTGTTCAACTTAATTAGTTGAAGTTGAATTCATAACTTGTTTAGCATTTCATTTGCAGAAACTTGTAAAGTGGTAAATGCCTTTGACATTACCAATATCAGTTCAATGATGAACTTTAGATAGCTTTGAAAAGCAGTTTTACAAGCAATTGATTTTGCCAATCACAAGAGTCACCATTTAACTTGTAATTTAAAGTCAAATAATTCAATTTCAATTGTCATGGATGGAAACGTTTCATTGCAATGGGCTAAACTCGGTGAAACCTCCAAAGAATTGGAAACAATGAGAATTGAATATAATTTCAATGAATATTAGCTTTTCTCTGTTAGATTTTTCTTCTCTCACCGTTTTCTATTCAATTTCATGCTAATTGACCAAAGTTAGTCAAACATGAAAACAAATTGTTGGTTGAACAAAAACAAATTTGTCAACTATCATTGAGAATTGTTCATTAATCATTTTTTCTTTGCGAACAATTTTCATTCATTGTGCTAAAATTTCATTTCATTAATCTTGATTAGGGCAATTATATTTTTCACATGGCAATATCAAAAAAAATAAAATTGATTTGCATATTGAATAAATGAATACAATTTTACGCTTATAAATGTTCATTCAATCCTTTTACAGTGCAATATTCAAATGTGATTTACAAATTAATCAAAATTGAATTTCATTCCATTTACATCAGATAACCAGTTTAACAATACCTTAGCATAGTGAAAATTTGCCATTGAATTTGGATTCTATTCAACTTACAAAAATGCAAACCTCGAGACAAATTTTGTCAAAAATGACAGAAATAAAGTTTGCAGCGATATGAAAGAAAAATTTTTTCGTCTTAAGATATGAAATAGAAGTCCTGTAAGAAAATTAGACATTTTTTAATCAATCGAAATTGCTTGTCGGATTAGCAGATTTGCACTCGTTATGAAATACTGGTCAAGAAAATATATTGGTTTATGCTGTTGGATCAATTTTAATTTTGACCTGAACATAGAAATTTTCCTTAGGTCAATATTCCGCTTTAATTTTGCTTTTCAATGCAAAAACAGTGAAATCAGCTTACAAATTACTGTAAGAAGCTCCAAACTTCCTCATCTGATAAGGTCCAGGCGTTTGTTCTTCTGTTCCAAAGATTCTCATGTTCACCCTCATGAGGTTCAGATCGTAAAACGCAATAAAGTCACGAAGAAAACTTGTCTATGTAATGTTAGTCCTTCAATCAAACATAGTCAATTGCATTGATCTTTTTTCATTTGCATAAAGTTAATTTACATTCTTTTTCATCAATGTCCGACGTTAATTAGACAATTATTGACCAGCTATGGGATGTCATTGACATCATCCTCCACAACATAACATGTGAAAGTGACCTTGATCGCTGTGAACAGTTTTTTACAAGGATCCTAGATGTTCTCCAGGATTTAGAGGATACTGGAGTTGATATCGAGGACTCATCCTCATCCTCCATGGATTGCTCTACTTCTTCATCTTGTTCATTAATCACAGCTTCGGAATCAGGAAGTGAAATTGACCTCCCTCCGAGTGAAAATGAAGTAAGTTTGAATTGCCACTCTGTTTTGGGTTCTTCTGCTCCTCCACCTCCACCTCCATCATCAACTTCGTCAGGCAATGATCTGAATAGATTGTTCACTTTGATAGAACGTCTGGTCGTGTCAATTGACACTCACAATGATATTGACGACCAGCTTTATCATGACATTGGTCAAGTCTTTGGTCATATCTTGGAACGGTTTGATAGTTACGCTGATGCGAACCGGTCAATAATCAATCAAATCCGCACACAATCAATGGAAATAAATATCTTGATAGTCCAGTTGAACCTGCTCTGGCGAAATTCATTGAGATGAGAGGCGAAATGAAAGATCAGATGGAGAAGATGATTATTGAAAAACTTATGTTTTACTTATTTACTTACTTAATTATAATCATAAACTTTGTAACCTTTCTTTACATTCACTTATCCTTATTCACTGAACAAAGAATAAAATACTAGATCTGCGCCTTGTCTGACTTTACCTTTTTAATCGGCAAGAAAAGAAGGAGAGAGAAAGGTAAATTTGATTGGTCTTTATTTCTGTTTGGATTCACCTTCATTGGATAGAAAAAGAAAGAGAAAAGAAAGAAAAAATGAAAGAGAAGAAAGAAGGTGTTAAACTTATGCATTTATTAATAACACTCATCTATGCAATCTAATCTTTACGAGATCTCCAAATTTTAACTAGTAGGGCTAATAGTCATTGTTAAGTTAGCATTGGTTTTAATTACCAAAACATTGAAGAAATTAATTGACACAGTTTGTTTGTTTTCATTAACTTTAGGTGGCTCAGGTTAGTTATATACACCTTGTCATTGTGTTCACCCTCCGCAACTTTACTTGTGACAGGTACCTTCATCGATGTGAAAAGTTTTTTACAAGGATTTCACATGTTGTCCAGGATTTAGAGGAAACAGAAATTGATTGCAATGACTTATTCTCATCATCCATAGATTGGTCTTCTCATCTTCTTCATCGATCACGGCCTCAGAATTAGAAAGTGAAATTGATCTACACTCGAGTGATAATGAAGTAAGTCTGAATTGCCATTCTGTTTTGGCCCGCCTCCATCTCAACTTCCATGTCCATCACTAACTCTTCAGGATAATGAAATGGATTGTTTGATTTGATGGACCGCCTGGTCGTATCAATCAATATGCACAAGGAGATTGATGACCAGCTATATCATAACATTGGTCAAGTCTCTGAACATATATTTGAACGATTTGATAATTTGGCAGATATAAACCGTTCCATCATAAATCAAATTCATTACATTCAATACATGGTTATTAATAACTTGATAGTCCAATTTGAACTGTTGTGGAGGAGTACGATACGAGATTCCAGAAAAAATTATAGATCGGATGGTGCAAGATCATAATGAAAAAACCTATGTTTAACTTTAATACAGCGAATGCATAAACTTTGTATCACTGATCTTTATTCACTAATAAAAGAATAAAATACTAGAATGATCTTCACCTTGTTTACCTTTTTGTTTACAGTCACCATTGAGAAACTGCACCATTGTGAAACTGCACTTAATTTTTTCAATGGTCCCTATTAAGGAGGAGTTTTATCTACTTTTGAATTTGGTCGATTTTTGATTCAATTTCTTTAATTATCAATTGACTTAATTCAACTTTCTTTCGTGAAATTTTAATAAAAAAACTCGCCAAATCAGATTAAAACAAAGTTTGAGGCTGAATTCGATCTAATAAGGAAGATTGAAAATCATGAATTTCACTGCCCGATGAATAGTGTAAATAAGCTATTTCTAGCGAGGTGCAGTTTCTCAATGGTGACTGTACATTCAAAGTGAACTAATTTTAATTGACTTTGTTGTGATCGGAAGTCCCCTGTTTATACGATCGGAACACCGTATTTCTATACGAGGCAATATATTTTCAAGGTGCCAACTTCGTTTTTTCCACAGTTTGATCTAAAGAATAGGTTAAGTTACTTTTAGGTAAAGTTGAATAGATGAAACCAAAAAAGCAATGTGTTTTTGGTTTTTGCTTTTTTTCTGTTTCCTTGTTTGGTGATTTTTCGGTCAATTTTGATGATTGATTGAGATGGATAACGAGGACTATTACAGAGTAGAACTATCACACTTTACCTTCTCAACTTTCGGCTATTCTAATAGAGTTAGAACCGACAACCAGGAATAAGAAGGGTTATTAACGATATCTATTCAAACGATTTCGAAATTTCAAACAGGCACAATTAAACGAAGGAAGAAAAAGAGGATAAGCAAAGTGCAAAAGGAAGATAAAATTATGGAACTTGTAACTGTTGATCCTAAAGTGTTTCTAAGAAAAGCTTCGGCTATCGTTGGGTCTAACTATCGTTCAGTTCGTCATGTTTTCAAGAAAATCATCTTTTTTCTACAAACCACTTGAAGTTCAATTTTTAGTGGACAATCACATTCTTGGAAGGTTCAGCTTCGGTGTTAGAGTGAAAGCGATAATGCGAATCGGAATGATCAATCCTTTCAAAATATGGTTCAGTAATGAAATATCTCTGCATTGACAGGAGATCAAACAGACAAAACAACCAAATTTGGGAACTAAAAAATCAGAAATGTATCCGTTGCTAGCGCATCCTGGTTTTTATCGGTATGTTTGGTCCGTATTTTAAGTCGTTATGAAGGCCAACAGAAAAATAAAAAAAAATTACATTTCTTATCAGTGTCTTTTTCATCTCATTCTTGTCAATCTAAAAGAGGAAAGTATCGCAGGTTGTTTTTATTTTCTTTAAGCTGCAAACCGGGTGTAGCAAAATTTCGTTTAGAGGAGAAAACATATCTCGCTGTGTAACAACCGTGTATCACTGCATCTTTTACATTTAAGGAGGGCGAATGACGTGAATGTCATTAGTTAAGTTATGAAAACAACATTGTGCTACTATACGTTTAGTATACTGTAGGTTGAAATTATCTTACGAGGGAAGTACTTCAGGTTGTTTTTCAATTTTTTGACACGAAATAATCGATAAAGGAAGCTTATTCAATATTGTAAAGCAAGTTTATTTCATCTGCATGTTTGGTGGATTCTGAGATTTTTGACATTACGTAGAGCACTTGATCATTGATTATGCTTAAAACATATTTTTTGTGAATATGAAAACATTCCGATACAGACACTCTTGAACAAAAAATGATTTCTTATGATTTTCCCTTTTCTATTTCAATATTTATTATATTTTTACGTTAGATAAATGGCTTAATTAGGTATTTATGTAATTGCAAATCTTAGTTAACATACTGACGCGCATAGTAGCTCAGTGTTTTTTCGGTGACTTTTTGTTATAACCTTTGTGCCACTATGTGCGTCCCGTACGATAATAGAAACATACATGATTGACTCTAGTGATCTTCTAGTGAATTTTTATAAAACAAACATTTTGTCAAAATCAGAACCCAACCGTCCATATTTTTTCATTACGATAAATTGAAAAGATTAACATTTAGAGAACAAAAATATCACCTTTCACAACTTTGGTATTCAATACCAATGAGGGTTCAAATTAATTTCAATAAAAATTGGTTAATGAATTATTACTTTTACAAAGTAAAGTAATTAAGAATAAAGGGTTGAAATTGAAATTGTTTTCTCAAGATGAGCACAAATATCAATCAACTGATTTCATTTAAATGTAAACTAATGAACTTTCTGTTGAGCTGTTTACGGGAAACCCATGAAAAGATGAGAGCAAAAAAGAGTAAAACTTGCAACTTTTAACATTGGAAAGACTCTGGGGATAAAAAGAGTTGAACAAACAAAATGAGTTTGAATTATATTATATGGAAGACAATAATGAAATATTACTGGCAATTGAACATGATATATAATAAGCATGGTAATAATGTTTCTCTCGAGTTTCCCTCATTCCTTTATCCAGAAGCTTCATTACTAATGATTACCATTACAATATGTTAACAACATTAGCAATTCAATTTGCATTATCAACTTTATTCCAATTATCATCAACTTTTCAAGAAATATATCAAATTTTCTAATATCCAATAATTGGAAAAGAAAGGTAAGCAAAAGTTCATTTCAATATTTAATGAAAGGTTCATGAAGCAGTTGCAACGTTGAAAAAACTATTTAGAAATGCAGAAAAAAGAGTTTTTTTTTGTCTTCGTATTTTCACTGCATTTCAACTTGACGTTAACGTGACAAAGATTTTGAATGAAAATGTTGGAACAAAATTTCCATCGTTTATTTGCTGTTTAAACAGAGTAAACCTTTGGTAACCTTTGGTAAAGAACAGAAAAACAATGCTCTTTCCCTGAAATACCACACAGCCTATTAGTATTCAGTTGAAATTTTATTTAGTTTCCATTCATTTACTGTTCACTAATAGAGTTGATCATGAAACTAAATATTCAACTACAAGCCAATGATGAGCAAATGTTTACATTTGCTTCTCTCATTTCATTTGTTTTCTACTTTCTGAACAATTTTTCCTTTTCACGAATGATTTTACTGAACAAACACGCATTAACAGGATCACCATGTAAATCAATATTCAATAATTTGAGTTCTTTCCAAGTTTGTTTTTGACTTGTTTTATCGTTTCAAGTTTCGTTTAATGATGTCAAAAGCAATGATTTTCACTTTTTAGTCGACAATCTTTAGCCAATCTTTGTCACCTTAATTTCATTTCTGAATCGAGTTTGAGTGTTTAATGTTGAAGTTCAATTTTTTTGGATTCGAATTTGCATTAGTTGGTTCTTCTGTGAAATGTTCGAGTTTCATGATGTAGAAGGAAAATTTCAATAACAATGATAATCCTTTTTACTTTCATCATTACTTAACTGTCTCTTAGCCTTTTACAATAGTGGCTCAATTTGCAAATATCAATCAGAATCCTCTTGCTTTTGTTGGCTCATTTCAACTAAGTTTTCAATTCATTTCTCATTCATCTTCATTTGGTTATTGAAAAAAGACTGAAAAGTTCTTGCATTTGATGAGCTGCAAAGAAATAGGATCAAGTTTTTCTTCCACTCAAAATGTGAACAAGAAAATGTTTTTGAATTATTATTGTCATTATTGTGAAGTAAGAACTGAACAGATAGCACAGAGAGTTTAAAGTTTACTTGAAAATGGTTCAGTTAACGATCAACTTAAACTTGATAAAATGAGGAAAAAGGTCAGGATGGAAGGAAAAGATAATTTTTTTGTCAAAAAATGCTATTACATGAGTTATCATGAAGTTTGGTTACATTTTCTCATCCATTTCTTGTCACAGTCAAATGTAATACAAGTTTCAAGTTTCATGACGATTTATAAAGTACAGAATTAATCAAATTGCTCGGTTCGACAAAAGTTGCTAATAAATTGTTCAATAGCACTCAGATGGCAATATAACTAATGAATGTTACCGATTGATAAATGTTAATCACTTTTGACAACTTTTTTGTCCTCCACCCATTATCTCGTAAAACAATAGTTTGACCACTTGGTCAAGTCACCCTAGTGAACATAGCGTTTAACGAGACAAGACAGTTGGCTAATATGAAACTCGTCAACGAAATGAATTGAAAAGTAAAAGTGGAAACGAAAAAAACGAAAATCTTTTACAGACTAAAGACCCTCAAGTTGTGCTCCTGTGATGGGGCAAGAGTGACTTTACTGGGTTGATAAGGTTGATGTCGTTCGGCCTCACACATGTACTTTCATGTTGCTTCATTTTATGATTGAAGTTATTGGAGCGAGTTTTTTATTAATTTTTTTCTTCATTTTTTGCTCATTTTTTGATCAAGTAAATCAATCGATTTGTTGTGGTTTAAGTTTTGATCCTTTACTTTCATTTCATTTCTCTGTATAAAGATGTCAAATGGGAAACAATTTTCACGATAAATCATTATTATTGATAAATGTTTTATAAAGAGCAAATAAAAGCGATTAACTTTATGAGATCAATTGTATCACAGACAATCGAGAAAGAAAAGTTTGATTTTAATTAAATTGTCTGGAAGCGATAATCTGATCAAAAGATTTACCACCATTGCAAGATGTAAAAGTTCAACTAGAGTCACCCTGAAATCAGGTCAACAAAGTTAAATTGAAACAGATGACCTGAAAAAGAAATCTTTCATCAACCAAATTCCAACATTTCTATCATAACAACCAATTTTATTTAAAGTTGATGAAAATTTCACCGAACCAAAGAAACAAAAGTCTAAATTGAAATCTAAAACGCAACATTTTTCTTGTCCAATTTGGGAGTTTAAATGGTTCCAAGTATTGAATGTCAAGCTGAAGGAACGAAAATTTTCAGATGAAATTTGATTCCAAACGAAAACTAATCAGACTGAAAGGATGAACATAAAGTCAACTTGAAGTTATAATGAAATGAAAAATGGTGAAATGAAATGGAATTGAATTTCAACATTTGACGATAAATTTTCATTTTATATTGAACATTGACAAGTGAACTTTGACAGTTGATAAGCAAGTGTTCATTTTGATCAACCTTAATTATTGTTAA
Organism: Tetranychus urticae; assembly: GCF_000239435.1. Next base: position 155,884 of record NW_015449968.1, read on the forward strand.
TTTTTTCCATTTGACACTTTTCATGAAGGAATTTTGGTACAAAATTTGCAAAGTAAATGAAAGTTTAATGATGCAAGAAAATGGAATCAAGATGAGGATGCGAAAAGAGAAAAAAGAAGAGATAAAGTTAGCTGTGATGATGAATTTTCTTCTAATCTAAAGGTATTTCATTGTTGTTCAATTCACCCTGGAATCTGTTGCTGAACGAAAAGAAAAGAAGGAAAATCTAAATGAATCAACATTAATCGTGTTATCATTTTGATCAAGAGTTTCATGTTGTACAAGCTCGTCAGTCTCAACTGTTTTCACAACATTTTTTATTCACTTTAACAACTTTTATCATTTCATCATGCAATTTGAGATGAAATTTAATTGAATTGAGAGACGCAAAAAGGTAAAACATTTATTAGTTTCAATCGTTTTATCGTTCATTAAATGAAGGGCATAAAATTTTGATGCAAAAAGATGCAAAGGAAAAAAATATTAGACAATGATAAAGCATGATTAAACACGAAAAAAAGTAAATTTCAAGAAGCACATGAAAAGATATTGTTATGATGATGATACTTTTGGACTCACTTAACTTGGAAAGGCTTATTATCTTCATCTTTTTTTGTGCTTTTCACAAAAATAAGTTCAACTTGGGATGGAAAAGTGAATAAGAAAATCGATTTTTTTCCCTGTGCTTCTTCATTCCCTTTATTTCACTTGCTTTGTTGTCTTTACCATTTTATTTCGTTTTTTTTGTTGCTTCTGTTCCCTTTCATTTTGCTCAGATCAAAATATAAATTTGTTTCACTTTGTTTCATTTTAATGCAACCAAATGCTCATCAATTTCAAGGTAATTGTCTGTTTCTTGGTGTCTCAGCTTTCAACTGGAAAATGAAACATTTTTTTCCTTCTTGTCTTTGAGTTTGAATTTTAAATTTTTTCTCTCTTTGAATCAATAGTCTGGTAAATTGTTTCAATCGAACCGATAAACTGTGAAAAACAAATTGGAAATCATGGAAAACAAATGAGCATTCTTAAACTCATGGCCAATCAATTATAACCTTTAATACAAAGGTTGATATTTTTCCCTCCCAGCTTTGAACAGGGTAGGGAAAAATGCAGAACCCGTACTTTGTAACATTGTTTGGGAAAAAAACTTTTTGGTTATTTAGGTTGAAGGTTTATGGTTGGAATATACAATACAGTCAACATAATACCGAATCCAAATTTCGTATTATTGTTGCAAAGCGTTGCGTTAAAGAAGAAGTCAATGTATTGTTGTATTGGGAGTATGTGAAATTAAACTTGAACCCAAATCAAGCTATATTTTGCAATTCTGGATTATTATCGCATTCATTGCAAGCACTTGATTAGAAACATTATTCCAAAAATTATTAAAATTATTCCATTCTTTGGCCTGTTTCTGCTTTAAACATCGTTTATTCACATTCAAATAGTAATTGATTTCATAGTTAAGTGTTTAATTTGTTTTCACTACAACTTGATTTGACTTTTGACTTTGAGATTCATGGAAAACCAACAACAACAATCATGCCCATCAGGTAATTTAATCAGGATTTGATCTGTCTGATTACAGGCAGTGCATGACAAAGCGCAATGCAAGCAATGCGTAATCAATGTGAAACCCTAGGAACATATCGCTGTTTACCTATCCATTATGAACAAATGTTTTAAAACCAGGATTATGATTAAAGATTCTCGAATTTCTCGATGTGTTACGGAATGATTCTGTCCTTAATCATGAAAAACTAATTGACAAACCTGTTAGCATATCGCTTTCCAAGTAAAAATTTCATTTTCAATATTTTCCACATTTCCTTGTAACCAATACTACTTGTGAGCTCTAACGTGTTGCTCTTAAAAACTATTGTACCTGGGTTTTCAGGTAACTATCAACCAATTCAAAATTTTTGCAACCTCAGAAAATGACCTCTAATGGCAAAATATTCGTTATGCTCGTTCAGCTGTCTATTAGAAGTCAAATAACGGATTGACCTTGAATGACCTTGAGGGTTCGAACTTATGATTATTCAATTTTAAGAAGCCATGGTTCATGGCTCGTGATCTGTAGCGTTAACTGTTCGTGAGTTATGGCTTTAAACTGTCATAAAATGAAAAAACACCCATTACATTGTAAATGCACTGAAATAAATACACCAATAACAGAGTGTTCCTTGGCCAAGTTAGATTCGAAGAGGCTGCATTACTGCTAGCATACAAAGCTGGTGCTGATATCGTAATGAGGGAAAATGATTTTGATAGACGACTTTCATGAACACACTGACTTCATATCTATGTTCAAATCAACTAAATAAAACAATTGAAAGAAAAAATTAAATTAAATTGGATTAGAAGAAAATTATGATTAGCCTCAAGCAAAAAACGCACGTTGATCGTGGTTGCCATCATCAGAAAATAGCATGACGCTCATTCTGCCTACGGAAAGCTTCACGTGAGCAGTTATTTCGCATCCCCAAGCAAAGACGACAAAGAGGCCATAACTTTACCATCAAATTTTAAAATGTAACACCAGTAGGTATTGAGCTCGAATTTAGCGTTGCACATATTACACCTAATCACCACTCTTCGATACATAAAATCAATTATCGAAAAAGGGAAACTAGCAGTTGCAAAATCTGTTATTCTGTTGTCTTCTTTTCAATGCAATCCAATCATGAATAAAAAAATATCGTAAACCGAAAATGTTTGCCTCTTTTTCAGCAAAAAAAGTCCAATTTGCTTTCAATGTTTATCAAAATGAAATCTCCATGAAATCTAACCACATGGTTCTGTGGGCTATAAATTTTGTGGAATCATGGACGACCAGTTTTGCGATTTAGGAACCAAAAAAATATTCTAATCATGACTCGATTGCAAATTAAATTGTGTTCATTCTTTCCTTTTCCATCAGATGTTTACTATCAAAATTATCATGATAGGGTATTGGAATGAAAATGATATTTCCTATTGAACCAGAATTGGCCGCAAGCTATAAAATGTATTCTATAAGTTTAATACTTGATAAATAATAATCGAAATGACACTTGATTGTGAGTCACTTTAATAACAAATTAATGTTGCCATAATAATAAGTTGAGCATACAAAAGTTGAACAAAAAGAGATAATTTTGCAAACATGAAATAATAATCTTAAACAGTAAAGTGAACTTTGATAATAACAATATCAATAGCCGTGAGCAATTCATTTAATCACAAGTTTCTTTCACCAATACAATTTGTTCATTCTCCTGGAAACGTTTAATGATGATAACTGTCTGTTAAATAATGAAACGATTCAATTTCAATATCAAGATGAAAGAGCAAAATGATTTATTTCACTCGAAAAGCAAAAAAATTGAAAATTCAAAAAATCTCCAAATGTTGATCAATTGAATCCTACACCAGTTTAAAGCTCATGTCAAACATGACATAATCTTGTTTGCAATCAATTGGCAAAGTGTCTCTCGACTGACCAGGGAATGAGTAAAATGTGATAACATGATGAAACAAAAGTGTAATAACAGGGAATGAGAATTAATAGCAATTTCTTTTTTTCTCGTTTCTCTTTATCTCTTTTCTTTTGCTTACCAATTGCATTATTTTTTCATGCCTGATAATGGACATTCAATGTCCTAAATCCTTGATCAAACTACGCTATACACTTAATGGACAGTCCAAGACTGTTAACCTCATTCGCATAACACATTTTTGGTCAAACCAGAAAATAATTGAATGCTACAACAAGATAGAGATAACATTTTCATTTCAACCTTTATCACAAAACTTTATCGCTCTTCTATCGTTTTCTCATTTAATTAGTCAATTACAATTCTGTGATCTTTTCACATCGACATTTAATTACTTTTGACCAACGAAACTTTTATCCAATCAATTTGCTTCATTTTTCTCGCTTCAATCTTTCACTTTCACTTCAAACTGATTGTTCAACAGAAGGAGAAGAAAAGGAAAAAAAATTTACCCCGAATTTCATGCTAAATGGAAATAGCTGAATGAAATTGAAATCATTTTCAAGCTCATTGATTATCCAATCAACTTATGAATTTATCTCGACATTCAATAACAATTAACTTACAATTTTTCATACTCGATAGAATGCCATGAAACATTGGAAATATTTAGTTGAACGTTTCAATGAGTAAATCTTATTGATCAAACTAATTTTCCGTGTTGGCTTATTGATTGTTGCTGAGAATGTATTATGTTTGAGATTCTTTACTTACCTGTAAGCCATATCATCATCTTCACCTCCCCAGCCCCAGTAAAGATTAGAGTAACCGTTTACCAGAACAAAATGGGCTTTGGTTATGGCAAAAACACCTCCAACCAGATATGAATAGGGAAGTCTGTAGAAGAAGAAAATTAAATGTTTACTTTTGCTTTTCATTGCATTTTTATAGCAATCAATCACATTGGAAAGGCTAAATTGATTGAAATTGATAACTTTAACAATTTCAATATTAAACAATCAATCATGACTGGATAATCAATAAATGCTTTCCGCTAAAAGTGCATTCAACTGGCAAGTAACTATCGAAATATGGATTTTTATGTTTTTGATTCTTAGTCCAACCCTAAACTTTGCATTGATTTGCTTCAAAAGATTCCTTTCCCAATTAGCAAATGTCTTAATAACGCAAAAAGCAACAAAATGATCCAACGATAAATGTGACCTTGTCACAGTGTCAATGTAATAAAAGTCAGACAGAGAAAAAGGATAGAAAAGAAAAGTCGAGGAATCACTTGACCTCTTGGAGTTGAGTGGACAATGCAACCTTTCCTGTTTGAAGGACTAAAAGTAGTTTCCGTTCAACTCTCGAATAATTTGAGGCTTTAGTCTTGTAATTACTAGCATTGTACTTACGTATAGTTGAATTTATCGACGGCTACAGACATGTGTCGAGGTTCGGATGGACAAGAGTAAAGATTACGATCATCTTCAGGAATCAGGTCAACATCGTGAAAGATGAAACAATGATAATCGTTGTCTTTTAAGGCTTCCTTAACACCAGCATTCATCAGAACGCCTTTATTGAACGTTTCATTTCCCGACTGATCAAGTTTTTGGTGCATTTAACAATTAGAAAAGAAAAATGAAATTAATGAAATTTTTTTAATCAAACTGCAATTCATTTCTAGAGTCAACATTGCAACATTTGAAACAATTGAAAATGATTGTTGTTTTAATAGCTTTGACTCAATTTCAACTCAAGGCAAGTTGATATTAATTGTAAAATGTCAAGAAAAGTTGTTGTTTGAAAGGAAAAATGAAATTACTTTTCTTTGCATTCTGTTAATTGAATTGTTCAACAGCAACATTTCATTATTAAATGATTAATTGCGCCTTCAATTGTCTTTCAACTTGCAACACTATTAAATTGTTGTCTTGAATAAACACATAAACAGAGATTTGAAACTTTCTTTCATTAAACCATTAAAGATCACATGAACATCAACTGCCATTCATCAAGAGTAAAACAAAAAGATTTTCCAATTTCGTCTCATTGGATTTCATTATAAAGTGATTGTCAAGTTACCTGTTCAATAACATAAACTTTATAACTCAGCATTTGCCGTTGAAGGATAGGATGAAGATGATGTAAAAGTATACGAAGATGTTGAAGACGATCACGATAAGGAATTATAATGGCCACTCGGTGACGAGGATAACAGTCGGCCGGTTCCCATGATCCACCCAACTCTAGATTCGAATGCCAATCTGATTCTTCTTTCATCCAGGAATCGCTGGAAACATCAAGATCAATTCTTGTTCGACCAACTGGTCAAAGAGAAAAAGGAAGAAAAAAAAGTTCAACTGATTAATCAAGTTCAACATTTTGATTCCATTAGAAGATCATTATCATGAGCTTATTCAAAATTGTTATCACTTAAAGTGGATAGAATTTTTGATTTCAATTCGATATCAATTGTGATATTTTGCATCTTTTGGACAAGTTTTATCTCCAACTTTATCTCAACTCTTTTGGGTGTTTCATGATATTGGATTTTAAATTGCATTTCAACGAACAGAATGATAACTCAAAAAGACACTTTTTATTGCATTCTTTGACTTTTCTCTCTTTTCCCATTATCGTGTTTTCCAACATTAAACTTGGTCTTGTCCAGCAAGATAATTTGTCACATTTACTTTCATTAAATATTTATCAGATAATTTGTTCAACATGATGTATTGAAGTCAAGAATGCTGGATAATGGTGGTCATGAAAAGAGTCAAATTAAATGTTGAAATTGTGTTTAGCAAATTAATTGAACCATTATCAAGTAAATTACCGTTTAACGACAAATTTATCTCTTTACATTTGCAACAATATTTTCAATTGAATTTTCACTCTTCATGAGTCAATGGTTGGAATCTGATGAAAAGATTTCTTGTCAATAATGATGATTAAATGTTTGATGAATGATGAATCAAACAAACTTGTCAAACGTTTGTTTTCATTCTGTCTTGATGGTAAACAAAAAAGTGACATAAAAAATGGGAAACCAAATGATGGCATTTCATCAATTCAGTTTAATGTTTCAACTGAAAACATTTGTGATAAAAGTTGATACAAGAAAGGGCCAGATAAATTGGTGAATCAGTCAACTGAATAAGAGTCATTTGATGAGTGATAAAGTCAAATAGGAATCAAGAGAGGAACCATCAACACAAACAAGCAGAATAATGAAATTGTCCGAGCAATTTAGATATTAAAAGCTTAACCATGTTACTGGAAGAAGAAGAAGAAGAAAAATCAAATAAAATTGTGGTTCAACAAAAAAAATGCTTCAATTGGGATTTGATATTCTTTATCAACATTTTTAATTTAAAATTGAAAAGCCAAGAGACTAAAGGAAAAGCCAAATTGATTAAATTGTCTTCGAGCTTTTGCTTTCATAAGTTGCATCAAAATTAATGAAACTACGTTTTTTTACTCGCCTTAAGGTTAGATTTAATCTGGTTTATAATGAAAAATTGAATGCAAATGAAAAGATCAGCAAATGCAGATTTCAGCCAAATTTTCATGTTCTTTTCAAACTGTTTCGATAAGCAGCTTGAGTTTACATAGTTTGTCTCTCAGTGATTACATAGAATGTCGATAAAATTGATTCAATTTTTTCGTCAATCTTCTTGGTGATTCATCTCTTGATTGAATATTTTTCATTGAAATGAGTAATGAAATGTTGGTTCACGATTATGATGGAAAAGGTGAGAAAAAATTGAGATTCATTTTTTTCGCTTCTCTTTTGCTTCTCAATCTTTTATCTTGCCAATGAACTCAAAGTTTGTCTCTGATGAAATGAGTTGAGACGAGGAAAAAAAATAATGTTTAGCGATCATGAGATGATGATGGATCAAAGAGATGATAATAAGAGGATGAAACGAGTTGGAAAAATGGAACCAAAGAAATGATGATGATGATGAGCTAAGTGAACAAAGTGTTTCCATGAGACGCGTATCAAGAGGATAAAAGATGATGAAAAATGATTTACTTTCAAGTTTGAGGCAAAGTCGAAGAGAGAACAATAAAGTGACATTAAAAACAATCAATTATTGGATAATCAAATCAATCAATTGTTATTGTCTTAGTTGAATCTCTTTTTTCACCATCATTTATGTTTTCGTATGAAAAGAATCATTAAACTAAAGATTATTCAATAAAGTTTAATTTGTTCACAGACTATCATCTAGAAAGATAATCCAATAAAGTTCATCATCATGTTCATCATGTTCAACACTCATGGAAATGTATTCCAGTTTTGGGTAAAAGTAAATTCCTTTAGACTGAATAATTTTGATGAGATTTTCATCTTGAAGGTGAAGAGAGAAAAAAAAGTTTCAAGAAAATGATAAAACGATCAAAAGATGTTAAAGATGAAGGACAATGTTGCCATGTTGAGTTGCTTCTTCTGATTGTATAGATAAGTAAAGGAGTTCAAGAATTTCAATGTCGTGATTTGCATCATCTTACAGGTTTAAACTTAAGTAAAACTGCATCACCATGAAAACTCAACTTCATCCTTTTATCATTTTACTCAAGTAGTAGAACAAGATTGACATAGAAACGATGTAAATGAAATTATGTAAAAGACTCAAATGTGAGGTTCATTTGGTTGGGAAAAGTTACTCTTGTGACTTCAAAATGAGCAAAGTTTCACAAAACTAAAAGAAAAGTACGAATTTTCTCATCACCGAAGTTTCGTTATCAAACGAAATAAAGTCCAACCGATGACAGAAGTTGGATTGAAGACAGAAAAGTATTCGATAGACCTTCTTTTCAACAATCAATTTCGATGAGATCATGCATTTTGACTGCTAGACGACGATGAAGATTACGTGGAAAAGGTCTAAATGGGTTTACCATTTCAGGGTCGAGGTTGGTGTCTGCCGGTTGAAAGATTGATGTTTGATCGCTCAATACTTATTAACACATAAACTTGACTCGAAGACTGCAAATTACGAATATTTTGGTCACCGAAAGTTTCGTTATCGGACGAAGTAAATCCCAATTTTATGACAAAAAGATGATTGAAGACAGAATATATTCGACATGGATTTCTCTTCAACAATCACAGTTTATCTTCTTCGATCATTTTATCATGAATTTTGACTGGTAGATGAAAATAAAGATTATGTGGAAAGGTCTACTTGTGTTTACTATTTCATGGGTCGAGGTTGGTGTCTGCCGTTTGAAGTTTGAAGTTTGATCACTCAATTCTCATTAACACAAACTTGACTCGAAGACTGAAAGGACAGGAAATTCAACATGTAAATCCAATTATCGTGAAACAAGATTCAATTTGTTCATGAAGATTTTCCTAATTAATTGCGTTTTTCCAATGAAAATTTTTGTTGAAACTCATTAGTTAATTTGGTTTAAACTTTTTTTCCTGCGAATTTAAAATTGAAAAATAAAACAATTTAAAAGCTGTTTGTTTCCCTTCACTGAGCAATCATAATTTTACAAATTATCCAATCATCCATTAATCTTGCGATCGGGGAAAATAGGAAAAAAAAGATTCCTTACACAGTCAAATGCAGAATTTTTTATCAACATTTTTATCAATACTTGCTGGGAGTTTTACTTGCAACTTTGCCTCGGGCAAATCTTTACATTTGAATACAAATGAAAAGATTATTTTTATCGGTTCATAATAATAAATTGTTCAACCTTCAACATGAACTTATCTGATTGTGCTCAATATATTGAACAAATTTATTGGTACAAAATTGGACGAAAAAACTTGCAAGTCAATATCAATAAGAGAAGAATGTTGAAAAGATTTTTTTCACTTTTCCATATTGAAAGTGAACATTTACATTCGCATAATGATACGATTATTTAATCATTTCAACTTTCATTTCATCTCATCATGAACTGAGATTATGTTGAAATAATGGGTTCACCATGAGCTACTCATGTTAATGAATAGATTTGAAGGTGACAAAAAAATCATTTGATAAGCTTGTAAATGATGAAGAGTTTCAAGTTGGTGAAAAAGTGAATCCAAAGTTGAAGGAAAAGCAAAGTTGATAACAATTTTAATAGAAGCCTAAAAAAAGTTCATTCCCTGTTCATCAATTTCACCAGTTTCCAGTGCAAACAGAAGCTACTCTGACATAATCATTGACGACTTTATTAAGAAAATAATTTTACATTTAAAGTGATTAAATTTTTGGGCTGAAAAAAGCAATTCCATGTTGCATTAGTTAAATTGTTGCGATGAAAAGTTGAAGACAAAAAGTGAATTGAAAAGAATGAAAATTGAGAATTGAAATGGAAAGGGTAAAATTGTTCATTTTTATTGATATTTATTGACCATTATCACATTAGACTGGCACAGAATGCCATTTAAACTGAATCTTTTATTAGCAGCATCACGATAAGCTAGCAATTTAGTGTTAATCTTGATTTACTTTTCATCATCACAACAAAAGTAATAAGTGGAAAGAGTGAGAAAAGACAAATAAAAGTACAAAATCGATTGAAGTAAACAATAACAATCACAGTTTACTTAATAATACATAATGTATCATCATTTTACCAACAGTTTATGGACATCATTATCAATATTTTTATGGTTATAAGCACTATTTTATAGACATTGAGTAGCTTTCCAAAGGTCAGTAATGAGTTGATCTTTTTCAACTTTAATATCAATTTGATTCATTATTTTCAACTTTACTGCAAAATTTTGAACCAATTTTTTGTTCAACTGTAATCGAGTTTGAAATCTCAGTTTTTGGAAAAGACTGATTTCGAGACTGATTAGGAAAACATTTAGTTGCAATTAATGTTTACCAAGTGTAAGAAAGTTTCTTTGAGATTATTGTGTGAATTGAAATGTGTCGAGATCGCGATCCTGTTAGACAAATGAAAATATTTGATGAGTTGTGATGAGAACAAGTTTGGATGAAATGAGGAAAATTTGGTGTAAAGTTGAAAGGTTGTTGTTGATGTTGTTGGTGATGATGATGTTGTATTGAAAGATGTTCAAATAATGGAGCTTTGGGTGGCTTAAAAAGGTAAATGCATAAATAAAAGAGGAAAAAGTGACATGCTTTTCTTGTTCAATTCATGTTTTCTTACCTGTCGTTTCATTTCAACTTGTATAATATATGTACAGCTGTGTTCAGGGGAAAGGAAAGAGCAACAACAGCAAATAAAAAAGTGTATACAGATTGACTGTTTTGGCTTTGCTTTTGTTACTTGTTTCAGTTCGTCTTTTCTCACTTCAATTTGAGCTACTTTTTTGTTCAACTCAATCATTTTGCAGTTACATTCAATTCCTTCTGACAAAGAATACTTTTCTTGTTGTGGACAGATGATCATGATGATGATGATGCTTTCAAGATGAGTTAAGATTAATGATTAGTGTGCAAGATGACAAAAAGATTAACGGTAAAAATCTCAGAGCTCGAGTTCATCAATTAAATGATTCTTGTGCAATGATAGTTAATCATTTTTGTTCCTGTTTTTTCCCGTGAAAACCAAAGGTACAGTAAAAAGCAAAGGTGAACGAGTACAAGTAAAGACTAGAATCAATGTTTTTGTAAAGACATTCATTTTTGCTGGTTTCTTGTTCAACTCTTTTCTCATCATCAATCTCGAACCTGGAATTCACGTCCAATCCAAAAAGCAAATTTTCTTCTAGAAATTGATCAATCTGTTCTCTCTTTTAGTTCGATTCTCATTCATGATGTTTCTGAAACCAAAATGTCTTTGAGATGATGAAATTTCAACACATCTAGGAATGGCTCTTTCGGTCAGCATTAGATAATATATTTTTGAACTTCGTCAAAAAATCTGCCCTGAATTGTTCGGGAAACTGTTTATTTCCCGTATTTTCCACCGACTGGTGGTGCCCACCGAAATAAAATCTCTGCCCGGGCCAACTTCTGATCTTAAGATTCCAACGATATCCACATTATCTGTTCCTACTCGCAAGTTCTTCCGGTCATTTTCATGCATTTAGAATTGTATCTTCTTTTCTCATTGACATTTATTCAATTAATAGACTGAAAAAGAAATTTTGGAATAGCCAAGATTTATCCAAGAACTTTATTCAAGCCTTGGATTCACTTTTAATAGAGTTATCAAGCCTGGTTGATTCTTACATTGGTTAACTTTCTGGAATAATGCAGAAGACTTTGAAAATGCTTTAAATGTCAAATCACCAAAACAAGCAATTCTCATTATCGTAGCTGAAAAATTTGTTGAATATGCTGAATCAGATCTAATCTGATATTACTTGAATTGTCTGACAAGCTTCAGCAAGGGTAAACAATCATTGAATGGCCAAGGCTATTACAGAAGATTGAAGTAACTTTTTTTTCTTCCAAAGTGTTGAATAGTAGAATATTCAATGCAGAAGCGATCAACACCATTGATACTTGTATTCATCAAAATTTTGGCATAATATCATTGATATTACCCATTACTAATTTTAGGATCAAAAGATTGGAAAATTCAAAGAGAGAAAAATTCATGCAACGATTTTTGGAAAATTAACTATGCATAAACATGCAGCACGAATCACAGAACGAGATTTGCTGACTCCAAAAGAGTTTTGAGTTCCTTCTGAGTTTTTTCCATAATATCATGAGGATTAATTTCCGAGAACGCCCTCACCTTGAACTCGAGGTGATCTACAATAGACAATAGTCAAGAAAGCTGCTACAGATTAGCTGAAAGACTATGCAAGGTCGAAGCCAATCAGGTTGGTCAAGTCGGATTAGCCATTATTAGACAATCATTCAAGTTGACTTTTCTGGTCCAGTTTCTTTCTAATCAACACTGAACTTTTTCTCGTTTCACACTTTACCATTCAACTGAATATGATTGAATTTTCAACCAGTGACAAGTTGAAATATTTTTGTCGCTACAATAATTGACACAAATTAGTTTTGATTAGTCATTCTCTTCTCTCTTCTTTCATCTCAACCTTTGCCTGTTTACATCAAACTTTATTCACTATGATTATTCAATGTGATTTATTCATTTAATTTAGTCTAACCTAATCCATCAAAAAACATGAAAACTGATCTTATACTTTAATCATTCCTCATGGTCTATTCCAAGCAAGTTATTCACATGCAATAATATAACTGTAAACATCAATTTATTCAGTTTCCATCAACCTAAACCAAAAAGCATCTTCTGTCTCTTCTTGCTTCTCTTGCTTCTCTTCCTTCTCTGTTATCCTCTTCTTCAAACCCTAAGCTACTCATCATCCTCACCAATAACATCCCTTTGGCTCGGAATTTCACTCCATCTTTACTCCCACTTGATTCATTCATTTCGCTTCCTTCCTTTGAACAACTTCCTTGCACTTTCCTCTTCTCCTCAAGTTTTAACAATAATTTGCAATCAAATGCTTTTTTTCCCTCAATTTTCATCGCAAAATAAGCCAACATTTTCATCAAACTAATTCAATCTTAAATGTAAAATCATATTAATACATTTCTCATCATTTATGAAACACTATTTTCATGCTCATTTCAACTTTTAATCATTAAAGTAAATACTTTTTTCTGTAACTTTTCCATTCTCTAATCATCAATATAAAACATGATCATTAGTAAAACATTTCAATGTAATTTAAAGTTTCACTTTTGTGGGGAAAACTTGAAATCATGTTATTCCATTGAATCAAAGGTAAACCATGAAACGATTAATTTTGCCGTGAAAATGAGATTCAATGAAAAGTTGGAAAAGGCTGCAACTTTTTACTTTCTCCTCAACTTGTCACTTATCAAGCGAATAATGATGATCATGAGACGAATCATGGGGATGAAAAAAGTGAGAAGTAAATTGACAAGAATAGCAAGTGCAAAAAATGATGTATAAACAATTGAGAGCAAGTTCATTATTCGAAGCTCAAGGAATCAGAATATCGATCATTATTAGCAGAGAATCGTGGAGAAGATGATGTTTAGAGATAAAGAAACCCGAGAAACTCATTGAATTATTTTGACTTGTCTGTTCAATTCCCAGTGAAACCCAATAGAATTGGCTAGAAAAATAAAAATCAAACAAAGACTACAATCTTACAAGTCTTTTACTGAGCAATTTTTTCTTCTCTCTTCACCTTTTTATCTTTTTTTGCTTCTTGTTGTTGCTTGTTTCCTCCTTGATAAAGGCTTCTCTGGCTTGTGTGTTCACTATTCATTGTCCCTTTACAATTTAATGATAGATCCAAACAAAACTCGAGTAATCATGAAATAAATAATGAAATATACTGAACCAGTTAATGAACGTTCATAAACCTTATAAGCAACTCAATAGGTTAATGGTTCATTTTGTGTTGGCGTTTCCCTTCAATTTACAGGCAAAACACATGAAATGGTCAAAAGTATTTGCTTTTTTATAACATTATTCAATAACAACTTGAAAGGCAACTTAACGATTCATTATCACTGAATAATTGAATATTGTTTCAGTCTATCCAACATTCAATTTGCAACTTGAAATGTTCGATATTGTTGGTCTTTCGATTTTTTCGGTTAATCTTTTATTCATTTTCTGGAACAACATTTGTTTAATATAAATTGTTGAATCAATTTTTTTTCTTGCAGTTTCTTTGCAAGAAAGCAAAGAAACTGTTTTACAGCTTTTCCTTGTTCAACTTTAATCGTTTCATGTTAATTTAGTTGATGAACAAAAGTTAATTTATTCAATAATTTGAGACAAAACCACAATTGAATTGTTCATGAATAATTTCCATGAAAACCTTGTTTCCATTTTGTACACAACTATTGATTAAACTAGAAACCAAACCAGACAAAAGAAGTTCAAGTTTTTTGTTCTTTCATCTTTACTTTCCATTATTTCTACTCATTCCATCTAAAATGGGATTTAAATTGTTCAGTAAACAATGAACCTTTTTTTTCTTGTGAATCGTTTACTGTCTCAATTGGTAATTAACATGAGTAATTTTTAAATTTCATGGCAAAAGATTGAAAAAAGATTTTCAGTTTTAGAGAAAAAATGATTTATCGAAATTTTCTTCTTTTAATAATCGCAAGTTTAGTCATTTTAATGGTCTATTTATGTGAATAAAACAAAGATGAGAAGATTTGTCGAAGTCTAATTCATATCTTTAATCGAACCTATTTGATCAATTTCAACTTTAGATTTTCTTGATTCACAGAAGTCAGTTTTCGACTGTTGTCGAAGTTCAAAAAATGTATGAATTGAAATGAAAAATGGACTTTTTCCTGAAACATTTTTGGATGAAGAATGAAATTTTTATCAACTTTTGCTATCGAAAATGAATGGAAATAAAAAGTTGAGTGAAATGAAAACAAGAATCAAATATTAGATAAACAATTGTCCAGTCGAGCATCATTTTATGCTTGCCAAGTCAATGAAGATAATAAGATAAACAGAAGAGGATAAAGTTGGAAAAGTTATCTAAATGAATTTGAGATTCACAGTTGGAACCGGCTGGATGATGAATGTAAGAGATTTGTAGATAAAATAAATAATAGAACAAGAAGAAACTGAAAAAAACTTGGAAAAGGATAACAAGATGAAAGATGAAAATCGGAGAGGATAAATGGGGAAATGGTCAGTATTGAGCAAAAAGATTCACCTATTTTTGTTGTTCTCTTTTCAGTTGAAATTTGAATTACATGAATTGTTTCAGATGGATTGAGAAGAAAAGAGAATTGGTTAAAGAAGAAAAAAGAGGCGAGAAAACAGGAAAGCTAAACTCTGGAGATAATTTGTATTCTAAACCATTATTTATTAATGGTATTTTGTTATGGATGATTCAAGTTTATTTTCATGGTGAACCATCATCATGTTCAACCTGATGCTTTATGAGATTTTGTTTCATTTTGCATTTTACTTTTGGACCGCAACAAAAAGCCATTACTGTAACCCTTATACCTTCAACAAGCTCATTACTTTTACACTTTTTTGGGCCTTTTTGGCTTCTCTTCATCTTTACTCAAACTTGACTTGAATTTTGAAACTCCATTTCTTTTTCTTCTTTTACCTTTATTTCCTATTCTTTATCCTGAAAATGAACCAAGCTTTCTGTTATCAAAAGCTGAACTTTTGCTTGCCAATACTAATCACATTCAGCAATCAAAAAAGGATCAAATCATCGTTTGAGGGAAAAAAAGTCGACAACTGAAAACGATACTTGCATTCGTCATTATTGTCATCGATGAAATTAAATTTCCGATCTTTTCTTTCATTTAATTGAATTTTGACTTTTTTTTCTTTTCCAAATTTCATCAACTTTCAATTCGAGTAAACTCTGAAAAGTTTCAGTCTCGGATTACAAATTAACAGAACTGATGACAAAAATAGGATTTAGTTGAGTAAAGACTTGAATTTTTTTTTCTGTCGAGTATTTGATCAGATAATATCACCTGTTAATGAGTTTATCTCAACTTTTAGTTTTTAATTCTGTTAAGTTCATTTCGTTTGAAAATTTTGAAACGTAATCAGCTTTGTACTTGAGATAATTTTGCTTGGGTTAAACAGTTTGAATCTGGTTGGTCAATTTATGAGCTCTCGAGACAAAGGTTGACAGTGAAAATGATTGTTTCCAAATGGATTATGTTGTGAAAGAAAGAATTTTATTTCAATGAATAACGAAGAGATAAATGGTTCAATAAGCTGTGAATTGAATAAGAGAAAATTTTGTCCCTATTAATGGTTTATTGTACCATCTATTCAAGTATTTTATTAATAAGATTCATGTGAAACAAATTGAATTCACATTAGTGATGAAAGTTGTGAGGATGAAAACGATCAAGTAAAATTGTTTCACTTTTCATGTGCTCATCATTTGGAACCCTTTTTTCATGTTAGTCAAATGGTTGAAATTTATTTCAATTTACCTTCTCATCCATCCAAATGGACAGAGTAAATTAACTCATCCTTTTCATTCAAATGTAATTTCTATTCAGGTTCAACTCACATTGATATCATGACTGGAAAGGGAGAAAAGAAGACATCAAAATAAAAGAGTTTAAATGAAGATTATTTGACACATGGAAGCATCTCATTTGAAGCAAGTTGATGGGATAAAAGTGACTTTGTTAGGTTGCAAAATTCATGACTTATGACTAAACTAGACTCACGTCAGTAAAGTGATTTATCATAAATCAGAAAGCAATTGATGCAATTTTGACACAAAAAGAGACCTGATTGAGGGACAATTTGGTCCCAACTAAGTCACTCTTTTAGGACAAAAATTTTATGACAGTCGGCCCGATCGATTCAGCAAAGCCTCAAACACAATAAAAGCAAAAGCAAGTGATCGTTTTTCACCACCAAAGAGCTAGATCATAAGCTATAGCTAGACCCAAGCGGTAAAGATGATTAGGATTGGGTAGCGGTACATCCCCAGGAGTGGCAAGGTTTGAAAAACGATAGTAAACCGATCAAAGCAAAATGTTGAAAAAGCATAAAGAATTCTGGATTTTTTGCAAAAAAATTGTGATGAAACTACTCGAGTGCAGGACGGTTGAATCGATGACTTGATGCTTATGTCTGAACTCTAATTGTTTGAAATCAGAAGGAAAAGAAAATTTATTTAACGTTTAGATCTTATCGGGTTGCAATGAATTGACTCTGTTAGGTTGCAAGATTTTTAGTATGCTGTGTAACTGTACTTTAATGATGAGAAATTTGAGAATGGAAATGACGATGAAAGTGAGAAAGATGATGTAGGAGGAGAAGATTAATGTTAAGAGGCTTTTTTTCTGTGATATGTTATGATTTCTGAGTGAAGATTGATCGAGTTGAAATTTTTTTTCCTTGTTTGCTTTGCTCAAAATGAACAAAATTTATTCCAAGAAAAGACAGGCTTCAGATAATCTTTATCATTCTTTTCTGTTATTACATGGGAAAAAATTTCTACTCCCTGTTAACCAAATGTCTATTCATTAGCCATTTTCTGCCTTCTCTTGTTTCCAAGCCAAAATCATGATGAAAAACTAAGTTGGATTTAGAGATCTTAAGGAATCAAATGTCTGGTCAATTTCTCAAAATGAAATAACAAATCAAAGGTGGACAGAAGAAGGAGAAAAAAAAGGTTGACCAAAGATTTTTCTTCTTTCTTTTTCCACTTTTTTTCGCTCAACAGATTTGATAAGCCATCAATTCAAATGGATTACTTTTTCCTGGTTCAATGTTTTTTTGCCATCTTACTTATTTCAATATTTTTCGTTGAGATATTTTCTTGACTTTTATGATATCAAATGTTCCAATTCTGTCCAAAAATGGCTGAATCGAATATAAATAACAATGGAAAATGGAAATGAAAAGGAAAAGTTGTCCTTACAAGAATATTTTTCAGTCAAGATGAAATGATGACAACTGAAATGGATGAAATTCACAATCAATTTCATGAACAAAATGTGTAAATTTACAGAGAAAAAGAATCTGCAAAATCGAGTAAATTCAAGTTTCATTTAGACGTAAATTTCAAGCTTCACCTTTAAATTGAGAATGCATGAGAAGAAGAAAAATTTCACCCAAAAAAATGTTCAATAAGGTCAAAGAACAAGAAACGTGAATAAAAAAACTTGGAACTTTATCAGCGAAAATATGAAGTAAACTTGAATCTGTTTACTGCTCTTAATGACTCAATCAAAATGCAATTCAACACCAAAGTTCAATCAGAAATTTTTCGACTTTTCCCTGAACCAAAATATTTTTCAAACTTTTGCCTTTTAACATTTACAAAAGCTATGACAGACTTCATTAAATCAACTATTGAAAACATTCCCTAATGATATTTACAGTTTCATACTCAATGATAGGTCAAAGTTTATCATGAAAAGACTAGAAATGTAATAATTCTGTGAGAAAACTCGGAATATCAGAACAATGATGACAAAATTTTATCTGCTAAATCACATTATTCTTTCATCGGTAATCATGAAAAATGTTGTAAATTGTTCTAATTGAAAGAGCTCAATGGATAATTATCGTCAGTGATATCGATGGTAATTCAATAGCATTCAACATGAAAATTAATCAAAGTAACTTTATCTTGTAACTCAATTCAGGGTGAAACAAGAAAAGAATATAATTTCATTATCTTTGCAATCCTTTTGCTCAGGGAATTGAAATTAAGCAGGATAACTTTGATTGAACCAATCAATCTGAATGTTCAACTTTTGTCGACCAATCAATTGCATTGGAATGAAAGTTGAAAAATAAAGGCTTATCTAGTCATTTGGATGAGATTCAATGTTGAAGTGAGTAAGCGCTTTTCAAATCACTCAATTCATGGAAAAGATGATATTGTAATGATTGAGTGAAAAAGGGTAAATATCATGAGAAAATGCAATTTTCCTTTTTTTTCTTCTTCTTCTGCGTTTCTTCTTTTTTTGCCAACCGAAAGAAGTAAATATTGTCACAATTTATATGATATAATGTCTTTTTTTATTCCTTCTCATCAGTTCAACTTACCTTCGAGAGAAAAAAAAGAAAATCGAAATGTTCATAAGCAGAGTTACTAGGAATCACAAGAGTGGAAAAAAAGTTTCGGAATAAAACATGATCAAATATTTGCTCTGTAATATTTAATCGTTAATGTCTTTCAATGAAAATATTTTGATATTTTACTTTTGACCCTTTTGTCAGCTTATTTTTGCCTCTAATTTTGTCCAAATCCAGTTCAACTCTTAGACTCTTTAAGTGAAGACTAAGGCTTATGGACAGTTGTTTGACCATCGGATTATTTTGCATTATTGTTTTCATACATTAACTGACATGAATAACAGTTTAATGTCAAATGGCTAAAACCTTTTTGGATGAACTCTTGTGACTAAAGCAGTTTAGCCAAAGTCAAAATATATGAATTAAAAAATGAAAATTTCTCTTCATTTTTATAGTTTCTAAGCTCAATCTGGACTGATCATGAAATCAGCGAAAAATATTCATCATATTGTCCTTCTCTCCGAAACAAACCAATTTTATCAAGTAATCGAACATCAAAAATTGAAAAATCAAATTATTTCTTAAGCTAATCATTTCAATTTGAGCTTACCTCAGATTTTTAATCTAAAGATTCTTATCTGAGTTGTTATAAGTTTTGAATTTGCTATTTGACCCTTTACCATCAACTGTTATCTTGGTTTTCATTCGCCATTGAAAAGTGAATGTTATTTTTCGCCGATGAACACTTTCATCTTCAATTTTTGTCTGCAAACGATGTTTTCAACTCGAAATAAAGTTGGAGATTAAAATTTTCTTGATCCCCAAGGCTCATAATTTGTTCCAATTGTTGAACCTCCTTTGGTGTTTACCGTTGCATGTTATGTTTCATCTCTAGAGGCTATTGCATTTCCATAGACTCAACATGGTGAGACTTTAAAAGGTTAAAACTGTAGGTGTCCTTTGAGTAAACTTAACCATAGTTTCACTTTTTCGTAGTGTCAATTTGTAGTTCAGGCACAACAGGGTTGACACAACTAGAATACACGTAATTATCATGACTACAGATTTCATCCTAATACACATTTATCTTCTTAAAAATCAACCTTCGCTTTTGTACTCAATTCCAGTGAAATAATGCGACTGAGGAACAGTTGAAAATCTTTCGCTTCTATCAGTTATTCTTACTTTTTTGACTCGATGTTTTTCAGCCACCGAATTGAATATTGTTTGTATCAACTTAATTTCATTACACATTCATGAAAGTGATAAACAATTGATTATAAAGATTCAAACTAAAGCACTTGAAACAACCTCAGTTGCTCGAACAGTGTAACTCTTTTTTTTCGAGTCATTTCCACGTAATTTGATTGTAAAACATTTTTAAATATTACACATTTGCATGATCTTAGTAATGAAAATAAAAGTGAACATGTTTCCTCTGTTCATGTCTGGAGTATGTTATAAGATAAAGTAAATCTCATGAAATTCACTTGAAAAGGGCAACTACGAGAGGAATGGAAAACGAAATGCATTTCAAAGAATAATCATCATTATTTTTTTCTCCTTTTCTTCAAGTTTCCAGTTTCCATTGAGTAACTCTTTTTCACTCTTGTTTCATGTACGCCACACAATTTGCTTTACAAATAACAAGACAAGCACAAGGCAAAGGAAGCAAGAAAAAACCAAGTTCATCTAACAAAATAAGAATTGAAGAAGAAAAAGAAAAAAGGCAAAAAATAAATTGAACAGAATCATGATAAAGTATGATAATGTTAGTTTATTTATAAAGAAGAACAAAAAATGGAAATTCGTTTAGAATATTGTGATTCAAGAATACTCATTTCAAAGAGATTGCACTTTTTGTTGTCTTTACTGTTCGTGTTGAAACGCTTTTCCCTCTTCAAAAGTTGGGATTCAAGTTGAAAATGAAGCAAGTAAAGTCTACCAGAATTGACCTTCTTGACTCATAAAAGGCATTTTCATTGAACAGTGAACATTATCATTGGAAAGAATTGTTAAGAAAGAATAAAAGTGAAAAGAAAAGAAACTAAAAGAGATTCTCTTTTTTTGTATTAAAAGTCAACTGAATGTTATCATGTTTGACGGGATGTTGGCTGTTGTTGTTGTTATACTTTGTGTCTCAACCTTTTCAATGGCAAGATTGACAGGGAAGGAAAAGGAAGAGAAGCAAAAAATATCTCCAAATTGTGTTATAAGAATATAAAGATGAAAATGAAAGACAAGATAAGTTGAGATAATAAGGGAATCGAGTAATATAATACAAGTTTTATTGTAAAAGGCGAATGCTAGACAAAAGAAGGAACAAAAAATATTCATTCCTTGGGTTATATTTAAATGCAAATTATGCTTGAGTTTGCAAGTGTTTGATGAGTGATAACAATCTGAATGCTTCCAAGTCCTTGACTACTGAAAATGCTGATCACAATAAGCTTAGAAGAAAAAGAAGAAAAAGAAAAGTCGAAAAGAAACATGATAAATTCTTATCATGTTACAGGTAGATTATTTTCTTCGCTTCACTCTGAATGAATTAATCTTGATGGATAAGAATTTTCATTTCCTAACTTGTGTGCTTCCTTCCCTGTAAAGGTTAAAATTAATGAATCTTTTGGTGAAATGGTTTAACCAGTGAAAAGGATTATCATTAACACACAAGTTAACCTTGGTTATTTATAGTAGTTCATGTTTAGTGTGATATTTATCATTATCATTATCATCTTTATTATCCGTTTTTATTTGGTGTTTTTGTATTCAAAAGGAAAATAGAAAATTGGAGAGAAAAGCATTTTCTTGGACTGCTCATTGTTGCCAGTAAATGTCATGATATTGTGTCTAGTTAAAGATATGCATTTCAATTGAGGAGTTTATTTTCATTCCCTGTTATTGTAAATATTGATTTATAATATAGAGTGTCAATAATATTCCTTCCATGGCTTTGTTATTAGCTTTATCAGAATATCAGTGTGCATTGATAATAGAAATGGCAAAAAGGATAAGAATTCTTGTTTTTTTTTCTTCTCTCTCGCATTTCCATTTCTTCTTGATTCAGGGAAAGAAATCGATAGTGAAAATGTGAGCATTTCAACCGCATTAATATTTGAGCTTTAGACAGCTTTGATTAGCTTTTTATCATCACGTTGCTTTGATGCTTTGAACAAACAGCTAAGTTCCAAATAAAGAGCTTATACTTTTGACAGGGAAAGAATTTCAGATTGGAAATTATACAGAAATGAAATGATTTTGATGAAAGACGCAGTTTGATTTTCTTTCATAAATCAACATTCGAGTGCTGAATCGATGAAAGTCACTTTTCTTTTGGAAACTATTGACTGGAGTTTAGATTGTATAATAAGATATAAGCCAACTGGGAGTGAATTCTGAATCGAATAATGATGAATTTTTGGATGAGTTGTGAAGAAAATGGAAGATGTTGAATTTTATGTGGAGTTAATTATCGCTTGGAGAGAATTTTGTTGCAACGAAATGATAACTTGGAAGAAATTGTTTTCTAATGAGAACGATTTGTATTGCTTTTTAACGCTAATTTTTTGTCTCTGGGTGCTTATAAATGCAGCAGAGTTGCTTTTGAATGTTGACTCGTGATTAATGAAAGTGAATAGTGAAATTATATGGAATCGTACAGAATGTAATAAGAGAAATGAATGAAACAAAATTTTTCTTTTCAACTCCCTGTTCAAGCCTGGGAGTTGCAAGGCAACTTATTCAACTTGATATTTGATTCAATTGTGATGATAGATAAGCCTATTGAGAGATACTTTTCCACTGCATTCAACATTAATGTAACCAAAGAAGCACTTTTTCACTGTTTCATTTTTTGATAACTTTTTCTCTGAATAATGTGATAATCTTTTCCAGGACAAAAATGAAATGTTTCAACCCAAACTATCGAAAAAGTTGGATCAAAAAACCAAAAAATTAGCAATACTTTGAGATGTATTCAGAGACAATTAAATGTGAGATTATTTGCAAAACTGTGTAGGTTTGATGAAATCCTTTTAATCATAAAAATCATTTTGATCTTGAATCATGTAAAACACGATTCGACTAATCATAACTTTCACTGAACAAATTCGATTATAACTGTTCCATGCTTTGAATGTTGTGAATTCCATATTGACTTTCAGTTCGAATTCTAATCAATTCTTGAGTTGCCTCGAGTTTTCCTGTCAAACTCATACTTGTTAAAGTGAATCATTGAGTTAACCTTCACTCCTCATCTGAATATTAACAGAATAATAACTGAATTGATATTCAATAGCATTGCAATAATATGCTTTTATTATAAAACACAGAACATATTAGTTTCTTATTTATCTCAACATTCATTCCGAAGTATTTTGGTTACTTTTTTCTTCTTGCAACCATTTTCTCATGTAATTATTTTTCTCCTTGATTATTTCATGATTATCACTGTAGCCTACACAGGTAAGAAGGTAAGCAGCAGAAAAAAGCAAGCTTCTATTGGGATTTAAAAGCAAGTTGCCAGGGAAAAAAAGTTAATCAGAATTATTTTCTTTACTAATTGGGTAAAAAGTAATGGGTACATGAAATCATTATAATCTACTGAAGAAAGAATTAAATGTCCAAAGTTTATTTTCTTAACGATGAGTAGTGAGTCAAGTTTCAATATAATGAGAAATATAAAAGTTTAACTCGACCCAATGAAACGGAGTAGAGTCTAGATTAAGGTAAATAACGATTTCTATGAAATCCTCTTGTCCATCAGTCTATTGAAATGGAAATATTGGCCAATGAAAGTTGAGCGTAATTGGTTAGAAAAACTTTCAAATAATTAGTTAACATGAGAGCAACAATTGGATATAAAACATATTAGACCTTTGAGTATGTTTGATAACAAGGAAAAGGAAAATTCAATTTTGTGGAAAATTTCGCCACATGAAGAAGATAGCACAGAATGAATTCACAAATTCATTCACATTTAAAGCCTACAAATCTGCACAAATTGAAAATACAAAACTTGAAATTTCTTTTCCATTCCACCTCAAGTTTACCTTCCAGTTACACTTTCTGTTGTGAACCAAATATTCAATGGAAATTTAAAATTCTCCAAATTTGATAAGTAAAATGTTTAAGAGTAATTCTGGTTCAAGAGAACATTTTTCATTCAAGAAATTGCAATTCCCTCGTTTCTAATGTTTTTATCAACATCGCTCAATGTTGCCACTGCAAGTTGTTCATCTTTCAGAAGCTGATTTCAGTTTCGTCGACGAAAAATTTGAAAGCAAAATCCAAGAAATTAACATTTCAAAAGCTGACAGGAAACAATCAACAACAAGTGTACCTTGGTTCATGTGTGCTGTTTATGTTGAGCTCAAGATTTGCTCGGTTGAGAAGGAAAGTCTCTAAAGTGATTAACTCTGTAATAAATGATCTAATTTGATTTGGATAATGTTTATAATGGAATTAAAGTTTAAATTCAATGCTTATTTCTGTACAAGTGAATCGAGATCCAGAAAGGATCGTATAAAACTGGCCATTAAATAAATGCGAAAATAAATTTCCACCAATTTCACCATTTGTTACAACGGATTAATATGTTATGAAATTATTAAGGTAAACGTTGATTCAGAAGTTCAATGCAACAATTGATATTTCCAGAATATTAATCTTGACATCAATTTTCAAGCAAAAAGGCATTCCATTGAATCTTGTTAAGAGTAGAGTTACTTGCAATTTCACTTTTATAAACCATTTTAATACAATCCATGCAATCTCTTCAAGCTTAATTCCAACCTTGTTTCAGTTTATTTGCTGATTTATCTTGCTAAATTGGCAGCATTGGTTAGTGCTTATAAACTACAATCTGTAGCTTAAGCTGTTAAAGCATTTGATGAGAAATCTCGAGATGAAGGGGAAAACTGTTCTTTCCTCGAACCTCGATTCCTGCTGTTTCCATTCCTCTATTGACAGCCAATTTTTACTCGTAAATCATTTTTGCCTTTAAACTTGAAGAAAAAAAAGTTTTGCTGAGAAAATGAAATTGAAATGAGAAGAGCAAATTTGATTAATGAAAGTTATTAAACGTTTCTACAAGCAGAAACATTTTCCATGAGATGGTTCATTGGTGAAACAGATTGTTGCTTTTAATATGCAATTTAAGATGAAAACATAATGAGATGAAGCATTAATATTTTGATTAATGGAACAAAATTTTTTCTTCCTTTTTTTGTCGATGAAAGAGTTTTCGACCAAATTAAATGTAATGAATATGAATTACATGCGATTCATTGAGTGATCATAAATGACAAGGTTATCATGATGAGAATGAAAAATCATGGAAACAAAAAGTGTATTGAGTTTAATAAGATGAAAATGTATTTTCGTGAAAAAGATGTGATTGAGTCGAATAAAGTTGAGTTTATGAAAAGAAGGAAAAAAATGATTTTTATATCACATTAGTTGACAGGGAATATAAGTTGCTCTCCAATATTCAATATACAATCATTTGAATCAGAATAATTCATTGGAAACTTTTTGCACCAAGAAAATGGTAAATATATTGGATAAGTTAAAGAGGAAAAGCTGGAAAACACAATTTTGTTGAAACTTTTTTTTCTCTTCTTTCCTCTTCTTCTTTTTCATTCTTCATCAAGAAAATTTTTCTTCTTCCCACAGGGAATGATATTCATAAATATACATGTTTTATGTACCGATAATATTATCAATATAATACCCTCAAGATTTTGGGCAAAGGTATGATAAAGAAATAAAGACTAAATAGTAGTTGAAAAGAAACAACTGAAAAATGATATTAAGTTTCGGAACAAGTCTGAATAAATATGAGATAAACAAGGGAAAACAACAACTCGTTCAACTAATGTTATCAAGTGTTTAACCATTAGCTCAAACTAACCAAACAACTACTCAACTCCTTTTTCAAATTGACAAGCAAAATGGTTTGTGCACTCAGTAGCATCAAGAGTAAACTTGGAAAACTATGGGAAAAATGAAAGACACAATTTTCATCATTTAGTCATTAATCAGCATTGAACTATCAAAGTTGAACCTTGAAACCATTCTAACCTTTTATATTTCATTGACAAACACTTTATAAAAGTTTTTCATCTTTACTTCAACATTCATCAACAGTGACTTTGTGAGTTGGCACTTGATAATGCATCATTTGATCGTTGCTCAATACATGAACTCGATAAAAAATACGGGTTCGACTGTTTGCTTGTAAATGCTGATGATTCCGATCCTGTATTTGATGCTAGTCTATTAAATTAGTCTAATAGATTAGTCTGAAGCTGCTCGGGATGGACCCGAGGTTGCTGCTGCTAGTGATGCTGGGTTGGTTGACTTTACTGGTTCACTAGAGTCAACTGTTGATGCTGGTCCGGATGATGAGTCTGAAGCTCGATTTGCTATTGCAAATTACTATTTCAATAACTAATTAGAGTCCAAATAAGGGACATTGAATATTGAGATTCGAAATACTTTGGTGATAACTAAGTCAAAGGGCAAATATGCAGTCCGACAGAAAAGATGATGATATCGAGATGAAACCATAAATCAGTGTAAAAGCTGGTTGAAATACCCTGTATTATGACAGAACTTGATATCGAAGTCTAACTCTGAGTTGTGAATAACAAATAATTGAGCAGCTTGCAAGTATTATATTTCATTTCCTGTGAAACTCGACATTTTGAACGTTACTATGAATACTTGCATGGTTAAAATTGATTTTTCCCTGATAATTACTGTAAGTTTATACATTTTCAATATTTTTGCGGTTATTCCATCTCTCAGAACAATTATAATTTCTTTCTTTTCTCACATTCTCATGATTTTTGTTTTGAAAAATTTACAAGAGAGCTTAAAGTGAAAGAGAAAAGAAAGAAAAATCATTAATTATTCTGAGAAATGGAATAACCACAAAAACATTGAAAATGTATGAACTTACAGTAAGGAACAGACTAATGAGCTGAGAAAAATTCATAAACGGTTCCTAATTAAGGAATAGTTAACCTTATAAGACTTCAAATTTCATTGCAATTTCTTTAATTATTAATTAACACAAATTTTCTTTCGTAAAATTTCAATAAAAAAACTCGAGAAACATGTTTAATTTCATCTATTAAGCAAGATTGAAAATCATTAAAGTACGTGAATGAAGTATTTCAAGAAGCTCTTTTAGCACTCAAAAGTTGAACGAAAGAGAAAGATTATTCAGGAGAAATGAAATTTCATTTTTCGGACTTTATCGTTGATCCATGTTTCAATGGAAATGAACTTGCAAATTGTTTTCAAATTTTCTTTCAAATATCCATTTTATTACATTACCATATTGTCACTGAAGTTGTAATGATTTTATTCAAACCTTTTCATCGCAATAACCTTAGGATTCCATTACTTAATCAATTTCATTATCCTTTTTATGAGTCTTTTATTTTCCTACTTTTTCTTCATATTCAGTTATTATTTCTTGTCTCACTTTGATTTGTATATCATTAATAATAATAGCTTTCCCTGTATCTCTTGCTCGATCAACATAACAATAATGATAGTCATCATCATAAGTAGCCATTTCATTTCATTCCCTAATCATGATAATATTCAATATAAATTTGCAAATCGACAAACAAGTCAAAAGAAGAAAAAAATGTCATTTCATTATTTCTGATTGCAGCGAGAAAAAAAAGTTATTCAAGACTGAAAATCATTCATTACCTATCATAATTATCATCATCATTAGTGTTCAATTTACACAGAATTCAGTGTCATTCAGAGTTGCATGGAAAAGATGAGTAAACGTTATCAAGGATGAAACCTTTCAATCCAAACAACAAAGTTTCATAAATCATCATTCAGAGCTTTTCAAATGAAATTATCAAAATGAGATTTGAGGAAAAAAAGAGAAAAGTTTTTTCCATCTTCGATCTTGAAAACAATTGTTTACTCAATATCATCATGGGTAATGAAAGGTGTAAATTTTAAGAAGCAATTATCTATTCAATCACTATTTACTCAGCAATTGAATAGCATTAATTCAATATCAACACCAATCAAGTGAATCAACATTTAATGTTAATCTCATTTTTTCATGAAGTGAGTTTGAACATTACAAGACAAATAGCCAAGTGAGATGTTTAATGTCATTAATCGTCCATTGAAGGTTCATCAGGCAAAAGTAGAAGTTGGAATTTTTTCCATCAAAAAACATTCTTAATCTCATTCTGATGATAAAAGCTCAGATTAATATGATCTATTAGTATAATCCATTTGTTAATAAAAAGCTCAACAATTGGTTTAAAGTTTTTTCCTTTTTTTGTTTCAATTCTTTACATCAATCAAGTTGATTGTACACAAGTTTACAAGATTTCAGAGAAAACTGTTTTTGGATTGAACTGAATTGTTGAACTCAATATATCTCATGTTGGCACAAATATAACGAAAGCTGAATCAACTTTTAAAGTCTTTAGGAAATGATAAGGAAATCGGTCCAATTGGTTCATTCAATTTTTTACTCAACATTTACATTTACTTCAATCACTGAGTAACTCAATCTTTACAGAACTTTGCAACTGTCACTTTAATCATGACAATGTTCAGTTAATGTCAAAACTATTCTCAATTAAATTTAGTCTTGGAATCGAAATAAAATTGCAAATCAAATCAAAGTTAACAATATTATAATGAATACAATGGCATGTACTGTTTGACTGATATTGGGCTTGAGCTTACTGAATTGTGAATGATGCAAGGTAAAAGTATCATGACTTTCATGGTAAAATTGATTGAACAAAGAAAATGTTGGGTTAAGTAAGAAAGAGAAGTTTAAGAAAAAAAAGTAGAAAAGGAAAAAGTTGCATCAAGAATATCAAAATCAAATAAAGTTGGTTAATCAAAAGAGGAACCAGTCTTTACCTTGTTTTTACTTTACTTTTGCAAGATAACCATTTTGACCAGTTTCAGTTTTACTTCAGTTGGATACAATCATGAATCACAGAAGGGAAAAAAAAGTATTGATAGATTAAGATCATTTCCTTTCATTGACTTCAATATGCTTGGAAAGTCAATTAGAGGACAATTGCAGTGTCCCTCACCTGTATCATCATGGATATACATTTTCATTTGTTCATCACTTACTTTGCTCACTTTTACAATTCAACCGGATATTGAATGTCCATTGGGTCAGAAAAAAGTTAATCAATAATAATGGCATCATTAAAATGGATCAACAGAGTTGGAAATTAATTTTTCAAAGGCAATTCCACTCACAGGTTCAATGTAATTATTCAGTGAGACAAAAGCGATTCCAGAAAATTGACCCTTTTCCAGCTAAATTAATTTCTGTCTAAACATTTCAACATGAACATGAGATTTTTCATCAACAGACTAACTGTGCATTTACACGAACCATTTCCTTGATGAAGTCGCAATGAATCTTAAGTGCTCAAAGTTGCCATTGATTTGTTGGTCGAAGAAATGAAATTTCAAAAGTTGCAAAACAATCAGTAAAACATATAATATCTGAACAAAAACAAAAACATTAGCAATATTAACTTGAATCTTAATGAGAAAATTATGAAGTCAGAATCTGGAAAAGTTTCAATTTTTGAATTCCAAACAATCGATAAATTTTCATTGATTGATAAAAGGTTTTAACTAGATGATATCGAGCTGTTCTTAAGAAACAAATTTTTGAGTTTTCATGATTTAGCTTTTTTGACTCTGAAAGTTAATATTGTCAGTTTGTTTCTGACAGTTGATTCAGTTGGACCTTATGGATCTAACCTATTCATGCGATATTAATTACGTTATTATTTAGCACTTTCAACAGTCATCTGTGCAGACTGATTAATAGACTTTAATTTTCTAATTATTCAATTAATTACTTTGATCAAGTGTCATCTTATGCCAGTATAATTGCCAATCATTCATCAAAATTATCATAATTCAGATATAAGTGACTAATTAGAATCCATTGGTTGGTTCAACAACAGTCAATCATTGCTTGTAATAACTCGAGCTTCCTTCCAGCTTAGCCTTATATATGTTCATGTGTTTACTGTTGAAGGAAAATGAAGTTCAAATCGCTTACAGCTTTCCATCGATTGAATAACCAAATAATCAGGAGAAAGGAATAAACATTTTAGTTCCAATTCGTAAATTCTTAAATGGAAATTCCACTTTTCATCAGACATGGTAATTGAATTAAATTGAAATTCCAATTGCAAATTGATTCAACTTTTCGACATTTCGATTCCAATCTTCTATTGTCAATAATTAAAAATATTTTAACCGAAACACTGAATGCTTAATAAATCATCGACATCATCTTCATTAACTCTTTTTTCACCATTTGTCTTCTTCCTTCCTTTCCAGATACATTTATTTTGTGGAAATGTTCATGACCATGGCAATGAAACATTAAAGTTACTCAATAAAAGTCTAATTGTCAGGTTTTTTCCGTTTATTCAGTGAAAATTTCCCCCAAATAGATTAATCAACTGCAAAAGTTCAACAATCATAATTATTGGGGAATTGAATTTAACAAGTTGATATTTTTAGGTGAAAACAATGATTGAATCGTTAATTGTAGCAATTGCTTTGAAACTCCCATTGAAATGAGCAATTGACTTTGATTGGAAACATATTCAACTTTGTTTTCTTTGCTGAATAACAGTTTAATGAGCAATAATTAACAAATAGCTTTATACCCAATCATGAAATAATTTATTAGACTATTAAAATTCAAGGTTCCCCCGTTGATTATCATGTTCATGATTGATTTAACCTGTTGACAGAGTAGTTGTCAATTGCTTCCTTCAACTTCACTAGACTTTTCATCAAAATTTTACTTTAATTTTGTTCACTCAAAGTCTTTTTTGATTAGTCTAATGCTCAACTGGTTAAAAAAAGTGAGAAAAATTTGCAACCAATAAATACAGTAAACTGATTAGATACAGGTTTACTGCCAAAAAATGCAATATTTCAACACCAATTATGAATGAAGCATAAATAATGATCAACCATTGGAGTTGAGCCAGGTTTGGATGAGTTTGAAAATGAGCTTTAAATGAGGTTAAAATGAGGTTAATGTAAAGTTGAAAATGTTTTGATAGCTTACCTAATTGATGAGGAACCAAAGGGCATGATAATTTGTGTGACCCTTGAACTGCTGGAGATGACATGTCAAGGTATTCCATTGAATGGTTACTCTTTGATGGAAGTGAATCTTTCAACTGATTACTGGGCACACGTGGAAAGGCCATGGATGGTGAGGAAGTTTGAAGGGAATCGGTTGATGAACTAGCATTGAATTTGACTAAACCATTGGCCAGTAAACCAGCTTTACGATGCGCTTTAATACTTTTGATTATCATCTTGACTCGCTGTGCGTTGACCAAATTTTGAAAATAATTTGAATTTGATTGATCTCTAGATGCTGTAGTTTTATCGAGAAGAGCTTCAATCCGAAGTAGTTGAGGTTTCTTTGGTTCTTGTAAGCCAATTGATGATGGAGATGATATGGAGGGTAACACTGAACTATTCAATTTATCCTTTGAAATATTTTCATTAATTGTATTATCACTAACTGAATAATGTTCATTTGATGAGGTGAACACATTATTCCCATTTCCAGATGATTGAATTTGATTCACTTTTCGACGTGAACCGATTGATGCTGACATTGGTATTGGTGACAAGGTGGAAGATAATGAGTTTGAAGATGAAGATGAGGGTGACGATGAAGGAGTGGAAAAGGAGGAAATCTTATTAACCGTTAGACGTCGATTAGTGTGGATAACTGCAATTTGCATGAGAGTGACAAATATCAAGGAGACGACAAAGAGTAGCAACAATATTGACGGAAGAAGACGTAAAAATCTTTTGACGGTTCGTCGAAGTAAAGGTTTCACTGGTGGCACTGGAATGGGTATCAAATGGTATGAACGACTTGATGTGATGACCATTGTCACAGTAATGATGAGGATTGACCAGTACTGATTGGTATGCAGCAAAATTATAACCATCAACTATTGAATTCTGTGCATATTCATGTGTCGACATTTCCACATTACATTTGGGATTGAACAAAATTTAATGGCAAATTCACATGTTACGGTATCACTTGAGTTTCAATTATCACAGCCACTTCTTTTCATTAAGCGCAAATTAACTACTGATTTATAAACTTTAAATCCTCTTTTGTTGATTTGTTAAACAAGAATAAATGAACAACTGATTGATTAATTTTTAGCTTAAATTTAGTTGAAACATTGCATGTTACTTTTGAAAATTGATGTTAACACTGTTAACATCATTCAACTGAGCCACATGCTTTTTTGTTGCTTTTTGTGTGAATGTGTGTGTTTTATCATTAAAGGTGAACAAATTGTTTGACAATGTCAAAAGGTAACATTGAACAGTTATTGTTGGTTAATTGCAACACTTTTAATCAAAAACTATGTGCTACAATTTGATTAAAACTTGCTTGCCAAGGTAAAAAAATTAGATAAAAAGAGTTGGAGAGCGGTAAGGTAAAGATTGTAACTATGACTATTAAGCTGTGGTGATTGCATGCAATTGTGTTGTGAGCCTGGAAGGTTTAGTTTTATTCATCTTCAAGTTTGTCTCATTGAGTAAACTCTGAAAGTTGGATGAATCGACTTGCGCTGTTGTTGTTGGATGATAACCATGTGAATCATGGAGATAAGTCTTTTTCATCTGCACCTTTTCAGAATGCTCACTGAAAGCGATAGTGATATCTGCTGTCATATTATTGAATTACAGTCTCTGATACACTGCTGATGAGAGTCCATGAAATAACATGTTTTTATGATACCTTCTAGCACTTTATGGCACAATTTATGATTTATATCTGAATGCATACAATTCGTAAAACTAGTTGGCATGTGAAATTCATAAAACTCAATTTTGTTGGTCAAGATTCACTGTTGGAAAATACGACGAAGAAGGATTGTTAATATTATGATGCAAAAATTGGTCAAAAAACAAGTATAGTTTCTGAAAGTTTTACCGGAGTTTCAAATTGATTCTTAAACATTTTATTGTGTAAATAAAAAATCAACATTATTTTCACCATTTTTGAGATATCACTAGATATCTAGATTCCAGAGGATAGTCAATATTTTTCGTCTCAGTAGTAATAAAGGTACACAAGTTAGGACACTTTTATTGATTTTTTATCGACACGCTGACCGAAGCAAGCAAAGCTAGAGATGATTAATTTACATTAAACATAAATCAAACAAACCATAATTAATATTGATAATACAATTAGAAGTTTCGTACAATACAATTTCGTTGTAAGCGAATATAACTCAATACAAGTTATATTTATAATAGTATTTAATTGTATCTATGTACGTTTTGACACAATAAAAAACAAAATGATTTACAAATTTGTTTTTTAACCCTTTGAATTACTTTCAGAACAACCGCACCTCACTTAATTAGATTTGAAAAAGCATTATCAAAAAATCTTGAAATATTGCAAACTCACTGGAAGAATAATTACGATTAAATTAGATAAGAAGTAATTTATTTAGTAAAGCTTTTACACACTATTTAGTGACCAAGGTAAATCAAATATTTTAATCAAATATCCACAGTCTTGCGTGCTTGATAATAGTTAACTTAAAAAAATTACAAAAGGCACTTTACTTATTCATTAATACAATCATTCTCGTTTGTTTAGAACCAACTTTCATATGAACAAAACCAGAATTCAAAAGAGTAAAACCGGCTGACTGTAAAGACACAGAGCTTTCAAAACAACAAAACCAGCTTTCAAATGACCAAAACCTACTTTCATAAGACAAAAACTCTCGAGTTAAAGAGTTACTTTATTCAGAGTATGCAAAGAGGATTATCACTGATTTTTCCAATGAACTTCCATTGAAGATGGTAAATCACAATTAATAAGTCAAAATTTATCAAAATGTCAACTTATATTCCAAGATGTCTCAGAAAAGAAACAATTAACAATTACCGAAACAGTCTACACCATGAATAAAGATGCTTCTTTAACTCGAGAGTTTTTGTCTTATGAAAATGAGTTTTGGTCATTTGAACGCGGTTTTTTTGTTTTGAAAGCTCTGTGTCTTTACAGTCAGCCGGTTTTACTCTTTTGAATTCTGGTTTTGTTCATATGAAAGTTGGTTCTAAACAAACGAGAATGATTGTATTGATGAATTAGTTTTTCTTTTGTTTTATTTTGCAACTTAATTTTCCTTGAATTCTGTAATAACCTCATCAATTACATAAGTTAATTTCGAAAGAAGAAGAAGAACATGGAGAGTTAATAGCTGAAAAAAGTAGAGATCCGTTTCGTTCAACTAAAAATTCAACATTTGGAGCTGAAAATAAAAGGTAAAGGTAAACCGGCAAAACAAGACCAATGATTACGAGACGCTGTCTTGGAAAGAAAGGTAATAACTGAATTTGGAGTGAATTGGGTGTCAGTATTACCAGAAAATTTGGTAACTAAAATTCTCGAATCATATCACAATGATCCGATTTCTGGACACCCAGGGTTACTTCAAACATACAAGAAAATTCAACCGAAAAAGTAGTGATAAAAAAGGAAAGCAAACCAATCCAACCTAAACACAAGGTGATCCGGACAAGAAGAAGCAGAGTTTTGCTAATATCTTTAGCATTACTGTACTTCCTTGCCTTGGTTTGTGGGAATGAATACAGAACACCGTTAGTATGGCGAACAATCGACAATAAATTTTTGAAAGGAAGAAGAATCTTAAACTACAGGGTAATGCTAGTAGACCCATGTAACCCAAAACAGTCAGCTACTTACACCATCGATGACATGGCTAAAGCTGAATGGGTTAATGAGACAAACTGTACCTGGGAGTGGATTAAAGACCGACGACAAAACACAGGATCCGTAGAGACTGCATACGCTTGCAAATGGCTTTTCTCACAAAGCGAAACTTGTAAATCTCAAATTTCAGAATGCGTAAAAATTTACGACAAACGTCGCAATATTAGCGGCAATAAGACTAACGTGCCAGTATTTTCTAAGAGAAGGATGGCTTAAGATAATACAAGAATGTACAAAGGCGTCTAAACGCTCGAGACGTGGTTTACTGGCTGCTTCTATTTCGCTTTCTTCTTCTATTCGCTATTTATGTTTGGTGAAGGTTCTGTGACCAATGCAACCACTGTTTTGTCAAGTACAAAACCACAATCAAGCTCCGAAATAATTCATGATTTTATGAATGTATCTACCAAGGTATTAGCTGTACATCAAGACAATTTGAATACCTAGTTCGGTAGATTAAACAACTACAAATGAGCGTCGAGGAACTGCAAAACATATTATCCATGACAGCATTTATGGCGACTACTGTCACTTATAATTTGCACCATATGCAAGTTATCATGGCAGAAACAGCCACCAGTGCTTTAAACATCGGTAAAATATCCTATTGACAATTAATCGCTTCAAAATTGAATTACCATGTGGAAGCAAATGCAAAATTGACTCATGTCGAAAGCAAGTTGTTCAGCTTAAACAAACGAATGATGAAAACTTTCTGTCATTTTGATTTGATGTTGATGCAATAGCGGAAGAAATCGTTGTGCAAAAAGCAGATGCTTTCATACTCATTGAGGAGAAAAACGGTACTGAAATCTGTTTAAAAATATATGATGGTCCCGAATATGTCATAATCAACAAAACATCAACTGAACTCTGTGAAATCTCAAGAGAGGAATTTATCAATCAAAGCTACTGTAACAAAAATAGATGTTCAATGTTTACTCAACACAACTGTTAATGCTTATTTTAAATTAGCGATTTCTATTGCTCTATTTAAGCGCTTAAACATAATTACCATGTAACGCTAATCCATATGGTTAAACCAATAGGTTTAAGATGATATAAAAAGGCTTAAACTTTTAATAAAAAGCAGACTCCCTAAAAGAGTTTAAGTTGGTGGAGATACTGATGGTAAGAAGTTTTCTCAAGAATTTAGTGAAATTCAACTTAATTCAGTAAAATGATGATAAGTTAAAGTTTTACTTTTTCCTGTGTTCATTTTTTTATTATATTTGACAAAGTTAAAATACCCTACGAATTAAACTATTGAATTCAAAACTTGGTGAAATATTAAACTGATTTCCAATTTCAACTATTGATCAACAAACAAATTGATGAATTGAAATCCTGATTTATGAAATATTTAACTGAGCCACACGGTGAAAAGAAAGCTACTAATTGAAGTGACTATAAGTTAACTATTGTTTTAGCTATCGCCTTCTGCCTATTGTATCAGCTGAATTGAATCTTTTGAAAACCTCTTGCTATCTGCAATTTTGCATAAACATAGCTATAATTCTGACGCCAACAAAGCTTTTATTGGCCACTGAAGCTCAGAATTTGAACTGTCAATCGCTTTTACACAAACGCAAACAAAACACAACACACGCAAGTATTTTTCCTTGTTCGTCAGCATCCATTTCAATACTAACAGCTTCATGTTAAAGCTATTTGTAATATGGCCTAATGATATTACTAATTTTTGACAAAACACATAAACATTACCTTACATATCAATCCGTTCAATTAAGAATAAGACCTAAGTATTTACACTTTAGTCGACTCCTTACAACGAAGTGATTACTGATAAAATTTGATTCTTACAATTTGCTAAATTTTGACGTCTTTCCCTGCAAATAATGTCTATAACGGATAGAATTAGGTTACCAAAAAAGGTTATGTATACGTGCTTTTACTATGTATAAAAGCAAAAGGGATTGGAAAATAAAGCTTAGACTCCCTGAAAGAGTTTCAATGCATCAGTGAAGGAATCGTTTAAGCTCTCTACAACGATAGGGAGATGGAACTGTAGCAGAGTTGTCACGCTTTCTCTGTTCTCTGGTTTCTCTGACAGAGTTATATGATATTAAACCATAAGGATAGAAAGCAATAAAAAATGCTTAACGCCCTGAAATATCCGCAACAATTTATTAAATGAAAGAAACTAATGAATTTAATGAAATTTATAAAATTTATAAGTTCAATATGTAGAAACAAAACGTTTGCTACTGATATTATTAGTAGTTATAGTAAAAGTTAATAGTTTCCCTGGTTTCTCACCAGGCCTAGTTTTATTGCAATCCATTTATAGGATGATCAGCTTTCATCAATGCTGGTAGTTCTTTGGTCTTTACGATTTCTTTCATCTTTTATAAATATCTATGTTGCAACGAGTTGTTTCCATTCTATTTTGTTGCTGGGGTGTGGCACTTATTTGCTTATAAGCTTAAAATTTTCATTTTCTCAAGGATCCTACAATGAAGAATGTATATGCTTAGATCTAACTTTTGCAATTCAATAAGGATGATCTACAGATATTCATGTTTTTATCATTCTGAGTAATGACTGAAATTCTGCTTAGATTCTGCTTAGGTCGTAGGCCACCGGAGCCTTATAAATTTGCTCTCATCGATGTTGTTCCCTTCTCTCCAGTCAGTATGTTTAAAAAAACTTGGATACAGTCTTCCATGGCGAAAATTCCTTGTCATAGAGGTACTACGACGCATCATAATCAGAGACAGTTTCTTCTGGCTAGCGATGCAAAGATAAGCAAATTTTATGAATATTACTCCCGAATTGCTCGTACTGCTGTCTCAATACACCCTCTTGATTTTGAAGAATATCCTACCTCTTTTGCACTACGCGATAGTCCATTCTTTCAGCTTCGTAGTCAGTTTTTAATCATATGTAAATGGTGCTGTGAAGAGTGGAACACTGAATACAACTGTATACCAAACCACAAGTCCGATTACAAGGGATGCTGTAAGAAATTCCGACCAGACAACCCAACAAGAAACAAAGGATGCTGTCTTGGTCCTCCCCTCACAAGTGAAGAAACCTATCAACCTGAATTCTGCGGGATTGGACCATACTGCTGTCGTAATTGTGGGAGCGAAAACCCTAGAAGTTTAAGACAAATCATGCTCCATAGTAAATCTTCTAACGGTCAAATCTCATATACTGCAGGGGCTGAAATGGAATCTCCTCTTAAAAAGATTGAGGGATGGAATATATCTTCAAAATTAAGAACCAGATTGACTTAAATTTTACCCGATGAGTGAACTTGTGGCTAAAAGAAAATTGATATCTTACTAATCAATTCCACATTCCTTTAAACTTATTCAATATCATATCATGTTTACAAACCTGTTATTACTAAATATGATTCAAGATCTGAATCAAACAACTAAAATTAAGCATATAAAAATTATAGTCCTAATTATATCTCTACATGCGCCCCCTTTATAAAGTTATATAGAACTAATGTATCCTCTAGACCTAAGACATTACTTACTGTTCTAATTGTATATCAACTCTAATTAATTCGCAGGTTCATCGATAAGAAAGTCCAGAAAATGACACGAGCACAGGAGGAAGAATTCAAAAGAGACTGGGTCGACCAAGAAGCAACAAGGGATTTTGAATGTATAACATGCTTAAAAATTATCCCAGACCATTTTCAAAACCACACTTGTAAACATTGTAAACACTGCATGTGCCCAGATTGTCAAGTGGTGTACGCATTTACGTATAAACTTAAAAAACCCCATCCATTAGAATGCCAAGCCTGTAGAAAACCATGGAGTTATGGTTGTAGACGCCGCAATGGCATATCAGTATGGGACCAATTGAAAGTTTATTGTAATGCTAAAAATAAGAGAGTTGGCAAAATCAGCTTGCCAACTCTCAAAACAAGGTTAAAAGTTTATTTTAGACCTAAAACTAAGATGTAGCCTTATTAGGCTACAAACCAGGATGTTGGTGACGATGATGACGATGAAGATGAAGATGAAGACAAAGAGGATGGAGAATATAAAAAGATGTGAAAAACCATATATGATATGCTAACTTTATGTGATTTCAACTAGTTGTCTTTGTTAATAATCTCAGTAATAAGAAGTGAAGTGTTTTTAATAATGTTATGGTAATTTAATACAACTCATCAATAATTTTCGGCAATTTGGCGACCACGGCAGGATCGCCATCTTAGCGATTATACCTGCCTTGCTTCATAGTTTTAGTCTAAAAACATTTAATTTTTCGGTGAATTTGTTTACCCAATGCAAAGTGTGTGACCTGTTAGTGTTATTTGGTTTGCCATTGGTTTCCTCTTTCACCAAAACGAGACACATAAGTCGATCAACTTTGAACAAACTATAACAAAATGTAAGTCAACACCGATTTTCTTATAAATAATAGATCAAAAACATAACTATTCTTATGTTAAATTTTATTTAAACTAGTCAAATTAACAATACAGTTATAATATATCTATTTGTGCATCTGACACTTTCTCTAAGCGTCAGCAATTATCAAGTCAACATTTTAAAGATATTGAACTCACTATTATTATCCTAATAGGGATATTTGTTTTTTGTGTGTAAATCACCCTATGTTATTATCACATATTGGAAGTGAAATAAAGAATAACTATCTAAGCCATAATGGAACATAGATTAATAATTCGTCTTTGTATTTGAACTAAAATATTACATTTTATTTATAACTGAAAAACTCATTTACGGTTGGTACAATTACCTTTCTCTTCATATTAATTATCAATATGCTGTGCGAATTAAAAGTTGTAAAATATTGTTTAATTACCATAGCTATTATATGGTTTTTACTACTGTTTACTTAATGTTCAAATTTATGATTAATTACTTTACATTGCTACTTGCTAACTCAGTAGACGTAAATTTCGTTTACTACTCCGTACCAGATATATATATGTACAATCATTAAATTTGATTCTTATGGGAATTGTTGAATTGAAGCTATTATAACTAACTATCTATTGAGATAATGATTGTTTTAACTTGTAATAATGATTACTTCTTGATGGTCTGTCTCTTATGAAGCATTCCATAAGACGCTTAAATATTGTTTATGCTTAACAATTTGTTGACTCGTCAATTTAAACTACATTCTTGTTTAGCTAACTAAATCAATTTAAAACAGCATGGCGACTCAGCCAAAGAAATTTTTCAAAATTACAAATGATAAAACAACTCAATCATCAAGTCAGACAAATAATGAAGGTAATGAACCGAGACATTTGATAGCTACTATTGCTGAGAATTTTAATGTACCAAATAATATTAAGACACTTTATTATGATAGAAAGGAAGATTTAATCGATTGGTTTGAAAGATATGAATATGAAACAACAGCAGTAGGATGGAGTGATAGGGATAGATTAAAGGGAATAGCTCAATATCTTGATGGTACCGCTAGGCGCTGGTATGTAAGCTATGCTAGTCCAGATAATCCTGAAGCACCTAAACCTTATTATGACTTGAAACAAATGATGGTAAGAGACTTATGTAGGGCTGATTATAGATCAATAATTGAAACAAGATTATACGATTGTAAACAAGAGAAAGGAGAATCTGTCGCTAATTATATATTGAAAAAACAAGAATTATGTAAACGAGTTGATTCTAAGATGCCAGAACCACAGGTCTTAAGACATATTTTAAGAGGATTGTTACCTGAGCTTTTACAATACATAGATCAATTTGAAATAAAAGACGTTTCAGCTCTATTACAAAGAGCTAATATTGCAGAAAGCACTCATTGGAGGCAATTGAATGAACAAGGGTTAATGGATAAAACGAGTCTGGAAAGGGTTTTCAGTGATTTAAGAAAGTCAGTTGAAGTAATGAATGAAAGGTTAACTTCAATGACAATTCAAAACCCTACCAGACTCAATACTAACCCAACTCAAAGGCCAGTTGAGTGCAACTATTGTAAGAAATCAGGACATGTTTACAAGTATTGTAGAAAAAGAATCTATGATGAGAAACAGAGACAAGGTAACAATGTAATGGGACAATCGAATCAAGCTCAAAATATGAATTATAGATCGAATCAAATTATGAATCAACAAAATAATAGGTGGACTAAACCAAAGGTAGTCAATTTAGCAACGCAAACTCCATCATTGAGTATGATGCTAACCTTTTATGCATCTCTTGCTGAAGGTAAATTTATCTTTATGAATATTGAAATTGAATCAAAGAAGTTTCAAGCATTGGTTGATACTGGTTCTGACGTAACAATAATAACAAGGAAAGTAGCAAATTCAATTGGCAAGAATCCTGAATATTATCAGGGACCTTTAACTGACACTGCTTGTAATATTCCTATTTCTCCAGTAGGACAAGTAGATGTCGTTCTAAATTTAAAAGGAGAAAATAAAGACTTGGCAATTGAGACAATAGTACTGGTAGTTGATTACTTGCCAGCAAATATCGAAATATTATTAGGACAAGACGTTTCATGGGAAGCTGATTTATATTTAGGGATAAGGCAAAAGAGTGTTTACATAGGACATGGTGAAGGAGAAAAAGCTAGACAAGGTGAAACTATTGAGGTTAATCCTTACACTGAAGAAGAAGAAGAAAGTGAATCCTTGCCAGACTCATGGGAAGAATCAGACGTCAGTGAAGATGAAAGTAGCCAAGTAGAGACTCAAGTTGTCAACCTTGTGACTAATCAAGTTGAAGTAAAACCAAATGAGAAGTTCAACCTTGATGAAAGTCTAACTAAAGAACAATCTATTTGCATGTTGAACTTAATCCAAGATTATAGAGATGTTTTTTCATTTCCAAATGACAAATTAGGATGCACTCATTTGGTTCAACATCAAATCAACACAGAAGAGAACCCACCCATTCATCAACCTCCTTACAGGCTTTCTCCTGCTAAAAGGGATTTAGCACAAACAATGATTAATGAGCTTATTGAAGAAGGTTTTGTTGTACCTTCTAACTCACCATGGGCATCACCCATTGTCATAGTTGATAAGAAAACGGGGGACAAACGATTCTGTGTTGATTATCGAAAACTAAATGCAATAACAAAGAAGGATGTTTATCCTTTACCTGACATTCAATTGGCTTTAGATTGTTTGCAAGGTGCACAATATTTTAGTTTACTAGATTTAAAAAGTGGTTATTACCAAATAGCTATGGATCCTAAAGATCAAGAAAAGACTGCTTTCGTAACACAAGACGGTCTTTATGAATTTACAGTTATGCCTTTTGGATTATCATGTGCACCTGCAACTTTTCAACGATTAATGGACAGAGTTATTGCTGGACTAAAATATAAATGTGTTTTAGTCTATATTGATGATGTTATCATTTTTTCAAAATTATTTGATGAACATTTAGATCATTTGATACTTGTGTTTGAGCGATTGAGGTCAGCTTATCTTACTTTGAAACCAACTAAGTGTTTCTTTGGTAAATCTGAGATTCTTTATCTAGGACATTTAGTTACTAGAGAAGGCCAGTACCCAGATGAAAACAAATTAAATTAAAATCAAGAATTATCCAGTGCCTCTAAATTTAACTGATGTCAGAGCATTTGTCGCACTTTGCTCTTATTTTAGAAAGTTTATTGAAGGCTTTGCAACTCTTGCTAAACCTCTAACAGATTTAACCAAAAAGGATATTGGTTTCAAATGGGAAACAGAACAACAAAAGGCTTTTGATTAAATCAAAAGTAAAATGATCAATCCACCTGTAACAATGCATTATGACCCTAATAAGCCAACTCAACTACGATGTGATGCTTGTCATTACGGATTAGGGGCAATTTTATTACAGGAAACTGAAAACAATGGAAACCTGTAGCTTTTTCAAGCCATTTATTACGTGGAGCTGAACTCAACTATGCGATTAGTGATAAGGAATGTTGTGCAATTATTTACGCAATTGATAAGTTTAGACCTTATCTGGATGGAATTGAGTTCGAAATATTTACAGATCACTGCAGTTTATGTTTTCTTCAGTCTAAACGAAAATTACCTCCCAGATTGCTAAGGTATTCGTTATTACTTCAACAGTGCAACTTCAAAATAACTTATAAGTCAGGGAAACATCGCAAAGACTGCGATGCTTTATCTAGATACCCTGACGTCGAAGAAAATGAAGAAGCTAAAATAGACGACGATGAAAGATTATTTGCATTTCTGACTATGCAAAACGTCTTACAAAATGAACAGTTAAAAACCGAACAGGAAAACGATCCTTATATTAGGAGTTTAAAATGTGAGATTGAAAATAAAGCAGTTAAACCAATAAAAACTCAAAGAAAATTAGAAAGATATAAAATAGATGAAGGGATCGTTTATCGAATAGTTAAAAGACCTTATGAGACTAGTTGGAACATAGTAGTACCTTCAAATTTGAGACAACAAATCATTCAGACCTATCACGATGATGTTCTCTCTGGACATGTTGGTTTCCAGAGAACTTATGAGAAAATAACAGCCAAATATTATTGGCCTAAAATGACCACACATATCAATGACTATGTTAAAAAATGCGCCGTTTGTCAGGCCAACAAAAGAGGTCCTCTCATGCTTGAAGCTCCTCTCCAATCTATTACCTCGTC
This sequence comes from Tetranychus urticae, assembly GCF_000239435.1. The sequence continues at coordinate 199,333 of NW_015449968.1, forward strand.
CCATCCTTACGAGAAAATAGGCATTGATATGCTTGGTCCGTTGCCGCTTTCAGCAGGAAAACAATACATAATAGTGTGTACAGATTATTGCACACGTTTGGCTGAAACACGTTCAACTAAAAATCAGAAAGCAACAACAATTGCACGTTTTATCATTGAACAAATTATGTCAAGACATGGCTCCCCAAAAATAATAATAAGTGATCAGGGAAGATACTTACTTTCCAAAATAATTAAGGAGATAAACTATTTTCTTAAAACTGATCATTATTTATCTTCCCCTTACCATCCTCAAACTAATGGTTTAGTGGAAAAACTAATCAAACTTTAACAAGAATGATAACCCACTATGTACAAGAAAATCCAAGATGGGATTTAGTACTACCAATGATTACTTTTGCTTACAATACAGCTAATAACACTAGTACTAAAGCTTCACCCTTTTACCTAATTTACGGAAGGGAACCTAAATTACCGATAGATGTCGCTATCGAACGACAACAAAAACCAAGTAATCCTTATTCAGTCAACAAATATGTCACATTTGTTGAAGAGCAATGGCCAGAGATTCGAGAGATGGCAATGACCTTCACAAATTCTGCCAAAGAAAGTCAAAAATTTCGACACGACCGAGACAAAGATTTCGAATTCTTCCGAGAGGGAGATAAGGTGATGTTGAAAAACGATTTAAAAGAAACTAAATTTTCTCCATTGTTCAAAGGTCCTTATGTCGTTGAAAAACGAATTGGTGAAACCACTTATGAGATTCGAAATCTTGGAGAAAAAGCTGATAAAAAGAAGGCACATATTCATAGACTTAAGAAGTACTACGAGCCAGATAAGCCTAGCGGTTCCACAACTGGTAGAAGAGTTATACGATCAATGCCAGTAAATCACCGAGAGAAAAAGAAATCTTGTTGTTCAGGAGAGAATGCTGAAACCTTATTGTGCTTACTTCTGATTTTAAATCTCTTTCCTTCACACTTTGCTTTTTCAATTGCTCCATTTATAAAGTGGAAAAATAGCAATAAACCCATTGTAAAAGGTCAAATAACTCACAACATCATGATAGCAATCAAAGCTCCTTGTCCTGAAATTGAAATCTTAACTAAACGTCAGGCGCTGCTCGCGCCTGACGACAATACCCCTGATGTGCAAGATCCTCTGCTTTGCCCAACAGATTTCGCATGCCTTGCATTAACGCCCAACGGAACGTTGAAACTCGTCAAAACAGAAAGACCATTCAATCAAATTGATATCATTGACAAAAATCAGAAAATGGCGATTACGCAATCTGCTACTTTAAGCCCAAATACAAATTGCGCTAAATCTTCCAAGAATGCTTGTTTAACACCTAATGGTGACCATTACGTCGCAAAATTTGAAGAAGAGACGGCTTATTGTTATAATGAAAAAAGAAACTTAACTACCGAATGCGAGGAATGCACTGTTAGCACACCAAAAGACTGTCCAGTCTGTCCTGTTTGCTCAATTCTACAAAGTCGAGTTATCGATTGTGCGGTACAAAGCCCTCCTGAACTATTATCTGACATTAAAAATCTCCAACGGATAACAGATCAAGTTTGAGAACAAACCACTGAAACTTCAGTCTTTCAGCCTCTCAGCAAATTATGTCCGATTAAACGAAGAACAAAAAGAGTAGGTCCCTTGGTAGCTCTTGGAATTTATGTAGCAGTGACATCAATAGTTGGAGTAATTAGTTCAACTTTACCAGCTTACAATCTCTGGACAAATATGGAACAAGATGATGCTATAGACAAAATTTGGGAAGACTTAGATAATAAGTTTAAACAAGACCAAAACCTCATTAATGCAATTCAAAATTTGACCAACAACCAACAAAAATTAGCAAATGAAATGAAGAAAATGCATGACCGAATGGACACGTATTTTAAATATTCACCTTTAAGTTTGCTGGCGACATCGAAAACAATGATTGAATTATCAGCAATAAAGAGTAAATTAGAATTGGCTGAGCGTGATGTCAAAAATAAAAGACTTAGTGATCAATTTTTTAAGATATTTAACATTACTCTGGAATGTGGAGTAGATTGTCCGACTGAAATGGCAACAGATTTCAATTGTGAGTTTGAAAAACGAAATGGAACCAGCAGATTGAAAATAAAGTTCGACTCACCAGTCATAGATACTACCAAAATTATCTATAGAGCGGACCCTTTTCGTTTAATTCACCACAATGAAACCCATTATTGTAACAAAGTTTTTCGTGGGCCAAAATACGTTATTTGGAGGAATAATTCAATTTGTCCTTTCAATCCAGAAGATATTGAAAACGAGGAAAATCTAATCATAAATCCTGATGATAATGATTGCATCGACTCAGATGACAAAACTCTAGATGAATTTTGGAAAACAGAAAATTGCACTGAAAAAATTAAACGAGCCGATGTCCAAATTAAAGTTGCTAATGAAGAACTTTATATATATTGTTTCAATACCAACATTACGATATTTGATATAACTAAACCTTGTCCAATTTATCCATTCAGAATAACTAAGGATACTGTTTTCACAATTGGAAAAACATTTTACAATGTTACTCACGTAAAAATGACCATTAACGCAACTGAAACCTTGAAGATTAATCTCTTGTTAAATCCGACCATGTCAAGCTTCGAATTAAAACCAATTGTGATTGAAAGGTTTGATGCCGTAAATTTTGTCAGACGACACAGTACTAATCCATTAGTTCAACTGATTGGGGTTACAGGACTGATGTCATTTATTAGTCTACTTTGCTTGTTTATTGGTTGCAAAATAAGGAATAAACGAACGACTTATGTTCAACCAAATAGAAAACACAAAATTTTGTCGGCCTGGTGACGAGAGGAACCATTATTAAGGCCAAAAATCCGAAGAATTACAATGTAGATCACCTTTATTAATCCAAAATCTTTGTTTTCTTTGTAATTTTACAGAATGGACGATCAAAATAGATCAAGTCTGGCTAATTGGAGGCATGTTAAAGAGTATGCCGAAGAAAAAATTAGATTTTATAATGAACAAATCTTAGATGAAGAATTCCCACTCCCGAGACGTGTACGATATCGTTACATGTTATACCTTGCCGTCCTGGAACTAATGTTGGAAGCTGCTATCACCTATAGAAAATTATATTTCAACAAATTACACGGACATGGTAGAACCAGGAGATTCCAAGCCCTGGTTGGAGATATGTTTGTCGCCTTGAAACAAATTGAAAGATACATTGAATGCAATAATTTAACTTTTTTTTACGCCATCTTGCGTAAAGAATACATAGCAGAGTTTAAAAATTTTGTTAGATTATAGTTAATGCAACTTTAGAATGCCTAATTATAAAAGATTATCATAAATGTTGTGAATAATAATCATATAGTTCAAATTGTAAACTTAACTTTAATTATAATCCTAATCTAAAAAGCTAACCCATATAATTCTTCTCATTTTCTTTAAAATGTCCGAATATAGATTAAATAGATGGTTATCCATGAAGCGATCGGCCACTCTACAAATTAAAATCATAAATAACTTACTCCAATCAACCGATATTCACTTCAATAGAATGGAAAGGCGTAGTTTCCTCGCATCGAAAGGAATTTGTGGAAGAATGGTTCACATAGTGGAAGTTTATTGCAGATATCATCGGGCATTAATTACGAACCATAGAAGAAAAATCCGGAACTACATAACTCACATTTGTATATTAATAGAGGATTTTGAGGAGCTACTGCAACAATACCAAATGACATATTATTATTCACTATTTACTAAAGAAGTTTTAAACGAATTTAGTAACTTGGAAAATAACATTAACTTAGCTAATTAATCCTTATAAACATTAATTGTGAATGGTTTCCATATATGTTGTAAATATTAACCATGAAGTTTCATTTTAATTTCAAATGTAACTCTATCATCATCTTCGGAATCATCATCTAGTCAGACAAAAGAGGGACCTTTGAGCCTGAGGAGGGGGAAATGCTAAAAATAAGAGAGTTGGCAAAATTAGCTTGCCAACTCTCAAAACAAGGTTAAAAGTTTATTTTAGACCTAAAACTAAGATGTAGCCTTATTAGGCTACAAACCAGGATGTTGGTGACGATGATGACGATGAAGATGAAGATGAAGACAAAGAGGATGGAGAATATAAAAAGATGTGAAAAACCATATATGATATGCTAACTTTATGTGATTTCAACTAGTTGTCTTTGTTAATAATCTCAGTAATAAAAAGTGAAGTGTTTTTAATAATGTTATGGTAATTTAATACAACTCATCAATAATTTTCGGCAGCTAGTTCCCATCTTGCAGGAAAATTATAACTAATGAAGATTACAAATGGCATATAAATATCTGCCCACATAATGTTAACAATTGTTCCTTATGTATAACATATAAATTACCCCAAGAATTTCATTCGAGATTTTGCATGACCCTCAGCTCTACCCAGAAAGAACTACAATTGAAAAATCAAGAATTAAGGAGAATGGCTTCAGAATTGGAAGATACTAAAGAAATGTTAAAAGAAACTGAAAATAAGCTGAAAGCTTTGGAAAAAGCAATAAAATCAATCAAACCATCGCAAAATGTAAGCTTCACATCATCAGAATCCGCGTAATTATTGTAACTGAACAGTGGCTGTTCAGAATGGCGACCGGTATATGTAACACACCCAAATTATAAAGAATTATTATATCTTCTAAACCTCTTTAGTACCCACCCTTATTGATTTTATCATCATATTCCATAATTGCAACAATGTAATAATATTTATATACTAGAGTTATTAGAATAAAATCTTCAGTTCGCACTGAACTCTCACTTAGTAAAGGGGATTTCTTTACAATAGAAAACTACATAACTAAAAACTTATGGCTTACAACAACATGGTGTTTTCTCCGCAGTATTGAAAAAGTATTTTTTAGCCTACGGGAATACTCGCGTGGCTTTGAATTGTCCACTTAATATAAGTTTGAGTTACAAGGTAGCGAAAAGTTAAACGGAATGGACTTGGATTGAGTCAAAGAAGCACAAATTGACAAATGATCACGAGAGATGTGAATGATTTATTGGCTGTTAGGTGTTGCCATATCATGACTGTTTTGAAGTCATTTGCTTCGCATATTGAAAATGCCTTGCATTTATCGTCTTTGCAATATGTCTTTGCTCGTCTTATCCTTGCAATCAGTGCATTGTCCATCTAAAAATTGTTGATAATTATCGCACTGATATGCAATGAATTCACAATTGGTAGGTATATATTCATCATCTACCAGCACAAGGTCCGAGAGTGACTACAGGATATATCATCACCGATAGCTGTAAAAGGAAAACTTGCATTGTAAAATTTTTAAAACAATTTAATTCAATTTAAAGGGTGCAATTCTTATGCAATAACTTACATTGCGATATCCTATGTATACGAAGTAGATATGTTAGTTAAACCAAGTTGACGAGAGCCACCGTTGACAAAAAAATTAATGTTACCTATCGAGTTACGTTGTAACGAAAATACACCTGCTGTGTGCAGCGAATTCTTATTGTGGCATGAATTAGCATGGAATTGTCTTTTGGATACTTCAGCCTGAAAAACGACTGTAACTGGAGAAAGTTATAAAGCGTTTGACACAATCTAAGAATGGCTTAATGAAAGATCAAGCAACCACATCTGGCTATTACATGACAACGCCAGACCCCACAAAGCTGCAGTGGTTGGAGGAAAAAGGAATTACCCTTTGGTTTCACCCCCCCCCCTTATTCCCCCGATATAAGCCCATTGGATTACTGAAGAGTTTTCCACCGGACTATGCGTATCATTACGGATTATGAGGCAGCAGAAATCGATATGTAGCCATCCTCATTAACAGCATCATCAATGGATTACTCTTCTTCATCTATTTCTGGTTCATCATATGATGAAAACTTATAAAACTTATAAAAACTTTTTAAACAACTTCAAACTTTGAAAACTTTGAACACAAGAGAATTTCTTGTGAGAAAAGCTGTTTGAGTTCACTGCGGTGACTTGGAAGACCGATTCTCTCGATGGAACCTCCGATTGTAAAGTTGGAGAATCGTAGAAACAAATGTCAAAGTAAATAAAACTTTTATTGGTTCGTATTCGGAGGGGAAGACTGAATGAATCGATGAAGCAGAAGCTTCAGCTTTTATACAAGATTTGATAAGGAAATTCGGTTTAAAATAAATGAAATTAAATTAAATGAAAAGTCATAAAGTTTTGCCCTTGAGGCTGAAGTAATAAAATTGTGAGGGAAAGTAACATTTAAGTAAAAAAGAGGGGAAAGTCGATAACGAAATTGAGTTGAAAGTAATAAAATCACGAGGTAAAGAAGAAGGTAAAGAAGGAGAAGGAAAAGAAGGTGGATCAACCAAATCGTCACAATACGTACATGAACATATGATCACGTCTAGTCATTTCACCAGGCAATTGCATCTTACATTATTATTTGTCATGGGGGAGAAATCACTTATCCCAGGTCACATTAACTCGTCTATTGGGCATCTCATTTTAAGAGTCAAAAGTGCTTCCCTTACTACGATGTATCAAAACTGCATTTTTTGCAAAATTGACTTGCTTTTCATATTATTAATTTGATTAGCTTTCGAATGATATATAACATCTTTATCACCAGAATCAAATTCTTAATAATTAATTAGTAAACCTGTGCGAAATCGCAGAAACTTTTGGGTTTCCCTAACATAATCTGTGCTCGAAAATAAAAGAAAACTGTTCATCTTTAAGTTCGATTTTTATCCAGCTGCAAAAAAAGTTCAGTAAAATTAATCTTAACTATTACCAATGGTTGGACATTTTCATTTTTATCAGTTGTTTAATCTCCATTAGGATAAGATAATCGCATGTAATACCACGCAACACCCTTTACAATCGATCCGGATCGATTATTGATCGGATTACTATCAGTTTTATTCCCCTTTCATTAGTTAGTCTGCGGCTCGTTATCAGAATCTCGTCTTTTCATTCATCGTTTGAAGTTTCTCATATGCTATATCCTTGATTCAAGCTTAAACTTATATTTACCTCGTCTTTTTGACAACATGACATGCATTAGCTTCAATTGAGTTATTTTGATTGAAAGTAGCTGGACTAGTTTGAAAAACAATTGAAATCCATGAAATTCGAGGTTTCGTCTTTTGATCAATTGCCAGCAAGTGCCGCACAGGCACCTCAGTGTTTTGATTTTCTAGCTTCTGGTGCACCTGAAGAATGGATTTACAATACATCAATAATTTCGTATCAAAACCAAGTACCTATTTGGGGTCACAAATCGTATTTAGAGATGAGTTTAAAGGTTCTTCTGTTTCTCATCATTATTACCATTTCGTGTATTGGAAACTATTTCATCGTAATTGTCATCATCAAGTTTAAAAATTCTCGAAACTGTACCAACATCTTCATCTGTAGCATGGCCATTGCAGATTTATTGACAACATTAATGTTTGCTTGGACTTCTTGTATTGAAAATTTGTTTCAAAACTATGTTCTTGGACCGTTTTTTTGTAAAACTGAATCATCAGCCAAAGGTAAAGCATTTTTGATTCCAATTTTTCTCATTAAAAGTAGCAAAACAATTAGCCATAAATGATCAAGTTTTGCTATCTTTTCCCATTCCTACAAATCTCGTAGCTACGTAATCATTTTCCTTCAGTCCAAATGTCTTTAATGTATTTATGCATTAATCTTGTATTCATTTGATTCTGTCTTTTAGTATTCTTTCTAATTGCTAGTGTGTTTTCGTTGACATGGATATCCTGTGACAGATTGATTGGAATAATTAAACCTTTCCGAACTCCAATGGGGAAGAAACGAGCTCTAGCTGTCCTCTCGTTCATATGGGTTATCGCCTTCCTAATTGCTTCACCAATTTATTTCTGGCGTGAATACCGAACCCGTCAATGGTGTGATTACTTAGAGGTACATCTTTGAATGAATATCATAAGATTTTCATGCATCTCACAGTTATCAGGGCTTAGTCTGGATTAATGTTGGTTAATTGATGGATTAGTGGATTGAGTGGATTGGGTTATGTCATGCATAAATTTAAAGTGTAGTTCATGCAAAACAAAGTGAACGAAGTTTCAGTTTACTGTCCAACTAAATATTATCGAGTTGATTGTGCTCATCAGTGCGAAGTTAGTTTTTTGTTCAAATGACTCAAAATAATCTGATGAAGCCACAGTTCACTTTAATTATAAATGCTTACTGGTTTGTGGAGGAACTCATCATGATTGTGTAATAATTCATGAGGATGAACATTAAAATTAATTTATCTCTTTCTTTCTCTTTTTCAGATCTATTGTAAAGTTGATTCAGATAAGGTGGACGTGTACATGTTTATACTGCTTGCATTTCTGGTGTACATTCCTTTATTTCTGATGACTTTTTCATATTGCCTGGTGATTGCCAAGATGAAACGCTACGAGACAAGGATAAGCACCGAGGAAAACATTGTTAAAATTAAACATCGACGTAAAATCATATTAATGTTTTTCATTTACTTGATCACATCTGCCATTTGCTGGAGCCCATTACAAGTTATCGTCTTTTATCGCTTTGTTGCATTTAAATCAGTTGATTCGGTGAGTCTCTGTTTACAACTCGATCATTCAAACAAAATGAAAACTCTTTCCATTATACCTTAATCTTCTGTTGTATTAACCAGAAAGAGATAAGACAAGCTTTTCTGATAAACTCATTCTCATCGAGTTATTCAAGTCAACTGATTAAAAAATTCCTAATGTAATAGATTTTCAGATTCAATGACTAATTTTGCAATTTCTTGATCTTTCTTAGGTAAAACCTTGGAGTGAAGAGGCAAAATTTTGGGCCCAAGTTTTTGCGTCAACAAATAGTGCGATTAATCCACTAATCTATGGAATAACCAATGGAAGTTTTCGTAAAGCAATATGTCTTCTCTATCCTAAGCTTTCATGGTTTTTGAGGTTGAATAAGCTACCCAAACGAAGGGTAAATGCTGTTGAATCACCAAAGACACGGGAAAGCGCATTGCCAAGATCAACATTCACCTTGTCAAAGTGCAACAAGATTCAAATCAATACAATAAGTGGAGACAAAATTCCACTGGAAAAGCCTAAAAACAAAATCATTTTTTGAGAACTTCTCTGCTTTACAAGAGTTCAATGGAAATAATTCATTGAAAATCAGTTTTTTATCAAGAGAAAATGTTCTAACATGATATAATCTGATTCTGATATAACCTTTCAGTCAAGCATATATTGTGATAAAAGTGACTCTTGTTGGGTTGAAATATCAAACTTAAAATGTCAATGATCAAGATCATGATAAAGGCTATCGAGACTCGTTGAGAATCAATAGACATGAGTCTGATCATTAGATGCGATTTATTTAATACAAGTTAAATCTTCTTCGCTGACCAACGATTTAGTCCATAAATACGTGGCTCAGTTAATTAGTTATCATTTAATTGTTTTATATTTTTTTATTTTCAAGGCTGATTGTGCAAAGCAAGAAAAAGCTTTTGAACAATCAATCGTATTCAATGTTATTGATACATTAAATCTCAATGTTTTCATTCATATCAGTCAACTTATTTCTTCATTTACCTTTATCTATCCTCTTCTGTGGTCTTCAATTTCATGAAAAACCTCTTATTTTCAATGTAAATCACTTTTTCATCTAATTATTTATCTCAATCGTTCATCATCCTTGTCATTACTTTGTTGTTTGTCTTACTCTCCATACTTATCACTTTGATCACCTCTCAGATCACAGTTTCATGTTTTGTTTTCAATCATTTTCATCCATCCCATCACCACAGTTTTACCTTTTTTAATTTACCGTAAATAATACATTTTCAATTGTAACATTAATCAATAAATGTTTCAATAAAATTTCATGTGTTAATTTATTCATAAAGACTGTTTTATTTGCAATTAATTGGAGTTCATTGTGGCAGTTTTAAATCTGTGTTTGTTCAACTCTTTTTGGTCGATTCAATGACAGATCAAAGGTGAAATTGGTTGGCACTTTTATACTGAAAAGTTTCAATTTTAGCTGAAGTTACAATTGTTTTGGACAGTGAATAGAGTTCATCATGGTGTCTAATTCAATGTTATTGAAACGATTATGCTTACTGTTTGGTTTTATATTGGCCACAACATCAACAGTTTATGGCGGTAAGATGACTGCTCAGTGACTAAAAATTAATCACTAACAGTGAATTTGAATTAATAACATAATTTTTTAAATATCAGGCAATTCGCTGTTTGGTTTACCCATTGAATCACCAAAAGCTAATATCCACATTGAAGCTGTTCTTATTGATTTGGTAAGTAGTCACTGATTAGCAATCAGTTCAAAATGTGTTTCTCTTTGTTTCAAGGTTCACTTATTGAAGGCTTATCAGTTAACAACAGCTTTTTGTTTCTTATCTCTTTGTTTATGTAAAGCCTAGTTTTGTTTGCAACTAAAAACGATATCAAAAAATGGATTTTAAGTTTTTTATAACTCTTTTGTTTTGAAAATTTTTAGAAAACCAATGAAGAATGGATTCTAACTGAAGATTTGGCTGGTATTTCCGAACTCCATGGAAAAATTCGTGTTACACATGAAAACAAAAGCATCGATATTTTTTACCATGAGAAGTACGATGATAAACGTCTTATTATAAATGGTTAGTTCTCTTATTTTTAATAATTGTTTAAAACACTATATTTATAATCTTTCTCTCTTTCTCTACCTTGGACAGATTTAGAATGCCGACGGATGGATGATCAACCATCATATTGGAGTCGACCTTTGCCTGATGTCCGTAACCAAGTAAAAAAAATGCTCATCCATTTAGGCCCATCAGTCATCTACCGGCTCAAGTCATTAAAATGGGTAAATAATAATTTTAACTGATCAAAACAATTGTCTCACAATAGTTGTTGCTCTCAAAAGATATTACAGGTGTACATGTAAAGTCAAAGGATACAAGTTGTTTTGATTTATTTGACAATTGTTTATCCCTTCAATGATGGTTGAATGTCTAATAAGTCATATTTCTCTTTTTCAGAAAGATTCAATTGAAACTGGAATCAATGGAATGAAACAAAGACGGGCTAACCTCGATAAAACTTTATCAATTACGGCTTCGTATAAATGTATGCAAACAAGCAACGTGATTCGATTATTACTTTAATTCAAACGAATATTAACAAAATTTCCTGTTAATGTCAAAGTGACGTTTGTTACCAAAATGTCATCACCTCAATTAAGTTTTCTTTTTCATCTGTTTTCTTTTCAACAGCAAACAATACTAATGATATTGATAAGCTTGCTCGACTGAGCTTTTCTGATATTTCTGGATCATCTTTCGGCAATAAAACTTCTGCAAGTTTGGTCCTAGAGATTGTCAGTCAAACCATCGTTAATGAAAATCTTGATGATCGAGTTGAGGTAAATTATATGGATTTAAATGGATTGTTTCATCTTAATTTGTTGCATTTATTTTGAACAGCCAACCCCTGGTATTGGATGCCCGAATTATTTCCATGGTGATCTAAGTTTTCCTGAATTGAAAACTCGTCAACTTCACTTTGCTGCAACTGAGCAAATAACCAATTCCAATGGCACTAGAAAAGTTGATCTCGAGGTATTATATTTCATCGTATATAATTTAATGATTTAATTCATGCGATCACATCGATTTTTCTCATTTGTCTCTTATTGAAAGATTTAATCTCTATTTCTCGAACCTTTTCGTTGCAGGTGTACGTTGATTTAGATAAAAAAGTTACTCGCATTGACATGGATCAGAATTTTACAATCAACGACTTCAATTTAGCGGTTTCATATGTTTTCAATCATGGTAAATGTTCAATGACTGCATTTAGTGACAAAGTTGAGGGGCTAATTGGTGGTGAGTTGAATATTAACGAATTGTTATGGACAAATGACCAATACAAATATGTTGGTAAGACAGTTTATGTAGGTATCTTTAACTTGATTGTTAATAAGTAAAAAAATTTGTTCAGTTTTAATTCAAATATAAATTCTGCGTGAAACTTTCACCGCTTTTACAGGAACCAAGAGCTCAAGGAGTATTTGATACTTGGGAATCAATTGAGTATGGAAGAAACATCGATGGAGTTAAATTTGACAAAGTAGTTACTACTCAATACATGGCTAAATTGGTAAGTAATACTTGTGCTACAAAATGATCAGTACTCAAAATCCCGTGCATATTGTTCTTTCTATTCTTTTTAAATTCTCTTAGAGCGGACCGAATGATAACAAAACATCGAATAACTACATCCCAGTTGCTGTTATTCGTGTTGGTTACAACAAAGACTCGATGGTGAGATATTACTGAGTTCAAAATTAACCAACTGCATTGACCAACTAAGCTAATAATTTACTTTGTTTCTTTTGAAAAGGGCAAATATCAAGTTCATGAATCAAGAAGACGGGATATTCTAGAGTTTCAACGTGCCATAACACCACCTCAATATGAAAACCTATTTCAAATAACCGATTGCTTTGATCCACAAGAAAGGAAATATTTAACTTTTGATATCAGGAGTGAAAGTAAATGAGTCAATTTTATTATTGATAACACGATTGATTTAATTTGTTTTGATTTTTTTTCTTAGATCATGACTATTCTTGTAATTTTGTGACTCAAAGAGCAGAAGAAAATATCTATGAATTCAAAGAAAGTTTCAAACACCTTTTGACTAAAAACATTTCACCTTTACGAATAAGCTCAATGAACTTTAATTTCCAGTCTGACAAAATATCATCAACAGTTGAATTTCTAGAGAAGCCGGCACTCGAAAGTAAGCCATTTTTTCAGAAAATTTTCAATGTTTTACCATTTACTTTTTTGGATCTACATTTACTATCATTAAGTTCAATCATAATTAAAATGTCTTTTTATTTTTTATTAGAATCGTTCAAGAAGCAAGATATTCAGCTCAGGGTGGGCAGCAAAATGTTCACTCATTTTGATGCTATCAAAACCAAATCTTTAAATGAATGTTTGAAAACACAAGTAGCGAACAGCTTTTTCAGGTAAAATAATTTTCATTATTCTTAAGCTCTTATTTGATTCCGGATTAATTGTCTGCTCATCTTCTACTTTCAGGAAAATACTTCATTGCCCTTCTGCTGATGGCCTTTGTGCTCAGTTAGACGACCCTTTAAATCAAACGCAAGATAATGGAGATCCTCTAACAGAATGTAGTTTGTACACTTTCCCTTTGACAATTAAAGTGAGACTGGCTAAAGAGTATGGACTGTCACATTTGCATAGGGAACTATTAGGAACTAAAAACATGATTTTCTCCATGCACTGTGGCAATTGTTCGATTGCTGAAAAGTCGCTGAAATATCGCATGATAAATGTCTATGACTACAATTATTTTGGCGATTCTTCCAAAGAGCCCAGGTTTACTGAGATTCAAAAGTTACATAAACTTGACCCTAAAGTGAAAAGTGTTCAAATTGTTAAAGGCCCGATTCGCGATTTTGCTGATTGTTACAACAGTTGTGCTTCATCTCTTGATGGTAGTTGTTCAACTTTCACACATTGTATAAGTGGGGTTTCTCATGAATGTTACACCACAGTTGAGCCGTTTACAGGAAATAGCACCGTATTTCATCCGAATTGCACCACTTATGCACGAGACTACCTTATTGAATATCAAAAGACTCCTGCAAAAGAGTTTCTCGATTCAAATCAAAGAGAGCACTTATATTCCGTGTCTGTTGCCGACTGTGCCACTTTATGCCATCGATCTAATAGTTGTTTAACATTTCAGTATTGTGGTAACAATGTTTGCTCATTTGCGGGACCTTATACGTCTAAAATCATCAAACCTAATTCAAACTGTGACATTTATGTTCGTAAGTGAAGCAAAATTACCTTAACAGTTTTCTTATTCAAATAATCAACCATTTCTAATAACAATTTTTGATATAACTTTGTAGCCAAAAAATCTCATGAATTCATGTTGACTGGAGAATCATTAGTTAATCAAGTAATCACCACCGTGAGTGGATTGAACTTAGAGCAATGTGCTGCTCTATGTTTCGACTGGAAATATGGCAATGAGAGCTGTACATCGTTTAACTACTGTCCGACAGGCAGATCAGAAAGCACATGTGCACTTACCAAATACTCCGTCGGTGATTCAACAGTGGAAACTACCGCATCTAATTATTGTTTCAATTTTGAATTGATCAAATCTCGAACAAGGAAACATAAAGGACATGCTTTCCTGCGTAATGAGGAGCTCGGAAATGCTGGGACATCAATCTCATTGGCTTTTCTTGTTGTCGGCCTTGCCTTAGGAGTTGCAATTACCTCTATGTATCACACGTTTCACAATCGACACAAGTATAGGGTCACTAGTGCGGATCAAGAATCTAATGATTAGTCCTTTGAAGTTTAACCAAGTTCTTATCTTGTTGTTGGAAAGGTATTTTTTGGATCAATAAACATCTTCAAGAAATAAGAGCTATTTTCACGATATTGTGTTCCAATATTCAAAAAAATCATTCATTTTATTGGAGTCAGAACAGTTTGCCTCTTTAATTCTTGTCCATGCCTTTAAATTTACAATTTATTTAAGAAATTCTGTTTATTTATTTTTATGTATAATGTCTAGTTTTATTATAATATTCAATATTTACAAAAAACGCAAACAGTTTATCTCATTGGATTTTTATCGAAGATTATTTCGACATGACGATTACAAAAAAAGTTTGAGTATTTCCAATATTGGCCCTATTTCAGTAAATTAAAAATTTCACATTTATTTCTTTCAATAAACATCTTCGTAAAATTAACCTTGCAAAGTCAAGCATCTGAAAGATTGTTCAGGTTTTGACGCGCTTCAAAGTAGAGTATGAACCCTGTACACACTGGTCTACTCAATTGTAGTTTGATCAAGTCTGGATCGACCTTCATCTTCATTGACTTGTTTTGACCATCCAAATCCTACGTCAGCTGACCCTTGTTGGAATCTTTCTCTTATTGATGATACACTTGGTAAAAGTTTTACTTTATCGTAAGCAATTGGTAGCACAAGACCAACTGCTAAGCCACCAACTAAGAAAAGCATTATAATACCAAAGGCTGCGCCGCTGCTAGTTCCTTTCGGTGTTTCGTTAACGCTAACTTTTTTACTATTACCCTTTTCAAGGATTTCATAGTTGTAACAATTTTCTGATTCAATAGTTTTCGTATTTGGATCATTAACTGAATATGTGGTTAATAAACATGAGCTTGGTGTCCTCCCTTTAGGGCAATAATTGAATGATTTGCATTTTTGATCACCGTCCGATATGTCATAACAAATAGAAGCACATTGAGCCATATTTAAATTGAGTTCAGTATGATATGCTTGCTCCACTATTTTTTTACCAGTGATTTGATAATTATTGGAGACTTTGGCTATTGAGAAAAAAGTGATTTAAAAAATGGATCAAAGGGTTTTAAGAAAGGGAAACTTACGAACGTAAATATCACATTTTTCATCATATTCAGAGTTTGAATCAGTAAAATATCCGCCGAAGGTACAGTAACCACCACACCATTGGAACGAGTAGCATCCTTTTGAGGAGTGACAAAGGGAAGCACAATCATACAATGGTATATTAATTGTGGCAGAAGCCGTTGATATAAATTTTTTCTGGGCTACTTTAAAATAATCAGAGTAATAATTTTTAGAGTATGTGTTACAGTTTTTGTCAATTGTAATATTGTCCGATATTGTTTCAAATGGTGCTTTTGTGATTAAACATTCAACGCCAGTGCTGCCTTCACAATATGAAAATGTTTCACAAATTGTTTCATCGGAATGTAAACACTCTCTGTAACACTGTCCCAAATTAGCAACCTTTTCAGCATAAACGACTTGGAAATTATGGTCTTCCTTGATTCTCGCGTCGTGTATCGCTACTTGAAATGGGAATTGGGCTTCATCATTGAAAAGCTGAGTTTTATCAACCACATCTTCAACTTGATATTTAACTCCTTGAAAGTACAGTATGGAATAACTTGCTTTATTAAGCATGGAGTTATGGACATCTTTAAGATTAAGCTCCTGACCAAATCTGTGAAAATTGCCCAACGGTACATCATAAACTTTGCAATAGTTTTCGTTTCCACCTATAGGAAGTGTTGCTCCTTTTTCAACATGATAACACACTTGGCGCTTGGATCTGGTACAATAAAGCACATATCTGGAGAAATAGGGAAATCACAATGAAATACCGGATTTAATTATCAATTATTGATTAAAATTATTCAAAGGAGTACCTTATTGGGGCAAAATATGCAGCTTGATAATCTAAACACTGAGATTCATCTGCCATATCAACGCCAGAAAGTTTGTTTAGGTAATCTGAACCAATGTACACTCCTCTCTTTTGGAAGGCAGCTGAATAAATTTGGAAAAAATATTCATAATTAATAGTTAATAAACAGTAAGTTGTGTGAAAAGTCAACTAACAAGAGAAAGTAGGTCGTTCTAGGAATGTTGTAAAAGCCACCAATTGATTCTCATTGATAACAAAACTAATATCATCGATTCTTAAAGGCGAGATCGTGTAGTCACTGAGAATGTATGATTTGAATGCATATTTGAATTCCGTCAACATATCTTCAGCCAGCTTACGGCAACCTTGAGCTACAGTAAAATAAAATAAAAAATGAATAGCAGAATAAAAAAATTAACGTGCGATTCGAACTGATTGTGCATAAATCATCTTATCTTACCTGAACATGTTAATTTGAAGGCCAGTTCAATTCTGCTCTCTGGATTTTTATAACAATCACCAACTTGGAACCGATCGTTAAATTCATCTTCTGAAGCTGTGCTTCTAGCATCATAGTAATTTCGCTTGGTTGTTTCCACAAGAATATAATTTCCCTGAATCAAAAGTCAAAGAAGCCGTTAATAGCCAATAGTAACAATTTGAGAAATGTATTCTTAAAAGTTTGATGAAATTAATTCAGCTTACATTGGAACCTTTTTTATATGCTTTCCTGACAGATCCAACTAAAGTATAGCCATAGAAAAGATCTCTTTCATCCTTTTTTGAGAAAAATGAATTCATTTTGATTAGTTACGGTTTTGATGAATAAATTGGTTCAACGAGATTGAAGATTCATTAAATTGCGATTGCAAGTGTTAGTTGAAAATTTCATACCGATTTTGCCAAGTAAAGTGTTGTAACCACTTTATCATACTTTCCACTATGAAGGGTCATATCATTGGCCACTGCTTCCCAGGCTGAGACTTTGAAACCAGGGTATGATTCCTATCAAGATTTATTCAACAATATCAATTTTAGCAAAATCATAAAGCTAACAAGTAATACGCTACTAAGGAAAAATACTTACAAAATCAACCTCACCAAGGTAGAAATAAACAACATCCATCCAAAGTAAACTTTGCCATGAAAAGGCACCGTTCTGATCTAAGGCAGGTGTTGTAAGTCCCATTGGTTGAATCAAACAAGATTGATCTTGTAAGACGTAAATTAAACCTAAATTGTAATCATAGATTACATCGACTGTGATTTCAAGATGAGTTGTTATCCGTCTTATTAGTGACCGGCCGGTATCTATATAGTACTGAAACATATTTTTTCATACAATTAGCCAAAAATACAAGATAGATGGATAAAAACGCATGAATAAAATTTATATCAAACCTCATCTTTTGTTAGTGATGTCGATGATCCTACAACTCTTTCGTGCACAATCATTTGCATTTGAGTAGTTCTCAAACTAGGCATGACTTTCGAGTCTGATACATAAAGTGGACAGCCAACTCCAGGAGTAACCTAAATAGAAATAAGAAAAAGGTTTTCCGTTATAATGAATCATGGGAAAAATTTTGCATTTCAGAATTAAATGTCAGTTTTCATTATTCTTACTTGAACATTCTCGGCAAGTACAACCGGAGATTCGTCTATTGAATAAATATCCATGATCAAATTTTCATTAGGAGAGAAGCTGGAGCCAGGATCATATCCATCGAATACTATCCTGCTTGGTTTACGAGCATCTTTATCGAATTCCGCTATTTAATCAAGCAAACATAAACTTTTAAAAATGGAACCAAAAATGAATCCAAAACGAGTTCACCTTACATTTGTAGTAATAAGTTATCTTGAGCCTTTGGTTTATAGTTGTTTGATATCCAATCATATTTTTGCCTCTAACATTCGAACTGGCAACTTTTTTCTGCAACATTTAAAGAGACACAAATTAAACCATGAAGATATTTACTGAACAAGACATCCAAAAGGTTAAAAAGTTCATTACCCATGAAGTCGAGTATCCATTGATTCGATAAAAAACAGAAGGTCCCAATAACAAAATGAGATTCAACAATGGTTTATTAATATTTGGCAGCATTTTATCCCATTTCGTGGAGTAACTAAAAAGGTCACATGAGGTTTCTGTAAACGACAAAATATTATTTAGTCTGGTTTAACAATGGTATGAACACAGTCACCACAAAGTCGCATCTAAGGCAACAACAGCGAATGCAAAAAACAGACGAATGTTAAAAAAAGGTTTCTTACCTTGAACAACCAACCGTTTGTTGGCTTCAAAATGTTCGTTGTGTGAGACAGCATAATGAACTTTAATTGAATCCAATTTAGATGAAATTTCAATTTTTCCTTGATCATATGGATTCACAGATATGAACTCTTGTAAAAAATATTTTTCACCGTTTGCCTGGGCCTGGTTAAAAAGAGCAAGAAACGTTTATAAGTAAGAAAATGAACTCTTACTCTTTGTTAGTCTCACTCCTAACAAAGGCTCAACTTACGGTTAAGACTGCTTCAAGCATTAAAGACTCATGACCATCCAACTTTAAAGGTAAATCCACCAACGATTCTTTCAGTTGAACAAATTAAAATTTTAGATTCGTGAAAATCAACAATCTTAGATTAATTATGATTACTTACCAGCATTTAAAGCTGAAAGAAGCTGAAGAAGAACCAAGGAAAAGAGAAACATTTTCACAAGCATAAGATTCTATCAAAAACAGAAAAGAGCCTCTGACAAACTATTGACTAGATATTCGCATTGTCTTTTTTTCCTGGTTCATGGAAAGCTGTAATTTCCCCTGTTACTCATGTTGATCAATTTAATCTTTTACAAAAATAGCATGATCTAGTTGATTAAAAAAGGATGATTATCATGTAAAATCGGTGGGAAAAATAACGCCCGTCTTTCATAAAAATATAAAACAGTAACCTATTCATAAAAAGGGCTATTTAGTGAGATTTTTTATTACATTCAATACAATCTCAGTAGGATATAACAAAATGGGAGTAATCAGGAATTACAAAAATTAAAATTGTCCCTGAATATTTTCGATAAACTACATTCAATACAATGTTGTCAATTAAATGATCAAGCTTCAATTTTTAAGCAATTCTGCTATGATCTGAATTTATAAGAGAATAAATTAGCCAGAAAATTATCAGAAATATCAAAATCAAAGTTTCATTTAATGCTATCCATGTTGATTAATAATTTAAATCTTTAACAAAAATAGTCAAATGTTGTATCAATAAAATTGGGTAAGATTGCCTCAACAAACCTCTAACAAGGGAAGGTGCCCAATTGGTACGATTTTTTTCGATTTTTTTCTGGTTGATATTGTAGAGGACGAAAAATAATTAGACACGTATTTTGGCTTTTTTTAAGCAAATGCGCGGTTATTGATTTTTAGGCACTCATAAGTATTGGATAATGCATTGAAGTCTATTGGAGTCACTGAAAAGTGATTCACAATTTTCATAAGGATTTTTCATTTTTCTGCTTTTCATTTGTTTTATGTTCTTCTCATTGACTACAATGCATCACTATCTTTAATTAAAATGCTTAAATATCAATAACCGCGCATTTGCTTAAAAAAAGCCAGAATACGTGTCTAATTATTTTTCGTCCTCTACAATATCAACCAGAAAAAAATCGAAAAAATCGTACCAATTGGGCACCTTCCCTTGTAAATAGTTAAATAGTGAATACCTCTGGTACATCTATAACGAATTTGAGGTTCTTGTACCTAAACAGCTATATTATAATAACAATTTCATTCAAATATTCATCTATCATTGGGTTGAGTCTATTCTTCAATAAACCCCAATTTTTCCATCTCACAACATTGTCAATTTAACAGCTGAAGACATATTAAATTGGATCTAAATGAATTTTAATCCTGACGTAGATGGTTCTATTTCAGGGCATTTCAGCTAATTTGTCCGAAGCTTCCTCGCAATTACTTGACTCGTAGGTGACCTAGAAACCTAGTACGTCTTCTATGCGAGTTTCTCATCAGTAGTAAAGAGTATCTATTGCCACTAAAAGGTGGAGCCTATTTTAGGGGGAAGAAAATGCGTGGAAAAGATGCGCGGTGGATTTTACATTTCAAAACTGAAGTTTGCATATAAATATGGTGGTTTTTGAAGATCTTTATTCACTTCTTCCAAGCTTGTCAACATGTCATTTCGACTCCCAAATAGAGAAGATCTAATCAGAAATGACTGCACGATTATTATCGTTGTATTCTCTCACCATGAGATTGACCGCTTTCGGTCCTGCATCACTTCCATCTGGACCACTTTATGGAAAACCCTATGCCGTTCACGTGCTCGTTTCCTCCGTTTTTGAGGACTTTTGGTGGATGTTGTACTCGAAACCTCATTCCGCTACCTGTCGCTAAGTCGACTTCTTTGTCTTCTCCTCCTCGTATTCCGCACCCTTCTCCTACTTCTGCCGTTTTGATGTCTCTTGTCGCTGGGACTCTATCAATATCCGTCTCTGATGAATCAGCATCCGTCCCTCTGAACGTAGTGTTAAGCCCTTCGCTCCAACAGCCAACAAATAAAGGAGGCTTTGCTTGATTCCAAGCACTTGGGTGGATTTATTTCTTTGGCTTAGTTTATTAGTCTCCTAAGGAAGTTCCAGATTCGACTATCGATCCAACAGGATTCGGCTTCCTCCTTGGTTTGCATGGTTTGATCATGAAGTATGGACCACAGCCAAGGATTACGAAAACCATTGGTGGTGTTGCCTCTACAAATGAGCTTTCATCATCTACCTCCAATGATTCCATTCCGTCCGAGGTTCGATTTGATGCTTTGATTGCTGCTGATTCTTCTCATATTGATTCGCCTTAACGCATTTCACTAAGGTTCAAAAGAGTGAATGATCTTTTACAATAATAAAAATGAAAAAGATTCAAGTTTTTTAGGCTTAGATTATTAATAACAATAATGATAATGATGATAAAATGTAGCAAATTTTGACTAAAAGTCTATGTTTGTTGATAGACTACTACGTATATTGACTAATTTTTACCAAATAAAATGATAAAAATCAAACTTTAGTAGTATGAAAAACCAATTTCTGGCTCAATCGCGAAACCGGTTATTGAATAAAATTGAAATTGAAATGAAACTTGTTTCGGAATTCAAAATTTATTTCTGCACTTGAACCCAAGTGTCACCTTGGGTGTCAACTATAAGTTTATTAAATATAAAACTTTGATTTTTCAATATGTTTTTGATTGCTTTGATCTCTTCATTCAATGTATAAATCAAGAAATGTGCATTCGCAGTCAAACTTTCCAACATCTTTATGGTTGAATTTTGTTGGTCAATTTTCACCTGTAGCTCCTTAATGGTCGTTTCCATCGTTGGTAATGAAGGAACTTGTGCACCGTTAATCGATGAAACATTTCACTTAAAAACTTATCAACATAAGTTTGCAGAGTTGATGGCAGCTCAGCTTGTGGTTGTTCAACGGTGGATTGATCCATCGGAGAGAAACAAATTGTTTCATCTCCGAAGATGTCTTCGATTGTCGATGAAACTTGGAGCATGATGAACAATATATAAAACGAACTTTGCACGAAGACTTAAAAATGTAAACTGATGATTCTCAACATTTGACAGCATTTTATATTGATTTCAGAACAGTAGGCTTTGCACCTTCATTAGAATTAAAGCATAGCAATCAAGCAAAATTATTTGACCTAAAATTCATTAATTTGATCTACAATTCAGTTACTCTGTTAAATCTTTAGCCTTCAAGGATAATTAGGTGACCTTAAATTCAATTAAGAGAAGTGAATTCATTAAGATCAACTAGATAAGACTTTGAATGAGGAAGATCAAGGATAAATAATCATAATTGTTCAAAAAAAGAGAAGATGTAGCCTACTAATTAACCATGATTTTTCATATATAAATGCGCAAAATTCTCCAGTCAACTCATTCAGCAAGTCTTCATCAAATCAACAAGTAAAATATTGATAAAGTTTCACCGTAATAGTTTTCTTCCTGTTTAAGTATTAATCTTTAAAGTTTTTATCTATTTACCATCAAATTTTACTAATACCCATAACAGTAGTAAAAGTCAAATTTCACTTTCCTATCAAGTCCATCTTGCTCATTAACTAACTACGGTCCACATCAATTGCAACAAAGAAACCCAGTCAAACACCTAAAGGTAAATATAGTTGTTTTTCCTGAACATGTTTGAAGTAAAACCTGACAAAATAGGTTTTCGAACCTGACTTTGGTCAAAGTTAACTTCAGATGCACTCATCCGATTTTGATGCTTGATATATTGCTGTTTACAGTTCTTTAAGCGTGAGAGAACGATACATTGCACATCCATCAAGTAGTTCTGGAGATTTAGTGTGCACAAGTTGGTGTAAAATTGGTTTTCGAACTAAAAAATTTCGTAAGGTTTATACACAACATCACATCTATTAAATACTAAAGAAAATAAACTAAAATGAAATGATCAGCACAGTTTTTCAGTAGATGGTGGTATTGTACTGTTGTACTGAATTTGATTGTGGATATTTAACGAATTTTGTAATTTAATTTATTTAAAAACATATTGATTGTCCTTTTCTTCTTATTCATTTAAATCATAGTAATGAATACAAAATTTTGTCCCAACTTTGAATGGAAACCATACATGAGATGTTCAATACGAACGTATTGCCATTCGCTTATAATCATTTTTGTCAAAGATGTTACATTATTCCTGAAGCGAGCAGATGTAGTACATGTTCACCGATGTACTTCATCAAGCGGGGTGATAATGTCGCAGAACATTACATACCGGGAACCATAGAGAAAAAACCTTCATTGACTAGTTTCATATTAGAGTGCTTTAGAGGAACAAGAGAGGATGAACCACAAAACCGATACAAGCGGGAGAGAGCAAAGAGAATGTGTGTAGTCTCATATACTCGGATTGATCAATATGTTTTCTCACCTGATTAACAGATTCAATGGGATACAACTTACGATCTCGTAAAGTCCGAGCCTATGTAAAAAGAGAGTACACAAACCCGACCCACAAGCCTGGATTTAAACATTTCAAACAAGAGCTTCGTATAAGTGAAGTGAAGCGAGCAGAATTAGAGATAGAAATTGAAAATTTTAAAAGGAATTGTCTATATTTTAGTACACGATACAGAACTTACTACGCGGCATATCTTCGTCAAAAAAACGAACTCAATCATTTAATTCATGAAAGAATCTCTCTTTTGTCAAAGATTCGTTTACTGGAAAATCATAAAAATGAAGAGAAGAGCCACATCCCAGTTATCAACATTGGTCAAAAAGCGCCAGATAAAAGCTATCAAACATCAGACAAAAGATCAATATACCCAGACGGACCTGCCTCCAATTACAATCCCAGCGAACAACGATAGAAGTGCTCTTGCTTTGGAGGTCGTGTCTCGAGAAGTTGGTTGTAATTATAACCAGGTTAAAGAATGCAAGGTGAAAATGAAGACACTAGCTTACGAGGTTATCCACATGAGAGAGTAAAGACAGATATTGACTGATAGATTCAGAGAGATGGCAGATAAATATTACAACCTGCAAAAGGCAATAAACGATGTTGATTTATTAGGCAAAATTACATTAGAATATTAGAAGCAAAAGTTCAAGACACTCTTATAAAAGAAAACGCTAAATATAAATAATCGTATTTTTATTTGAATTCTTTCTAATTTATAATCATTAGTATTTGCACAATCTTTGAATTTATTGAAATAATCCATGTAATCAGGACATTTTTTTAAAAATTTTATACAAGAAAGTCCACATTTTGTACTCAAATCAACTTGTAAGGAGTGGTCCCTAAAAAATTGGACAAACTTTAACTGTTCATAACTCGAAAAGTATTAGATACTTTTCGTTAAAATTGCGATAATATATTCAATAATGACAGATAATGAGTCTTGTTTTTCAGCATTCAGCAACTTTGCTTAATTTTGGTCGCAAGGGCCGTTCGAAGAACGCGGCTTCAAAATTTTTTAGTTCCTCTCTCAGTAGAGCTCAGAAATTTTTTTTGCTCATATTTTCAGTTATTTTGACCTGAACCATGTTGGCTCAAACCTGTTATACTCATATTAGTTTTTTTCATAATTTTATGAACCTTTAATCAGAGAATCCTGAGTTTCAAAAGTAATTATGAACACTATTTTGCTTATAGTTTGATCTCTAGCTTCATAGGGATTTGACAAAACTGAACTATTAAATTGCACTTATCATCTAATCAAAGTCAATTTTTTCTATTTAATTAAATATTCTGATAAATAAAAATTATATATTTGGGAAGAGCATGAAATTTTCGTTAATTTACGCTATAGAATTCTTTATTCGAAGAATTCTAACATATTTGAAATTTGATTCAAAATTTGTCCAATTTTTTAGGGACCACTCCTCAATTTATATTTTATTGATAATTGTGTCTTAATAAATGCTTTAGATGTGAAAAAGACTGAAAAGATCAATCCAACTTATTTCCTTTCCTTCCATTGCATTTGACTGTCATCCTCAGGTTGTTCTCCGGCCGGAGGACAGCCTGAGGATGACAGTCATGGAAAACAAGGGACAATTTTTTTGGCTTTAACACAATGCTCTATTGCAATTGAATATTTTTTATGTTTAAATAACATTGAAAAATGGAGATACACTTGTTTGGACTAATTTAATTGAGTTAGGTTTAATTTTGTATCAGCTCTTTAGAATCTTGAGATTCTTTTTAATAATTTAGCACACTATACCGTCTTGTTTGTCTGACTATCTGTTTCTCTAACTCGCAAAACTTTTGTAGCATATACTGAAACCTACTTAACAATAATGTATACTTATGGCACACTATACTAATGTAAAAAATAAAAATTATTGGAAGTTAGCACACTATACCGGATTAATTGTTTCTCGAAAAACAATACTTTAGTAACGTATACTGCTAACATTTTTGCAGCAAATGTTCTTTGTTATGCAGTAGTTCTGAGGTGCAAAGTCATCGCGATTTTGTAATGAATAAATGATAAAAGATTTGTTCGTTGCTGAATGTTTTTAATAATTTATAATTATTGATAATCATTACATTTATTTTTTGTTATCATTTACGTTGATTTTTCCTAATTGGATATATTATTGAAGTTGTAGGGTGGATTGATGATGCGAGCGCATTATATTTTAGTCTGCGATAGACATGTAGACTGTCTTCAGTCACTTTATCCCGTAAGTCTTTATGAGGTTCATAAATTTTACAATTATTGACATCGTAGAGGCCGGTTGAAGTTCTGAATGTCAAAAAAGTATGGTATCCGGTAACGATGTCCCCTTCTTCATACTTATGATACTGGTCGCCATAATCTAGGCCTTTTTTGCTCCTGTAACATGTTATAGAGTTTGTATTAACAGTTCGCGTGTAGTAAATTGGATAACCATGATGTCTCAGGTTAATTACTTCAGGTATGTCAAAGCGATCACGTTGCCTGTGATCAACATTGAAAGCAAGAACTTCAGGAACACGGATTAGAGTTGTATTTGTGGCATCTCGTACGTAACCATTGCATTGGATACCATGCACTATAGCTCGACAATGCAGTTGCAGAGCTTTGATGGTTGCTTGCAGGTTGGCCAGCGCTTTCTGGAATGAAACATCTATGGGCAAAGCTAGAACTGGAATTCTGTAGGTTTCATTTTCAACCTTTTTGTTGCAAGAATCGCAGACTGTTGTGCAGTTCAATTGTAAAAAAAGTCATCTATCCATCCTGGATGCTCGCTTGTAAGCTTTGTCAAAATTTGACAATATGCTTTATCCACTAAGCCTCCTGGGTTTCCATAATCTGAATCGCAAAAATCACGCATTTTCACACATAAATTTGAAATAAGCAAATCGTCTAGAACAAGATCATCTCGATTACTTGTGTATGGTGTGAAAATCAAAGGAGCTTGTGCCAATCTTTCAGCGCGAGAGTTCACATTTTCTAAGCTAAGTCTTCCTTTGACTGATACTTTGTAATATTTGTTGTAAATCTGGTATAGCAATTTTGTCCAGAGATATCTGCCATCAACTGCGTCTGTTGCGCCCAAATTGCCAGAATTCGCTCTCTTTGTTATCTCCTCATGGATCAGATGTAGCCGGTTAACAAATGGGTATAAATGCAGAAGACTTGTTAAGGCAGCTATCAAATAGCATGACCCACGAATATTCGGAAAACTTAATATGTAAGGAAGCTGAAAGAATGAAAAAATATTCTGCATTAGGTTTCGTCAAATAAAAATCACAATAAGGCGATAATTGTTGAATACAATATGCAAGGTAAGAACGAAGATGTTAAAGGTGAAGCAACATCTTCGTTCTCGCCTTGCTCCTCTTGATTATCAAAATCTTCATTTGCATGAATGCATTATACTATTGATTGCATTATTGAATATGAACTCCCCAACAAGAATTCTGGATTGTTGTACTTTAATTTTGCGTATAAATGAAAAGAACAAATATTCTTTGCTTGTTTAACATTTCGGCCAACTCCGAACGCGTATAACTTTTTGTTGAATGGTGTGAATTCCATATAGAATAGCCAATAGCTCATGCCATCCTCACAAAAGGTAATTTTATACGTTTTTATTTTAGATTTCCATTCTGGATGTAAATCCAACACATTTATATTGAAATGATGAAAAAAACTTGGTGACACATCAATAATAAAATCTTTGAATTTCAAATTATTTTTAAGGTAATTCATGATTATCTTGGTAAAAGTTTCTTAAAGTTAGCTTGGATACAGATAAAGCAAGGAACCTTTTGGCGCCAACTACAAATGATATGAATGTTGTTAAAAATTGCTTAAATTTACTTTTCAACTGCCAAATCGTACTCAGTCATTTGGAATAGACTGAGAACGTGAGAATGCTTTAAACGTGTAGACATTAAGTCAGGTTGTTCTCTGAGCACAGGCTGACAGTCATAGAGAACGAATGAAACAATTTTTCTGGCTTTAACACAATACTATTGCAATTGAATACAACAATTGATTGCAACATACTAATATACATATTGCTAAATAATTATAAATCAGCAAAAAAACATTCATCAACGAACGTAGTGTGAGGCTCTTTAGATTCAGCATACTATACAATGTATGTATTGGAGCGTCATGGTGACATTTTGGCACGACCGTACCTTTACCGTAGCCGTGATATGTTCCACTTACTAACTTTTGATTTGCAGCGAAAACAGATTTGTAATCACTCGAGTTTTTGTATCATCTGTAAGCTATGCGATAGTTTTGCCTTTATATGTGCAGAAAAATTGCTGAGCCAAAAAATATACCGAAGAAGAATTGATAATTTGTGTCTTAATAAATGCTTTAGATGTGAAAAAGACTGAAAAGATCAATCCAACTTATTTCCTTTCCTTCCATTGCATTTGACTGTCATCCTCAGGTTGTTCTCCGGTCGGAGGACAGCCTGAGGATGACAGTCATGGAAAACAAGGGACAATTTTTTTGGCTTTAACACAATACTCTATTGCAATTGATGACAGGATTTCTGCATTTTCAACGTCGGAAAATTCATTTACAAAAGTTTGATAGCTTTCCCCTTGAGATATCAATAAGAAACAGCGTTTCAAAGCATTAAGCTTACATTGAATTTATGCAATTCACTGTATTGCTTATCACAGAATTATGCCATGAAGTAATTGACTCAGTCAATGGGCACGAGCAACCTTGGGTCTCAAAATTTCAGGAACACAACACTCACGAATTCGAATTCTTTTTTCGTGAATGTTGTGTTCCTGAAATTTTGCGATGCAAATATCGCCAAGGGATATTCTCAATGGGATTTGAACCCTGGACAACATCATGGACAGGAAACGTTTTAAGTCTGCGCCACGGTCAGGCCTGAGAATTACCTGAGGTTGAGAATCATTTAACATGTTTTCAATGTTTTTTAGAGTACATAGTTGGAAACACAGTATTCTATTGAAATTGATTCTTTTTTCATATTTTAAAAACATTAAATAGTGATGATTTACACATTTAAATAAAATCCGAATTTAAATAAAATATGATAAATTCATGTACATCGTACCCGCTAAATGGCATTCCTTTTCTTTACTTTATTCAACGGCAAAACAATTTCATCATCTTTTTAACAACATCAGACTCGTGTCTTGCTATTTTTATTTCTCGTTTTATTCTCTTATTAATAATTTAATTTTGTCTAATTAATACTATTTGATAAGTCACAAGATGTCAGATGTAGAGGTAAGAAGAATATAACGATTATAAAATGATATGGTAGCGATTTGGTGACACATGCAAAATATCATATTGACTCGCAACCTCAGCACAACCTCAGGCCTGAGAATGCACTGAGGTAGAGAATCAAGATGACAGCAAAATAATACGCGGAACTTTGTTGCCTTTAAAATATCATTAATAAAAGATTTTAATGAAATTACAACTCATACTTTGGAGGTTGTTCACAACAACTTATTACTTATTATTATTTTTATTTATCTTCAATCATCTAGTCAATCTTTTTCTATGAGCTTCATACAACTCAATTAAATTTATTTAAATGTGTAAATCATCACTATTTCATGTAATTAAAATATGAAAAAAGCAAATGCAAATTTTTTGCACAATTAAGCAAAAGCTGTGCAAACCCGAAATTCAGCCAAAAAAATAATATATAATTTGCGATGCTCAACTTTTTTTAAATTCAATTATAAATGATTTCAACGATATTTCATTTTTGAATCTACAGTATTTCGAAAAAGCAATAATATTTCGCGAATTTACTTTCATTGAAAAAGATGAATACGATTTATTGTGTATTTATTTACAAATTACTTAATAATTTTAATAATGATTGCGATGAAAAAGATTCATTCTTGCTCGAGTCGCAGTAACAAATTCTCCAAATCTCAATTCGGGCATACCACTTGGTATATTTTAGAGAGGAGTTTCTCGGTAAGTTATTCTTACGCATAATGGAGTGTGGTCTGACCCTGCATTCAGACGATCATTGTATTGTGAATGTAATGTGAAGTTTTGAGTTGTAAAAATATAATCTAATGTGGCTCGGGTATTATGATTAAAAAATGTTACATCACCAGAATCATTCATTTGTTTCAAACTGAAATCATCGATTAAATTAAATAGAGCTTTGTCGTGTGCTGTTTGATTGTTTGTACCAATGCGGGAAATATCTGCATTGAAATCTCCCACTAGTACAATTCCTTTCATTGGTGGGTGTTCTCTATTATTTGCATCGCGACCTCCGCTAATGAGCCGGGCAAGCAAACACCAAATAATACCAAAAGTTATTGTTGGGATCACTCGATGATCTGTGAACATTGATAAAAGCAATTTTATCAGCACCTACAATTGCATTGATTAAGGCTGGAATGCCTGTACAATAAGAATAATCGTGATTAATGGTTACTCGACGAAATTCAATCATTAAATTTCCTCCAGGATATCTTTCCAAAGGATTAAATCTATGTGAACGTTCTCCGGGTCCTTCTGCATGGGTTAGCTCAATTGTTGGGCATTCTAACACAGCTTTTGGCACTTCCTGAAAACCTAAATAGATAACATTTTCACCATTAGTGAGGCGTCTATTTAAACGACCTTTTGTTACATGATAAGCTGTCATATTAGTATGTAAATTATACGTCAAAACGTCATACTCCATGATCACAAATTAAAAAAGCACGCGAAAAATAAGCTTGAGACTATGTGTTTACTTACAAAAAAGAAGTTAGAAGTTCCTTTTCCGCCATGTGACAGTATGACGAAATAGCGAGAAATGACATACAATATTTTTAATGAATTTTATTGACTTGATGCTTTCAGCATGATTTGTTATACATAAATATTATGTTAATATGGTTTTTAGAACCATTTATTTGCAGCATCAACTTCATTCATTAAATTTTTTATACATAGGCAAGAAAAAGAACCATGATTATAAACAAGGTCAGTAAATTTTGCTGAATCGCGATTTATCCTCATAGTCCTGTTGTAAGTGCTGAGCTTAGATAAAAATTTAACATATTCTTTCGTTTGTATTGTCCTCATCCACTGTAATTAGTAAAAAAAATAGTATAAGTGTAAGACAAAATAATAAAAAGTAAACAAAACAATAAACAAGATCTTACCTTAGCAGCTTCATGATTTTCACAGGCTTTGCATTTGAACTTTTCTGTACTGATTCCTTGTTCTGGCCAGCATTGAACAATAATATATAAAGTACATAAAAAAATTGAAATTAAACAAAAAATATAAAGTTCAATCATTTCTTTGATTGTGAGAATGTGAACTTCAAATGTTTGTGGATCAGATAGGATCCTATGATTAGAATCCTTCAGATATTTCTGTAGGAATAGTCTCATCAGGTGGAAATCGCTATTTGTACTTTTCTTTGAAGCATAGGCATTACCGGTGTTGACTGTTAATTACTGTAATTTGGTAATGTATTTTATTAGCATTAACGTAATTTCTTATCTCCTTTATTCAATTCTGTCTATTTTACTTTGTATCTGTTTCATCGATACTGTGTTTGTAAAGAAATGTTCTGAATGCAGGGAAAATAAATCAACTCAGGTATGTTAAGAAATAATTTGTTAATTTAATTGTTTAATTTCGTTTTTATTATATTGCACAGATCATTCGGCAATGGCTAGATCCACACACAGCTGCTTATTTAAATGGGCTCGATGAAAACATGAGAAAAGACGTGTTGAAGGAAATCGCTGGTAAGCTTTGTGATGCAATGTCTGAAAAGTGGAGGGCATTCGTGAAGATTGTGTTATCAACTTAAGTAAAACCGATTAATTTTTCTTGAACTTGGCTCAATGTATCATTTGTTTTGTAAATTTTCATTTTTCTGACTGCACAAATGTAGCACACAAATGTTTAGATTATGCAAACCTAAGTTAGAGATAGTTTTTCAAAAAGGTCAATAAAAGCAAAATTTTGTTAAATAAATGACTTTATAAGTGTAAATTGCATTTAATTTGGAACAGGAATCCGTTCTAATTTTGAATCTCTCCTATTATTTAAGTAAAAAATGTTTCGCTCGAAATCAGTTCAATCTGGCTGACAACCTCAAATGATTCTCAGGCCTGAGGTTATGCTGAGGTTGCGAATCACTATAATTTTAGATGTGTCACCAAATCGCTACCAGATAAAGAATACATGGGCTATAGTCAATATGATTAAATGTTTACAATTTCTTTTGAATTATTCGAAGCCTGTTTGAATCAATTTGAACAAAAATTAGATTCTACTAATTCCACGATTAGCAAACTAAATACACTTATCGAAAGTTTTTTTTGTCTGAAAAAGACTGAAAAGATCAATCCAGCTTATTTCCTTTCCTTCCATTGCATTTGACTGTCATCCTCAGGTTGTTCTCCGGCCGGAAGACAGCCTGAGGATGACAGTCATGGAAAACAAGGGACAATTTTTTTGGGTTTAACACAATACTCTATTGCAATTGAATATTTTTTATGTTTAAATAACATTGAAAAATGATGATACACTTGTTTGGACTAATTTAATTGAGTTAGGTTTAATTTTGTATTAAAATTTTCATTTAAAATTCATCTTCTTCATACTAATATACATATTGCTAAATAATTATAAATCAGCAAAAAAACATTCAGCAACGAACGTAGTGCGAGGCTCTTTAGATTCAGCAAACTATACAATGTATGTATTGGAGCGTCATGGTGACATTTTGGCACGACCGTACCTTGACCGTAGCTGTGATAAGTTCAACTTACTAACTTTCTTTTGCTGCCAATTGATATTAGATTATCTTGTCGATGAGATTACTCAGTCAGCTTTAATTCGCCTAAGCCACTGAGTTAATCTCAGCAACAGAAACGAAACAAGATTAATTATTCAATTTAATTCAATTCAAGCTAAATTTAACAATGATTGAACAGGTTAGCACACTATACCGAACTATTTTTCTAACTGCAGCCCATCAGCAACATATACTGATCTATTAAAATCCAATTAATAATTTCTTGATAATGCCTAATCGATTAGCAAACTGCAAAAATAAGTAAAAAATCATGAAATTTTCAAATAAACATTGATTAACATATTATTCAAAATTTTGTACATATCATTCATTCAAAAAATAACGATTTACAAGAAAAATCATGAAATTTAGCAATGATTGAACTCTCAGCAACAGGATTAATAATACAATTGAGTGTAAGGTTCTGTCGAATCAGCATACTATACCAATGAATAAATTGTAAGTGTCATGGTGTCATTTTGGCACGACCGTAGCCGTGATAAGCAGCACACCTATGGCAGACTATGCCAAAAAGGCATTTTTTCGGGTTGAGGCAACATTTTGGCACGACCGTATCTTAACCGTATGATTTAGTACATTACTTTACGAAAATACTTGATATTCAATAAATATTTATTGGATATTTAAAAGGATTATATTTCATTTTTTTACAATTCTTGTAGATTACAAGTTTACAAATTACAATTGAGCATTGAGTATAAACTCATAAACCTATTAAAATTGGTTTTTTTTTGCTAATGCAAATATGCCAGCAATTGCTGGTTCAACCAATTTGCGTTGTCCGCAAGCTGGTGTTTCCCTTTCTTGGGAACCAGGTTTCTGTCGGCCATTTATGTGCCGCATCACTGATGATTTATAGCCTCCTGTGGCAACATATGCACAGTAAGGGCACTTAAAAACTTTGGTACCTCTCTTTCCACAACTCATGGCAGAGTTCTTACGATGGATATCTGCTGAAACGTATTCCTCGTTGCGTGGCTGATGTTTGTATTCTTTATTCAATTCTAGAAATTTTGGATGTTCATAATAAATGTCGTATTTCAGAGCTCCATAGAATTTCCTATTCTTTTTAACCATATGATCAACTTTTACGGGAAAAAAGCACTTGCCTGATTGTTACATATCTGGATTTTTTCCTTTAATGAAAATTGAATGGCAAAGGATTAGTAATTAGGTAAAATTTGAATGCACAATTGCGTTACTTACCAATTGAGAAGTTGATGCTATCTGGGAGCCTGCTGTTTGGTCTGATGTGGACTGAGAGTTCGAAGTTCCTGATGTGTCCTGCAAGAAAAATAAGATATTTATGAAATTTAGAAAGAAAATTCAGAACTTAAGATAACTTACCGATAGAGTCGAAGAGCTTGATGTGGTTGCTTTTTCCTCTTTGCTGTTGACTGAGTATCAGGTGGTGATGTCTTTTTCCGCTGAAACAAAAATAAAACAAATAAGGGATTTAGCAACAGAACATCAGATCATCAAAACTTCAGAATAACTTACCGGATCGACAAAAGTTGTAAGAGGATTCGCCATGGTTAAATCAACACTGATTAAAATGATAATTTGATGATTGCAAAAATAAAAATGATGAAATTGATGATTAAAATGTCAAATAAATGTTTAATATAACTACTAGTTAAATGTTTAATATAATTACTATAACTGGTATACCATATTTACTTAAAAAAGTGCCAAAACCGTAACCTGTTTGATATGGATTACCTCTAAAGATTTTTAGATCAGACAATCCACTCCCTGCTTGATTTATATAATAACGGCTCAAATCACAATCATTTGGACAAAATTTACGTTTTAAATCCATTTTTTTATTTTTAATAATTTAGTATTTGAAAATACTATTTTACTTTATATAAGTTCTGTACATATTATTATCTTACAGTAAATGTAGTTTGAGGTATGTTCTTCCGTTTTTGAAAATCACAGGATTACCCGTTTCATCAGTGAGAATGATAGAAATCGAATCGATTCTGTTGTATTTTACTTTAAAATAATAAGTATTAGGAAATAAATGAGATGATATTGTAGAATCCACACCACTGTTCAAAGGTATAGTTCTTAGTGAATTAGCCATTGTTTCACCAACATTATGTTCATCCATAACATCACAATATATGAAAAGTAAGTTGCTAGTTGAATTCATATCAGGTTTATATTTCGCAGATATACTAGGATTTTTACTTCGTAGAACTGCTTCATACTCAATATGTACAAATCCAAGCATATTCAAAAAATTCGGATCATCAAATAAGGGTGCGAAATATGAATATTCGGTCTGTTCATTATCATTATACCAAATTTTTCCCATATTCAAAGACACTTTATCCTCAATAATAATAAAACTAGGTGGTTTGAATCCGCTCTTCTTCCTGCTGTTATTCCTATATCTTCTAATGTAGTTTGATTGAAAACATCATTTATATTGTTTAAAAGAGTTTCAATTTTCATTCCAATCCTGTAATCAAGAGTCGTTTTAGTATTATTGAGCTTCAACAAACCATCTACGTACATAACATATGAAACACTTTTTTTCTTAGGATGAATTTTTTTGAATGAAAAAGTTCAATGAGTCCGATTTCCCATTCACCTTCCAATTCAATTGGAATAGATAATTTATTTGGGAAAGATGACAATTTATTCAATGGATATAATTCCATTGAAGCATTAGACACTAAATCAATTTATATATCTCTATTTATCATCTCGGTCATATGATGAGGCAGGGGCGTTTTCTTGATTTTTATTTTTAGCCTTCTTAAGTTCTTTATATACTTTTATAACAAAAGAAACTAATAAATCTCTTTTATCAAACTCTAAGACTTCATTGAAAGCATTTCTTATATCGAATGAAATTTTTTTACTGTATCTTCTCGTACTTTGATATAATGTAAGCTGTCATATTGTATGAAATATTTTTTTCTAGGCAAGACTGCTAATGGTCCATTAGCAATAGATGAATTTAATAAGAAAGCGTTCACTGTTTTGTTTTGTAACAATTTAGTAGAAAGCACACTTTTCGATGACAGAGTATTTT
Source organism: Tetranychus urticae (assembly GCF_000239435.1). The sequence goes on from NW_015449968.1 coordinate 234,636, forward strand.
GTAACCAAAAATTTAATGTAGGGATATCAAATCCTAATTTTTCCATCATGGGATTATCATCATCGAAAATAGGTCGAGCGAACGAGCAGGTCTTACTTCTCCTGGAGTCCAATTCAGTTAGAAATTAGTAAATCCATTTTCTTCACTGAAAACTGGTAAATAGTGTGTTCCAAAATATGGTAGCAATTTAACGATTAATGCTGCATTCATGTTTTGAGCGTAGTAACAGGCTCTTCATCCAACTGAAAATTTACTCGATGTAATTTTTCAGAATCACTATATTGCAATTTGATATAACTTTCTCTTTTTTTGTAAATTGTTGGGTAAGATACAGATGAAACCGCAACTTTCCATTCACCTTAAAAATTAAGTATGTTTGATATATATTCACAAAATTTATCGTTCCAATCAGTCACACATATATCTGTGTAGTCATCCGATTTCAATATATTTATCATATTTAGATGGAAATCCAATAAAATGTATTTTTAATCTTTTATTACCTTTTTTGTCGATATACTCAGTTACCCTGGCTTTATATAGATCAGGTTTAGGTACTGGATGAAGCTCTTCAGGATAAAAAAGATGTTATAGGTTCATCATCCAAGTCAACTAACCTATACATATATTTATGAGGTGTTTTTTTCTCGAATAGATTTTGAAAAATTCTTCAGTAAAATTTTCAGTTGCACCTTTTTCAGTTGCACTCTTTGAAAATTACTAAATACTTTAAATCTTGTAGAACATTTATCACACTTATATGTCACGTTACATTTATGTACTTTATCAATGATATCAATCCCACAATATTTGCAGAGAGTCATTTTTGAAATGAAAATTTGTTTCAATTTTATTCTATTTATATTACATTGTATTAACACGGTCGTTGAACCTATCCACGCCTACATCCATAATCAAGGACCCTTCTTTGAACCACCACCGTGTAATAGGTGTTGGTGTCATTTCATAATTTAGACATGTCATAGTTTGTGAGGTCTTCTGCATGTAAACTCCTTGTGCTAAGTATTTAATATACTCCGGATAAAAAATCATTTTTTGACCATCAATCTCAAAGTTGAGATTTCCTGAATCTTCCTTTGTAATTTGGATAGATTTTTTGCTTGGTAATATTGTAAAGAATTTTGATTCATCTCTCAAATATTCAATAAAGAAATCTCTTATTGCTAAAAAATCTACAGTGTTGAAATACATCCTACCACTATATCTAGAGTTGTTCTTAGCAGATAATGTAAGCATTATTTTTGCAAACCAGCGATTTGAATTCTGTGATGTAGATGCTTCAATTGAAAGATGATACGTATCTGTGTTCGTCAAATAAAATGTTGAAATAGGAAATGTATACGTTTCACTGTCATCATCATTGATAATATCTTGATTATCTTTCCAAGAAAGGATATTATTTTCATGAATACCCTCAAAAGGAAAGTTACATTTACGTAGAACCTTAGCAAATTTATCTTTGAAAGAGCTTTCACGAATAATCGATAGTAAGTCACTAGGCCATGAGAAGTGTGCGTTACGATACCTGATGTCCAGAGTTCCACTCAATTAAGACTTTTTTTGATTAACTCGATTAATACTTTTCACAATTTTTGAATAAGATATAAATTGGATAGAAAGTATGTGCTATATATAGATTTTGAAATAATTTGTTGGGATTTAATGTTTAATATTTTCAAATTTAGCGCTTAATTTCTCAGTAGTAACCAATTTATTCTTTAAAGTAACCAATTCAATAACCGAGTTCGTGCTTGAGCCAGAAATTGGTTTTTTATACTACTAACTTGTTTAATTGTGAGTTTACCGTTAGCCTTAACTTTCAAAATCGGTTTTCGTCAAAGATTGAAGCATTAATACATTAATCTTTGGTTTTCGTTAGCGTGTTTTCCCCTTTCCCCCCTAAATTAGGCTCCACCTTTTAGTGGCAATAGATACCCTTTACTACTCTCAGATACTCAATGCTATATTTCAAGGTAAGGGTAAACGAGAACCCGTCAGCTCACTCTTTGCTCTTCCAGCTCTTCTTGTTATTGGCTTGACAGCTAACAAGGTAACCTTTTGAACTGCCCCCCGCAGAATTTTCTCAACTTTTAGTATGTTGTAGAGGGCCAAAATTGACGCTAAATACAATATCTACAAGAAAAAAAAATTAATCATCAAAAATCAAAAAAAGAAAAAAGATCATTTTGTAGATGTTCTAAGGTTATTTGAAAATTAAGGGAAGGTTGATTTTTCGATAGTTACATTGATTTGTACAAAAAATCCATCAAATGATCATGTTTATTTTCACCATTTGAAGATGCCGGCTCATGTTCTTTTAGGGACCTCCATTTCCTCTCGATCATTTGAGTATTAACATTGAGTTTTTTCCCGGGTTTCAAAAAATTCGTAGAATGATTAACAAAATCATGAAAATAGCCATGGTGTTGCAAATTTTTATAACTTGCCCATCCATCGGAATAAATTGTTGTTCCCATCAAAACATGTTTTTGCAAAACCGATAGCAATGTAGCTTCATCTCTTTTCGATCGATTCCACCAAAAATCCAAACTTGATTTTTTTCATCTGCTGTTAGTCGTCCAACATGGCTTTTCCTTTTGTAAACCATTGTTTCGTCGATTTCAACGATCTCACCATAGCCTCCAATTTTAGTATTATTCCTATTTAAAATATTATAACACATCTAAAAAATAAAAAAAATCATTAATCTTTAGAAATACTTGGAAATACTTACCGATCATAGCATTTTGAATTGCCGTAGCAAAGTTGATTTAGATAATCCGAGGTCTTGAGTAGTCATAGTTAAACTTTTATTTTGGCCCCAGCAGAAGATGATTTGTAACACTGTTAAAATCGGTAATTTCGTATCATCAAAAATAGTACCTCTAGTCCAGTTAATTTGCTTTCGACATTTTCTATCGTTGCAGACGAAAGCCTTACCTAAAACTGAATCTTTGACACTTCGAAGTATCATTTCACCTCCACAACCTTCATGATAACAAGGTTTAGAATCACCTTCAGGAATCAACTTGAGATCGAGACTAAATTCTAACCCTGGTATGGCTTCACTAGGAGAAGCAAAATTAGTTAAATTTAAATTACGGAAATAGTTCATTTTGAAATATTTTTACATGAATATTCGGACAAGGCCACAATAGAAATGAATATTCTGGGTTTTTGCATTCTATTTATATTTGATTTTCCTCGACATATGCTGGAAATCTGGTGTGCGATTATTTATTGTCAATTAACTTAACTAAATCTTAAAGAAAATTGGAAATACCGCCAGTTAATCCTATTGGACATTTGTTTAGACTTAGCTGTCAAGCCGATAACAAGAAGAGCTGGAAGAGCAAAGAGTGAGCTGACGGGTTCTCGTTTACCCTTACCTATTTCAATATCAAGATTATTACAGAACTTCTTTAGAAATCGCTCCTGATTGTGTTAAAGGTCAATCTGAGGTCTAACACAATTTTATCAACAAAATATTGCAAAATAGGTCATTCGCTCCGTTATTTGTTCTTCTTGAGACATCCATAAAATTGAAATCAGTTTTAATTGTTCAAAAAATATCTTTTGTCTAAATTCGTAATGGTTTTTTGAGATGAGATTCCTCCATGGATGATGCTCCATTTGCCGCACCGATATCTTATCGCGGTTCACTATCCTCAGTATCATCATCATCATCATCATCATCATCATTACCTTCGATATCATCGATTTCATCCTTACTCAGACTGTCGAACTCACACGAGGACCGGATAACATCATTGGAAAGAAGCCACTAGGACCTAGTTAAAAATATTGAAGTCAATTTCCTAAATATTCTTTCAAATGTTTAAGATTTATATGAGATTTTTAATACTCTTCAGGGAATCACCAGATGACAAAGGGCTCGACATTTGCCAACTGTTGAGTTCATAGCGACTTCAAAATCCTATTGTTAATCCATTGGTTGCTCTTCATCGGCTTGATTAAATCTTGTATATTCGGATCCTTTCTTCAACTAAAAATGGCTCTCTAAATGATCCAGAAAAAAGTGTGGCTATTACTTGTCCTAGTTGATCGATCAAGATTTTACTGATACTTATTTGTCAGATTTCATGTACAAGGTCATTTTTCCCGAATCACCGAAAACATTAGGATCATTTGAAAGTCTATTCTTAAAAACTACAAATTTTTTTGCGATGAACTTTTGTTTAAATTTGATTACTTAATCTGTTTCCAACTAAAATCCCCAATAATTGTGTTCAGTAATGGATTCAACACACTTATTGCAGTCAGTGTATCATTTAGAATGAAAAGATTGAAATAAAAACGCAAAATGAAACACAAATATTTAATATGCATTAGAAAAATTTTTAATGAAAAACACTCTAAGTGATTGTCAAGGAAATAATAAATTAGAAGGTAATATCATCACAGTTAACCATTTCGACTTGTTTAGTCCATCTTGAAGAGCCATTACGCATTGAAGATTTAACTTTGATCACTAAGCATGGAATAGAGAATCCAACGAATAAACCAACGATTGTTAATAAAAATGCGTAGCCAAAACTCTCATTAAAATTTACACCTGCAGCTTTAAATTCAAGACTTTCGGGATGTTTTGAATCTTCCTCATGCAAATGTTGCACTTTAATTTCATAGTTATGACAAATATCTGATTTGTTGGTCAGAGTTTGCTGATTTTTAACCGAGTATGCAGTTAATTCGCAAGCACTTTTTTTGATTCCTTTAGGGCAGAAATTGAAAGATTTACACGCTTGACCCCCAGTCGATTCCCAATCATCACAAAGAGCTGCACATTGATCAATATCTAATTCCAGTTCCGTATTCAAAACTTCATAAACGACCATTGATCCAGTTAATTCGTATTTTCTGGATGCTTTGGCTGAAAAAACAGAAAAAATTGTATTGAATTAAAATTAATAAGTGAATATAATTTTTGCAAGATGACTTACGAGTATAAATATCTGAATCGGAAGCGTACTGGGTGGTTTCTTCTGAAAAATAGCCACCAAATGAACATTGGCCATGAGAGTATTCGAATGAGAGACAATCTTCTGAATTAAAACAGTTGGTGGCACATCTTTCTAGATCAAAGTCAAACGAAGTTGTTGTCTTTTTCTTGAATTTCCTATTACGTTTGATTGAATAATCAGATAAATGACTTTTTGCAAAGGTTTTGCAATTTTCATCTGTTGTTAAATAGCTGGCTATTTGTGAATCTGTCATGTTGGTTACAGTACATTGTTTTTCATTTCCATTTTGACAGAATGTAAATATTTCACACGGAATAACCTCGGATCCAGCACAAGAACGATAACAATCACTGAAACTAGCAACTTCAGGAATCGAAACAGCATACAGGCCATCCATTTCAGTCAACTTTTTAGAAGATTGAATTTCATTGAATAACCTTTTGCTTTGTTCGTCTTTGGCTTCATTTGTTTCAATGATATCGACAATTTTATAAGATAAATTTCCTCGGTGTAAAAAAAGATAAGGTTCATTTAACATTAAACTAGACAATTGGTTTTTTAATGAAGAAAAAACACTTACTAGAAGCAGATTTTCGTCGAATGCTGAAACTCCTATGGCTAAGGCTACTGATGACAGAGTCGTGTAAATTTTTGAGAGAAACATCACTTCCAAATCGATAGAGATTTTTCATTGGGAATTCATAGACTCTACAAAGAATACCATCTGAGTCTGTTTTTACTTCTTCCGTCCTTATACATACTTTACTACTTTCACAATATACCAAAATCCTGATAAAATAATGAAAGTAATACAATGTAGAGTAAAAATACACGAATTCAATAATTTTAATAAACATACCGTGGACTTTGATAGCTACTTGAATGATATTTGAGACACTCCTCACCATTTTCAGCTGTATCTGTTGTTGTCGAGCTTTTGATAGATTTCATGTCTATTTTACGAAGTGTATATTTAAAAGAATCTGAAATGAAAAAGAAGAAATTGAACGATATCAGAAAAATTGTTATAAAAGGTTGAGTATTTACCTTTTAAGGATGGGACGTCTAAAAAGGTTACATCTGCTTTGATTGAGTCTTTAGTGAAAACAAATACAATATCAGCAATTCTTAAAAATGAAATCTGGTAAGTTTTAACAATTTTGTCGGCCAAATATTGTCTCAATTCATAAACCATGTCTTCTGAAGCCTTGACGCAACTCTCGATGTCCAAATTGGCCTCTAAATGGAAAACAAAACTAAACGGTTGCAATTACAGTAAATTGTGTGATATAATGCGATTTACCTTCACATGTCAATACAAATGTTAAAGTTAATCTTTGATCTGCATTAGGAAAACAGTCACTAATTTGAAATGCTTCATGATAGGCAGATTCGTCCAGGTCGGTGCCAAAATCGTAAAAATTTCTTCGAATTGAATCAACCAAGATAAATTTTCCCTGATTAAAAATAAGATTCAAGTTATTTGTATAACTACATGTATTAATATAACTCACGGAAGGGTCTTTCTTGTATGCATTGCGAGTGGCACCAACGGTATTGTAGCCAACAGATTCATTATCGATAATCTAGGATGAAAGATTAGCAAAATAATTTATATTGATTAAAAAATTGGATTATTATAATACTTACAACTTTAGCAAGATATTGAGTTGTCACAACTTTATCATATTTACCACTGGGTAATGCTTTATTGTAATCCACTGATTCCCACACTGAAGTTTTGAAGTTTGATCGATGTTCCTGTTGGTTGAGATATATTTGATTTATTTGAGATTAAATTTAGCTGATAATTGAAAAATTTCTGATTAGTGCTTACATAATAAACATCTCCAAGATATTCGTATGAGCCTTTTAACCAAAGCAGTTCTGAAACTGAAAATTTTCCATCTGCACCAATTCCAGGGTCTGTTAACTCTATTGGGCGAATTGAGCATGAACTTGATTTGTTAAACGGCTCCGAATGATAACTGACTCCAAGATTATAATCATAAACATAATTATGTGTTGATCCATTGGCTATTTCTGATGATCGTAACGTTTCGATAGTTTCATCAACATGAATCTGAATACAATAGTTATGAGAAAAAAATTAGATTTAACAACTAGTTGAACTGGTAAAAACTAAAAATATTGACGTCAAATCAAAAATTACCAGCATTTAACAATAGAAATGACTAGTTTAGGTTGCCCATCTCAAACAATATTTTCTAAGCCTTGTTGGACTCAATGTGATTTGACTGTCACTTTGAACAATTACCTCCTTCAAGAACCTTTTTGATTCATTGATAGTTTCCTCAAAAATAAGGTGGAAACTGGAATCACTCGGTAACGGAAATTCTATGCCTTTTTTATTCATGTAATTCGGACATCCTATTCCTGGTGTAGGCTGCACATTAAAATTGAGTTTAGAGTCATTCAATCAAATTTACACAAGTTTCTGAAATACCGACTTGAATTAATTCACCTAATTGACGAGTTGTTTGCGAGATAAAGTAAAGATCCAAAATAAACGACTCAATTTCCTTTTTATCGTTTGGTATAGCCAATAAGATTCTGCTTGGTTGTTTAACACCAGAGCTTGGATCCAGTTGAGCTACAAAAAAACAAGTAAGAGTCATTTATTATCAATAATTATCAATTAGTGTTCAAGTTTAATTCTTACTTACTTTTGTAATAGAAAGTTATTTCATTAACTCGAGCTAAGTCGGCTGTTGCACTGTGCATTTTGATTCCTCTAATAACTGCATCTTGGCCAGCCAACTTGAATAAAAATCAAAAGGAATAGAGGAAAGGTATTTTACAAATTAACTACATTGGACTACATTTGTAAAAAATATTTTGATAAATAGCAATGAATTTTTACCCAGTGTAGACCAGAAAGTCGGTAGAATACAGAAGGTCCAATGAGAAGTATTTGATTGATGAATTTAGAGGTTACTCCAGGCAGATATGTTTTCCAATCGGATCCGTGAATATATTCATAACATTGGTTGTCTAAATAATGTAAATTCAAATTGAAAAAATTAATTCTTAAGAAGTTTAATCCATTTGGTGGTGAAAAAACATCCCGAAGTCATCGAAAAGGCTGAACTTATTAATTTGAAAACACATGAAATACAATAGATGCCGAAATAAATCAAAAAAATCAACCCAGGATCGATATAGAAAGAGAAACAAGACAATAAAGTTGCATAAACACACGATGAAAGCTTTCTCAAAAAATAAACAATAAGACGTAAAACCGCTCAATGTAAAGGGGTGTTATTCTGATTAAATATGGAGTCACAATGAAGAAATGGATCAACATTTAATTTTTCATATTTTTTGCTGCCATAATTGAATTTTAAATTCAATCGTCTCTAAATAATATTTAACCAACAAAATAAGATAAAAGGATAAACTTACCATACATCACTAGACGCTTGTTGTTATCATATGTACCAAATGAATAAAAGACACTCATTTGACCATCTGATGATGTTATATCAATTTTACCCTTGAGTGTGTCATTAGATGATATTTTTTCTTCCATGTTCCAGACCTTTCCGGTTTCCTGGTCAACAGGCAACGATCAACATGATTAGTGATGTATTAATAAGTAACAGTTAAACAAACATGATCTTACCGGATCTCTTAGCTTTGCATAAATTAAAAGGTTGGTGTCTTTGTCGATTTCGGGTTTTAGGTCCACAAGAGAAACTTTAAATATAAACACCCAAATTTGATTATTTCAGAAACTTGAATTTTCTTAGAATGGAATCGGAATTGAATTCAAGGATAAATTGTTATCAAATATAAAAACTTACATGTGCTGATGAATGAAAAATTAAGTAGCAATAAGATAGTAGAGAGTAACATTTTAAGATAACTTTATATGGACTGGGTTAAGATCAATCTTGAAGCTTCCAAAATAGGCAACTGTATTCTGAATCTATTGTGGTCTATTATTGCGGTTCATCAATAACATTATCGGGTGTTAACTAATTTATACACCTTAATCATTATCCAATTTGACAATCTTATTATTAGTCAATAGCTTATTGTTTATTTGTCAACTTATTAATGTAGCAAAAATATGATAATGATAAAATAAGTCATTTAATGGAATCGATATCATGTAAATGGTTGATTAGTCTTGAAATAATCATGATATGATGTACAATCTGATCAGTAACCTAAGGTTGGCAGGCTAGCAGATTTATTGTACAGGCAATGAAATTGAAAGACTGGAAAAGAGGTCAAAATTTAAAGCTACATGAACTTGACACCAATCAAATTGGTTCCTCATCTAATGACCTTAACCTTGACCTGATAGATTAATATTTTTGGCCTTTCACTGATCAGTCAGCTTGAATGTTGGGAAATGGCCATTACAAGTTACATCGTATTTACAATTGACTAAAACATTGGTTCAATTTCCTTATGGTCAGTTAATGTTTCCTTGATGAGACAAACGCTTCGGGATACATTTTGAGAAGCATCACAACAATTAACTGAATTGCTTGTTATACCAATTATACACTGAGATAGTAACATGAAGATAAATGATTAAACCAAAAATTTCTTCCCTCCCTTGAACACTTGATCAACAAGTTAGTGGTGAAACAAATGACGATTCAATTGTAGTCCAAATGACATGTTAAAATACAAACAATTTGTATTGAAAATAAAAAATTATTACAATAACAATTATCTACCAGAAACAGCATCGGTATTTAAAATCAAATTAATAGAAACAGATTTTATAATCTTTTTAGATTTCTCATGTTGGAAATTTTTTGAAACGGTTTTTCCTCTTTGGTTGATCCTAATCTTGTAATTTTTACTCCTTCAAGCAAACTCAATTATTTCCTACTTTTTAATTAGTAATCGTCTTAACAAGCTTTGGTGAAATCCAGAAAATACAGAGATTATCTAATTAAAAGGTAAACAGTGGCAGTGGAAAACGCTCAACGCCATTTTCAGTTGTATGTAAATTTGCTTCCAATGCTTGAAGTCCAATAGTTGCTGGCTGTAAAATCAATTAAATGTGATTATTTTACAATTTGATTAACTTTCTCTCGTCCTTGATTGTCCCAGTTATAGTTATCAATTTAATACCTTGAAGGTATTTCTTTATTTTTTTGATATCCATTCGCTTGAAGTGCATAATTTAGAAGCAACGTGGGTTTTGGCCAGTGTTAAACCCCAAAGTAAAGATTATTTACATTGTGTGAGACGAATGCTTGTAAAAATGATTACGTGATTTAATTTAGTTCAGTTCTTGGCTTTTATTACGTATTTTGACTGGTTTCTGGTCGTTTCATTACAGCTCTTATCAAGATTGTAAATCTGTTGTAACTGAGTCAATCTATCGGACTGTTGGTCATTGTATGGTTCACTTCAATTTATCATTTCCAGCGACTTGGTTAATAAGTTTGATTCCAGTGGATACTGTTGAAGGACATTGATTGCTGTTTACACTTAAAATGTTAAATCTTGGTTAATACTGGAAGCTGCTGTTATTTGTGAACATTGTCAAACAATAGACTTTGAAAAAAAGCAGGCAAATTTTCAGTTTCCACCAAAAGTAGCCATTGTTTAATTCAGTTCGACTGAAGCCAAATCTAAAATGAATTACTTGAAATGACTGGTTATCCACTTGTTTTCCTTTTGTTCTCATCAGCACTTTGAAGGACTTAGCTGAGGTGTTTAGCTTATTAAAGAGAAATAAACTTTTTCCCTCGTGTCTGTTCTGTTAAACCTTTTAGTCTATTATTATCATTATTGTTGTAACTTTTGGTTGAATACCCGTTCCTTGTATTTATCACCAAAATTAACATCCATCAACTTTTTTTCTGCTACTAATTACGAGATAGTTATGCATGTGTGTTGCACTCAACCAATTAAGATATACTGGATAAGTACTGGATACCATCAAAATTGTACTTGAAAACTGCCAATAGGATTTGAATCTGTCATCTTTGAAGCTTAGGTTGAAACTTGATGGTTATGCTTTGGTTGTTAACATATTCTTGACGTTTCTAATACTCTTATGATGTTAAAAGATGAAATTAAAATTGTTGAACAATTATTTGTAGCTTGTGTTATCTTTTATTTGTCACTGCATTTCTCATTACTGCCGGCAATAGGCTTAGCAACGAGGAAAACATAAGTTGAGGGAAGAAAACCAAGTACAAAGTTATTAGTTGATTGTAATGTTTTTACAAGTCCAGCTTGGTAATGTCAGGAGCTTGACCTTGAATAGATTTGTTCTGATCGAGTATATGTTAATGATCCGTTGGTTAAACGGTGTTGAATTACATTTAAATAATAGCAAATGATGATGACTATATTGAAAAGTGCAAACAGGCATTCATATAAGGGTAGCACCCTTGGTACCGTACAGTTGTTTGTTGAGATTAATGATGGTGAGGATGATGATGATAAGGTTGATGAGATTGTTGTTGAAGTTGTTGGAAACATGATAAGGAAGTAGAGACCGTGGAAAAAGAGAGCAGTAAACTCAACTAGTCTTAGGATAAATATGAATTTGCGCCACCAATGGCGGGGTTTGAGATCAACGTTTGCAGAAAGAAGCGTATTATGACCAAATATAAAGACACCAGCAATCAGGTCACAGAGTGGATAGAAAACTGTTAACGTTCCTGGATAATTTTTAAGGCCCAGATAGACCAATCCAACGTTGGCAAAAGTTCTAAAAATTTCAATTAATTGTATGTAACGACGTTTTTTCATCAAGATGTACATCACAGTCTCTAAACATTCCATTATCTTGGCCCAAAAGAATATATAAACAACATAGACTGAGAAAAGACGCTTGATTTCCTTGGTTGATGTATCAATGGGTTCACAAGACCAACAAATGGTTCCAAAGTTGGTTGTCCATAAAGCTAATAATAGGCCTACACCGTGAACACCAAATTGATATCCATTGTAGATTAATAAGTGAGGATACAAGTTGAAAGGTGGTCTTAGGTTCATCCATTTAGGCCCAAATACTTTGACAAAATAATAATAAACTATGAAAAGGGCTATCAATTTTTTAGATGTCTCTTGACTATCTTTAACATTGAAAAACAGTCTAACATCTAAATCACCCATTAGGTTCTAGGTTGTGAGTTAACAATTCAGCCAACAGGTACACCGAGAAGATCAGAAAAGATGACCAATAACGAAAGACACAATCCGGTTGAGGCAATTTCTGTGGAACGGTCAACGATCAAAATAGTAAACAAAGTCACAGAAGAAATGCTGTATCCAATAACATGAGAGTGTTTTGATGAGACTAAGCGCACATTTTTGGTTTGAATGAGATTATTAGCTTTACATAAATAGAATTGATTGAGCACATAGTAAAAGAGGATATTAAAGGACAAATATAAATAGAGGAAGATAATTAAACAATCTTATTTTAGGGTTAAATCAACATTAGTAACAGAACAACAACAATAAAAACAAGATCTGGTATATACGGTTGTAGATTTAAACCTTTCCTGTTTGATTGGTTTATCCAGTTTTTATGTTGATAGTAATAGATGAAAATAATTTAGTTAACAGTATTTCATTGTTATTACAAGAGGCTAGAAGTAAACAATTAAAAAATAATCCAATTGATCCAACTATCCATACGCCGAGTAAAGTTGGGAAAAAGTTGCTCAAGTTTGATGTTGTCTCAAGCAGCTGCCTGTGTTGAATGACGACTGGTTCAGTTAGAAAAACTGAGTCAGAAAAGAGTGACTTTTTTAGAAACATTACATTAATCTGCAAACCAGTATTTTGTATCTTATTTGAAATGATTATTTTGTCCTAAATTGTTGCGTTTGATGATGTACAGACCAAAAGAGAGCCACTTCTGGTCATCAACTACAATACCTTGAACTAGTTTTTGGTGGTTCTTATATTAGATTTAATGGCTTGTCTTTATTTAGGTACCAAAAAGAAATGAACCCAAAAAGCTGTACACATAAATCAGAATAATTTAACTAAAAATTGCAATTCTTATCTACTGATCATTTAGATAAAGATGGTTGGTTGACCCTGAAAATTCAACGGACTCTAGTCTTTATGATTAATTTTTCTACTTTCTCTGGTCCAAAGAAATCTGGCCGAATCCCAATTTAGTTGCATCTAATTGGGATAATCTTTAACCTGAAATATACATCTACCGGTTATTGACAGTTTTTTCAACTTTTTAGATTCTTGAATCACAGAGATTTAATATTTTTTCACGTTAAAATAATAAAGACAGTGATTAATAGAATGTTTTCCAATATTCTATCATTAATCATATCACCTTCTTGAAACCCTTTATTATATTTATTCAAATTTGGAATTTGGAATTCAGATTTTTATAAAATCAGGATCAAATGTGCGGATGCAACCTAATTTACGAGAAGATCCTTTTGGTGAGCGTTTGGTCCGTGATTTTACTATTTGCAAGTTACCATAATTTGCAAGCTGCCAATTATCACCTTAAGAATTCTTGAGTTAATTTTAATTTAAGATCGTCATCATCGACTAGTTTTAAATAAGTATGCATCAATGGTTGGGGTGCCTTTTCGTTACCAAGAATACGGACAACGCGATCGAATGGAATGATATTGCGAATTTTTTTGGAACCAAGAAAAGTCTAGTTAAATAGAGGAGAATGATAATCATCATTAAAAATTAATCAATTGAGGGACATGAAAAATAATTGAATATACCTGATAATGAAATAAATTATCAATTTCAGTCCAACGCGCAGTTTTAGCTAAAGCTCTCGAAGCTGTCCAGTAATATTGCTTATCTGAGATATTGTGGTTATTCCGGATGGTTTGAGGGCTGCCAAAATGTGTCGCTGGATTATTACTATGATGAACAATCGAGTAGAAGAGGGTTGTTATAACCGAAGAGCCCAAGAAAGATGAACATGGCATTACTTGATAACGTTCAGATGGCTCCATTATTTTGGAGTCGGCAGCATCAACAGGTAACTGATATTCATATAAAGTAATTTGTTCCATTATTGCAGGAGAATAAAGTTCATCTTGAAGATCCTTGAAAAAATTATTATAACAATGTTTAAGATGTTTAATACGAGTCTCCATGTGTTCACATTTAATTGCGTTGGCATAGTTAACAATAGCTGCTTCCTCTGATCTTCCTATCATAGCAAGAAAATCGGTTAAATCTTTAGTGCGATTTGTTTCACGAAGAAAATCAATGTAATGGTCAACAGCAGTTGGACGAATTAAAAGTTCCATAGCAAATATACGCCAACAAAGAGTTTTCTCGAGAAAAATTATCACAGCAATGATAGTATCACCATCGTATGAATTGATTGCAGCTTCAAGGAGAGATAATTTGTCCTCTTTTGATTTAAATATAGAAAAATTGGGATTCTCTCCATTGATCAGTGCCCGGATGCATGCTTCTATTTTATTAGAAGAAGTAGGAGTTGAATAACTTTTGTTTGAAATTTTCTGTAGAGATTGATTAACTCTGAGAGTTGCTTCCTCTGGACTCATCAACTTAACAGTATCTGGAGCTAAATTTAAATTGAAAAATATCATTAATAATCATACTTTGAAATTCGCTTTCTTTAGAGAGATTTTACCTTGTGGTTTGGAGAGTATCTCCGTTGGTTTCACTGAGGTTACAGTGCTGACTTTCTGGTCATACAAAGAATCGATGTCCTAAAATTGAAAAGATATTAGAAAATTTAAAATTTGAAATATAGAAACACAGTATGAAAGTTAAATTATCACATTGGTGATCTAATACACCTTGCTTATTAGCCATGGCGGAAAATAAGACTTAGATGTTAACTGAATATAGAAATTGAAATTAATGCATCCAAATTTAACTTTCAACTTTCTAGTAAAGCTCAGTCCAACTGAAAGAAGATCATACCGCGTCATCTTCAAAATTAAAGGACATCGGCTTTGAATATTCCCAAAAATCATCAGCTTTGCCAGTGTCAGACCTGCATTGGAATAAAATAATTCATGAGTTATAAAATTCAAAATGAAACCAGACAATCATTGTGGGAAATTGATAATTCATCAATATCATAGAGAATATCTTCTAGCTAAGAATTAGTGCGAATCAGGTTAAACAGATTGAATAATAACATGCATTAATCAGGCGGATCTAATGATTCATATTGATCCAAGATGTAATCTATCACAGGAGGGTATATTTTTGATTGGAATACTCACCAAAGTTGATGAGATTTATTGGTAGACATCTCGCCTTAATTATTAGAAATGTAATCACTTATCACAGTAATGGTTGGACATCGGTTGAAGAAACACACAACCAAATAAACCTGTGTCACCTAATTATTTTCAGCTCAATAGATATCATTTTAGGGATGGCATTTGTAGATAAGACTGGAATATTTGAAAAACGTAATTAAAATATTAGCACTTAAAAAATTTAGACTAAAATAATTATTTATTAAATCTTTTTATAAGACAAAAATTTGTTAGCTTTTAGATTCCACTCTAATCATATGGTTTCTGTTTACCATTCCTTTAAAAGTCACATGTTCAATGGAAGTCCAGCTTTTTAAATTTACACCTTAACATGACATGACAGTTAAATTATTTATTTTTGATGAAATTAATTGATCGTTCAAGACCAGAATAATACATAATAATTAAATAGAAAAGATAAAAAAATATAAAAGATTAGAAATGAAATGAATATTGGAATTTTTGGAAGATAATTTGATTGAAGCTAATTAACTAGGAAATATCAGTGATTGTGCTTAAATGAGTAAAAATATGATTAATTAGTCTTTCTTGATGAAAATATACCGACCAGTGTTGATAAATATCCAAACAATTGATTAATAACAAATTCAATTCTTGTAATCAATTTCAAATCAAATCAAAAAAGTGGACAGTTATAAACATTATCGGAAGATTGCGCTTGCATCGTTAAAGCCGCAGATTTTAAAAGCAAAGACAGTTAATTTCTTGTCAATCAAAATAATTTACAGAAATGATAAAAAAGACGTTCACTGCATTATCCATGCATTTACAGTTTCTGCCAATAACAAACAATATTTCAAACCGATTCGAACAGCTTGAATATTAGAAAATGTAGATTACCTTTACGGGATTGCATGATATCAGTACCTTGCTCAATGAGCTTCGTGAATGCTGCTGGTCATCGATCAAAAACTGTAGCTTCTCCAGCGATTTTATTATAATTTGTTTCTCGATACAGATGTGAGAAAGGAGGAAACGAGAGAAACATGAAATCGCCAGAGAAAGAGAGGAGGAAAGAGGATGAGAGGACAAGTCATCTTTAGGTCCAATTGTATATACCAACAGGGCGAACAGAGGATGCTCTATGCTGGATGGAAGTTGTTGTTTAAACTTGCTTCCTCTCTTCTTTCATCTCTTTCTTTCTGGCTCGATTTTTGTGGGTTACTTTTGCTAGTAGTAAGTTATTATTAGAAAGAAGGAAGAAAGACTTTTAGAGAGAGTCGAGAGTAAGAGGAAAGCCAAAATGGCGTGTTGTATGGAAAAATAGGAAAATAATGTGTGATTCACTTCAAGTAAAGATTGGTTGGTATTAATTTTTTGCCGTATCTTTCTGTCTCTGTGATTATATAAACTCTAGTCTTTTTATCTGATTCTTTCTCTTATTCTTTTTTGTATCATGAAATTAGGTTTACATTTTGTGTTACAACTGATCATCTAGTACAATAATGGCAAATTAACCGTTTGACACCGTATTTTTGGATACATCTGTAATTTGAAGCAATTGTTTTTTGTATTGGACTGACATTTCAACAGAAACAATATCAACGGGGTTCTTGTGAATAATCTTTCCAACCATAAGATTGTAAAACCAGAATAATCATCAAATCGGCTTGGTTTTTATCATCTGGTGGAGTTACATGCTCATCACATCAGTTTTTTACCAGGTAAAAGCAACAATTTGAATGGTAAGAAAAAAGACAACAGTTACCTTTTATTATCCATCTTTACTCAACTCCATCAAAACAAAGAGATCGCACGATTATTAAGGTTAGCATAGGGAACTCCATTTTCGTCTCGATATTTGACTTAGCCTTTTAAATAGTAAAAGATGAAGACATTTTCGCTAATTTGTGCAATGGACAAACTATGATTGTTATAATCAATTTTGTATTTGATTGTCATGCGGCTAAATCAGTTTCTAGCTTTAAAGATTCACTCAATTAAGGCTTCCTTCATTTTTTAACACATCAAACCTTTTTCGCTCATTATTAGTCGACTGCTATTGCTTTTATCGACGTCTTTTTACATTCAAGTTGAACCCTGGTTACGCTGTTAATTAGTATGGAAACAAGACTCTTTGTTGATTACATTTTGCTCGTTAAAATGTGTGTGCTACTCAAGTTAAACACACAACAACGCAACTTCTTGAGCGATCCCATTTTTCAAGCTATTTCCAGAAAGTCTCATCTTTCCTTTTCTCGGTTGTTTCTCTCGAAAGAAGAAAAACAATCTTCCTCTGATGATTAACATTTATACGTGAAGGTTTAGATACCGAGGTTAGCCGAGCCATAAATACGACTGACTGGTTGTTCAAGTGAATACAGTAAACCTTGGTTTAGACTGACTATTGATCGGTTTTGGTCGACATAAAATGTCTTCCAACTAGTCAACTATAAAACTCGTTTTTGTGAACAAAATTGAGGAACCAAATTTTATTCCAATAAACTATTCATCTTTCAATTTTCTTATCATAATATCATCATCATCAGGATCGTTTAATTTTGAGCATAAATTATTTTCCAGTTGATTTTGGCGATGTAAAAATATCTCGCCATGTTTATGTTTAAACATATTATTGCATCTCATATTTACTCTCACAATGTTTAGTTTTTAATAAACCCAAATCAACCCAAACCGAGTTGCAAGGTTATTGAAGATGCTGATTATTTCGGTCTTTCATTACAATTTACTTAGCCCAATTAGATTACAATGATTTACTAATGATTGTCAATATAAAGCTGTTTAAATCAACCGTTCCTGTTACCGATCCATGGGAGTCAATTTTAACATAACAACTGAATCATACCTCTGATTGTTTCAAGCGTACATTAACAAAAATATACAAAATTAAATAAAAAATCCTAGTTTCATTGATTGTAAGGAGCAATCGCTGCTAAAGCCGTATACGTGACTGAATGACTTTGAAGCCAGTCCAGGTTCTTGGGTCTTGGTCTTGTTGTTTTTGAAAAAAATATGAAAGATTGCTTAGGAATTCATTGAAACTGCATCAGATATTCGCTTTCCTTTTGACACTCTCTTTTCCCATGTCATCCTCTTCAAAATGGCTCCTTACGGTCATTTTAGCTTGTAGCAGTCATCTGAAAGGAATTGACAAGTCCTATCGATCGATAAGGCTAAGCCGACTTTTTGTCCTCCAATGCATGAAAAATTGTCAGCTCTTTTTAAATTGGGATTTCATCTCAAGCCAATATGTCTTTTCATGTAATATATTTATGAATGTTAATGATATTTCTGTTTTTGGTTATGCATGCAATCAAATTAATATCGTTAACCATTTAACGAGCTTATGAAAATTGGCAATCTATTGATGAAAAAATAGCGAAAATCTGAAATCTTATTTTCTTTCCTCATATCCAGTTTTATTCCGTCATGTATTGTCTAATGATTAGTTTATCTTGTTGCGACAATAAAACGCTTGTTCCTTCATTGTTTGAACTGTGCTCTTAATGTGATCTTCTGATAGTATTTTTAACATTTTTGTCAGTTAATATCTACTAAAAAATGTAATCTCAGAGTCAAATACTCTCAACTTGGAGACTATTTTGCAACAGTATTTGTTTCGAAATGCCTAGAATGAGTTAATATTTGTGACTTCATGGCGATTACTATTTCCGTAGCAATAATTTTTACCAAGATTTCTGACCTGCGTGTTCGTTCGTCTGTTTTTAAGCTGTGTTGAAGCTTTAGGTCTCTCACTTTGTATTGATGCTTCTCTGATTACCGATCTTTCTCGATTTACCAATGTAGGTATAATTTTGACTTTTTGTTTAAACTAACCATCACTAATCAAGTTTATGTTTCAAATTTGTTATTAATTAGAATTGTTTAATCGAATTTGCTATTTTAATCCTTGTTATTGTTTAAAGTATCGAGTACCGGTTGTAATTTAAAGAGCCTTTCAATTTTCTATGAGCTGCTTGGGCATGTTTGCCTTGTAAACAGCTGAAAGATCCTTCATCTGCGCGAGTTGATTGTTCTCTTTATTTTAAACGATTCATTTTTTCGTCATTTTTTAAGTTAGTAATTTCATTTATCTTTTATTTTTTTGTTTATTTCACAGAGATTCTATCTTGACAAATTCACCATCTATTAAACAACTGTAACCGACAAAGAAAAAGTGAAATGATTGTGACAAACGATGACAGAGAGTGTTGCCGGTCACTTGTCTGTGATTCTAATGGTATCATTATTGCTGAGATGGTCTATCGATGCATGATTTGTGCATATATTACGGATTCAATATGTGATGCTCAGAGACACTATCAAATACGTCATATGGAAACCGATGTCCAACCATCATCATCAACATCCAACCTTAAAAGCGAGCCTCTTGACTCTCTTGACGAAGAAGATGATTGTGAAGAAGCAGAGCCTTCTGGATCATCACCAAGTAATGCCAGAGGTGGTTTTGTTACCTGTGCAGTTTGTCATATAACCAAATTTTATGCTAGCGTTCAAAGACGCTATGGTCAATTTACATGCATGGGATGTGCAAAATTTTTTGGAAGATTTTTGCTAAAACCAAGAAAATATTGTTGCCCTAATCTAGGTAATTCTTTTTCACCTTAGCTTACGCTACATTCAAACTGCTTTTTCTAATCTTTGTTTTATTTTTATTTTTCTTTGTTTTAGGTAATTGTCCTCTTGATGCTACACCAAGATGTAAAGCTTGTTTACTTCAAGCTTGTATTGATACGTACCAGATTGACGAGAAAAGAATGAAAATAGTGAACGCTAACAGACCAGTTCGTAAATTAGCCGTCAACCGTCAACCAAGCTCATCCAACAACAACACTACACGAGACGTTAATTCATCGGCTTTGACAACTTCATCTCTTCCAATTACCCATAGCAACAATGATGCAGGTCTAAACTCGTCAACCAGTGATAATAATAGAATGGACATAAGTCCTCAAAAGACCAGTATTTTAGGTCAGCAATTAACCTCATCATCAGCAGCTGGCGCAATAGCAGCAGCGGCTGCAGCGGCAGCATCATCATCAAGTCGTTCCCGTACATCTAACACTGCAGTACTTGCTCTTTTACGGTCAACTGGTAAAAAGAATTGGGGCTGTCGTAAATGTGCTGGCTGTCTAGTCGAGGATTGTGGCAAGTGCAACTATTGTTTAGACAAACCTAAGTTTGGAGGTGCCAATACTTTGAAGAAAAAATGCATACAAAGAAAGTGTCTTTTACAAGAACAGCAAAAATTGGAACAGGCACAAAATAGCTTGAGGAACGCATTGAAATAACCCTCTTTATCTTACTACATCCATATCTAAGGTGAAATGGGAAATGCAAGATTAAACCAACGAAGCAATCAGTCTTAATCTTTTCACTGGTACTACAAACGAAAAATTGACCTATCCTTTATCGAAAAACTTGCTTTATCCCTCATTTAATCTGCATCTTGCATCTCAAGTCAGCTTGGGTTAAACATTAAGACCAATTGTACTCTAATTGACTTAACCTTTATTCATTTACTCTCTTTATCCACCTTCCTTTTAAATTTTTCAATTTATCTCAACGCTTGATCTTTTCAAGCCATTGCTCTTGTTTGATCTCTAGTCAAATCAACTGTGTTTGTATGAATACAAAATTATTGGTAGATTTCACCTGATTGGTATCTTTAGGGATCTCATCTTTAATAATAATCTAAATTATCCTAAAGTCCAAGACTAATTTGACCAATAATAAATGATTTTCAAATCAATTGATACAAAAACAAATCCGTGTTCGTGATTGTGAACTGTCAACTTGAGTTCAAACCTTTTTAAATGAAAAGTTCTTTGTTTAAAGGACTTGAGGAAGATTTGAAGGAACTCGTTCAAGAGTTCTTCATAGAGAGAACATTCTCGGTTCGGATTTCAAACTTCAAGCGGCTTGAGTTACGATAAAACATTTGAAATAAAATAAAGCAAAAATAATACATTTCATTTGCACTTTGAGAAGTTTGTCCAGGTGATTGAGAC
Source organism: Tetranychus urticae (assembly GCF_000239435.1). The sequence goes on from NW_015449968.1 coordinate 255,921, forward strand.
TTTATTTGGTTGTACAACATATCGTTAGCATAATAGGCTATGTAGACAGTGTATTCTGCCGACTAGACGTGCATGAACATAATCTTCCTGGTTCGGTATGAACGATTACCTTGATTTACTGAATTAACTACACAAAAAGAGAGCGACATTTGATTCTTTGCTTTGATTTAGCACGTAGAAAGTCATTATGAATTTATCAAATCGGGTAACACTCATACGATCTCTTGTTGCATCTATCGATCTATCAATGAATTTAAATTGGATCACTCTTGACCAGTGAATAAAGTTGAAACCATTGCAAATTTCACGCAAAAATGTTGAAGTTCAAAGTTTTTACACTAACATGTAAAAGGTTAACAAAGACTGTGTTTCAGAAACGTAAACAAAAGGACAAACAATTGAGTATTTGTAATCCCTCATAAACAATAAAAGAAGAGCCTTTCCTTTGGCAAAAGCAGCTAAATTGATTTAATTGTTTCTCTTGCAAATTAAAATTATAACACTGGAGTCATAATCAGCTTAAATTTAATTTTTAACTTTCACTTGGATATAAATACACTGATTCATTGCTATGAAAGTTAACTGGTGTTTCAAACCATTGAATCACATTTTGACGATTTGGTGCCTGTAAGTCTAGTCTCAATGGCGTAATTCAATTTTGAAAAATTAGTCCAAAACATTATGAGTCATACCTTATACATTTGTTTGTCCTCTTTTGATCTGTTACTTAAAATCATCAAATTCTGAAATATCGATTATACCAACAATTTTGTACCAAACAATTATATTTCATAACAATGCTTCAACATACTTCTACTTTCAATTAGCACTGATTAGAGCTCAATTAAACTATCTGTTGTGCAGCAATCATCGAGTGCATTAGGCTCAGCTCGTTCTCGTCCCTATCAAAAACAAGCTATTTTTGACAAATCTTTTGGTATCCTCAATCCTTCTGGTTGCTGTCCATTTAATGAATGTTGCTCCTGTGAGCCAGATTATTTAGATGACGAGCCTGTTTCACCAGCATTACCAGTACCAAGTTTACCTGGAGTCCCATTACATTTAATCGATATGGTTCATCCTGATCATCAACCCGTAAGTCGCTTGTTGTTTGGTGCCGTATGTCCGACCAAATGGAGCAGCTGTGGTTGAAGTTGAAGAGTCGCCAGTAGCCACTGGACGAGGTGGTAGGGCAACTGGTACCAGTAATAGTGGATCTTCATTGTTTGGTGGAAGTGGGCTATTTTCACGGTTTTTACCTTCTACCATTGAAAGTACTGCCAACTTCACTCAACAAGTTGACCCAAATGACTCGCAAATAACATGGTTTCCGTCAAATTCAACTCAAATACCAATGGTTTTGCTCTCAAATCAATCAACTAAGCTTGATAGTTATAAAATCTTCAGCAATGAGGCTGTATTAACAAATGATGAAGCGAATAAGTTAGCTTACTCAGGTTAAAAGTTAAAAAATGCCTAAACTTTACAACTTAAATGGTCATCTTATACTCTCCATTTTCATTAATCATGTTATTTAAAGTGCTAATTAATTTTAAATGTAAGTTAAATGATTACAGAAGATTATTAGCTAAGCTCGTGATGATTAAGATGAAAAATGAAATATTAACTCGAGGAAGATGCTATAAAGACTAATTAAAAGATGAAGAGTAATGTAGTTAAAAAATTGATCAAAGAGTTAGAAACGTGGGTCAAATCACTGAGGTGAGGTATGAAGTGATTGAAAACTTTTTAATGAGGATTTAATTCCATTTAATCAGTTACATCAGCAGATTGATTATTAAATGAGTGGATTATCTTTAAAAGTCAAGCATTCTTTCAAAATTTGTAATAGGCGCTCAACAAGATTATTGATCCCATCTTAGGATCAGATCACATTTGTTGATCAGTTAGCTTTCACGTTTATTCAAATGTTTTTTAAAACTTACTCTAATGTTTAATTTATTTTAAGAAAATGTGAATTAATTATTATCGTTACTTGTATCTTACTCTGTGAAAATGTCTATTATTAAAACTTTAAAACGATTGCCTGATCTTTGCAAATTCAATGTCACCTTTTTAAAATCTTCTAGTCAATCATTTAATATCAATTGTGGCCAATATTCGGGAAGAATATTTTCTCGAGTTTTTAGTAATGCCGTTCGACATCATGATAAAGGTAAAGATAGTTTTATCTCACTTTTTGACGTTATGACAAAACTAACTGTCTTTCATTTTCTAGACTTGTTACTAAAAACAGGCAGAAAAGAAACTGGATTGTACGCCTTACCGGTTAAACCAAAAGCCAATCCATTGCATCCAAGGAATGCTCTTTTTGGACGGAATGACATTGATAAACATGGCAATCGTAGTGATATGTTTCTTGTAGAGGCTTTCAGTACAGCTGAAGAATATCGTTTTCCTGATTTTTATAAAGCTGTTTCCACTAAGCCTGAGTTTGAAGAAATTAAAATTAGTGATGAGCTTGATGGTGAAGTGTTAGCTTTCAAATTAAACAAATCTGGACAAAACAAACCATCTACAATATTTATTTTCAGGTAACACATGACCTAAATTTTGCTCGATGATTTAATCAAGAAAATTTTCTGTCTTTTTCTAGAGAAGGAACTACAGTATTCTGGAATTTTGACCACCACGATGTTAGTTTGGCTCGGTATTTTTTATAACAATTATTTATTGATTTCTGTTAATATTCCCTTTATCAGATCAAAAACACTCTTCAGCTGCTACGTGCCTTCGAAGTGAAATCATATCCTGATGATTTGGTTAAAGAAGAGAATGAAATAATGCAATTTACCTATTCTGAGTAAGATTCTGATTTTCACTGATAGGAACATCTGTGAATATTTGTATTCTCATATTCTTATATTATTTTTCAGAGCTAAGCCAAAAATTATTCGGAACATAATTCATATTACTGAGAATGAATATCCACCACTTTCACAATATACTTTTTCTAATGCTCTAGCGTTATCAGGTATTTATCAATTATGATTTTCCAGAAAGTTATTAATCCATTACATGGAATATTGAAAGATTTTAATCAAGCTGGAAACTAACTTTTTTCGCTTTATTTTAGTAAAACTGGCAATACGAGAGTCTTCATTAGATTATTATGTTGATAATATTAAATTCATTTCCGAGGACATAAGAGATGGAAAGAAAATAAAGTTGACTCAAGATCAAGTTTTCAGAAAGACGGGTGAACTGTTCAACCTTCGCCATCACATTAATTTAAGCTCGGATTTACTAGATACACCAGACTTTTATTGGGATCGACAAGAACTTGAAAATTTGTTTCTGCAAACTTGTAATTACTTGAACACGCTGAAGCGAACTAAAGTAATAAACGAAAAATTGAGTCACTGCTTGGAGCTTATGGATCTATTGCAAAGACATTTAAGTGATAAGCACCACGTAAGATTGGAATGGATGATCATCGTTTTAATTATGGTTGAGGTAACTTGCTTACTGTGAACTTCATCTTCTCTTCAATATCTAAAATTTATTTTTTATTTCTAGGTTGTATTTGAATTCCTTCATTATTTTGAAAGAATAGTGGATAACTGAATTAGTTTGGAGACAATTACGCGTCAACAAAAGTATATTTTCATGTCCAATTTAAGGAATCCAGTTGCCTTGATGTAAAATTACAATTTTTTTATTTCGATCTCATAACTGAGTGACATTTAACTTCACAATAAATTTCATACCAAGGTTAAGTTTATCTTTCAATTTGATAAATAAAATCTTGAAAAACTTCATTACATGTGCTTAATGCCAAAAATTAATCAAAACCAAAGAGTATAACTATTACTCTTTGATCAAAACTCCATAGTTTGATAATGAAAGCTCTAAGCTGTTCTTAGAAATGATCATTTGTTGCTGTTTTAATTATCAGTGACAGTGACAACAATGACATTAATCACATTTCGACTCTTTTTGAATGAAATGAATAACGATGAGACTAGAGGAAGAATGGTGAAAGAGATGGCTGATTTTTCATGACAGAATTACTCTCCAATCCGAGGACTTGCTGGTGGACTTGGTCTTTGGTCACCCTTTGGTTTCCCTCCATCAAATGGACACGGCACGATCTGTAATTTGATTATTAATAACAGATATTATTTTAAATGCTAAAAAAAGCTGATACAAATTATGCAATTGTAGCGCCAGCTTCCGACAAAGAAGCTAACTTTTCGTATCGATATGGTGGATTCAAGTAACCTATCAATTATGCAATTTCTTGAGTAACTCAAGTTGAATTTATTATTGTTTAATGTTAATGTGTTAATTTGTCAATACTTTTGTTCAAATTTTGTTAAATTTGTGCTAAATTTTTAATCATATGTGTTTCAATATTGATTGAAATCGGTGCAGAAGTTATCTGTCGCATTGTTTACTGTTTGATCATCTTAAATTAATTCTATTCTTTGTGAAGAGATAAATTATTTGTTTTATCCTTAAAGCTATTTTGGATCTAGAGTGAAACATGGCCACTCCTATGCCGTCAGAAGCTGACTTGTACAAAATTTTTTCTGCTGCTGATAGAGACAAATCAGGACACATATCTGCTGATGAATTGCAAAAAGCTTTGAGCAATGGAACATGGGAGCCTTTTAACTTGCGATTGGTAAAAATGATGATTGGTATGTTTGATCGAGATGGCAATCAAACAATTGATTACAATGAATTCAAACAGCTTTGGAAGTTTGTTAATGATTGGTTGAATTGTTTCCGTCAGTATGATGCCGATCGAAGTGGCTCAATCGGTAAACACGAACTGAACCATGCGCTTAATTCATTTGGTTATCGTTTATCTGACGCTACTTATAATTTGTTCATGAAAAAATTTGGCACACCAGATGGACAGTCCATTATATTTGACAATTTTCTTCTCCTTTGTATTTCTTTACAAGGAGCGACTGCATCATTTGCTGCTTTTGACGTTGAACGCAAAGGGGAAATCAAAATAAGCTATGAGCAATTTTTGAACTCAGTTGTCCCTCTGATTGCCTGATTGCTGGATCCAATCATATATTCATGACAACTATAATCATGATCATCATAATCATTGATATTTCCAAGGCCATAAACTGTTACGAAAATTCCAATGCTCATCTAATTTGTTAATCTTATATGAAAATTAATCTATGTATCTCATTTTGGAAAATCTATTAATAAGTGGGTCAAATATCAACATTATTTGAATAAATTACATAATTGTGCAAAGTATAGAAGAAAGTTTTCAATTTATTTTTCATATTTATCAATGAAAAACGGAATACTATATTCTTTTGGAAGCAAATTTTACTTAATTCAGATTGTATTACAATTTTCCATGCAACTTGGTTTAATATTGAGTTATCGTCTTCATCCCTATCAGATGATTTAGTATCAGAAAAATCAAACAAATGTGTCAAGTATGTTACAGAACATCAACGATGACCCTTGGAGTTGGACCTCTAAAACCAATGGATTGGCTGATCTTGATTCTTCGTTAAATGATGAAATGATCAATTTAGAAGAGGTTGATGAATTATTGGGCATTTTCGGTCAAATCGATTCCAATCAGTTGCCCACCAGAACTCGAAATTGTGTTACTAAACGTCAAGATTATGTTGAAGATATTCAACCTGAACCATCCATCTTGTCCTGTTTGTCCTGAATCATTTATAGTCCGAAGGAACGTTGCGCGCCATTTCGAAACTTGTCATGAGTTTAATCACCTGCGCTTTCTTTCATGAAGTGTTAACCTCAGCACGCAATGCTAAATATCATTGTATCATGGTCCATTATTTTATTACACATTACAATAATATGTAGTTTAAATTTTTACCAGCGATGTTCACAAAGTTTGGACGTTCGATTCTCCATCCATCGTGAACCGTTTTTCTCTATTTATTCATGCTATTGCCTTCTCTTTTACATTATTACTTTAAATTACGAAATGTTAGGATATTCCAAATTTTAAATCTTTAACATAATAAAATATCTATGTTCGTTTGTTTGCCTTTTTCGTTCAATATTAATTCAGCTTTCTCATATGAGCAAATAGACTAGACATGTTAAACAAGTCTAGTTAAACCAGACAACCAAACAGTGCTAATGCTGCAACACGTTGAAGACATATTTTAATGTGATATTAATGTAGCCTATGCAAATTGAAAATTAATGATGAACAAACGCCGTCAATATGAAATAAAACCATAGCTTAAAATAGCCATTGATTCATCACAATTAGAAAATGCGCAACATACGTATTTTTGTCAATTTATTCACAAACAAATATAATAATATGATTGTAATTTATAATAATTATTTATGAATTTTGGTTAACCTCTAAAAGGCTACGCTATGGTTTCATCTGCCTCATTTTTTTCCATATGGATCTTTTCAATTTGCCAAAAACTAAGGATTTGATTTCTGTTTTTGATTGATTGTTCTACCCATTTTAATTGGAATCAAGAGAACAAATTTTAAAAGAAATACAGAAGGATCAAATGCCGAAAATGATTATCAACTGCATTAATAAATAAATGAACAGTCAAGGCTCAGTTCAAGAAACGCGGTTCAAGGAAAGAAGAGTTGCATTTGAAAATGGTGATGTTTAGAAATTAAAAAATAACAGATTTACAATAAGGTGTCATTTTATCATGTTTAAGAAAATTGAAGCTCAAAAAAGTTTGCATAAGGTAACAAGTTAAGGTGAGATACTATTAAATAGTGTGTCCTTAATTGTCTGAGCCATTAATCCATGGAGAGCTTCAATCGTAGTTTTACAACAATCTTTAGTGGCCTTAGATAGTTTATCCTCTGTTCTTTTCTCACTTGGATCAACTCCGATCATAAAGCCTCCTCTTTGACATTGTGATTCAGCTTGTTCCAATTTATCAGCCAAGTCCAATATCTGTCCAGTGGTATAGTCTGAATTTGTTAGTAAACTGGATGAACTAAGAGTATGGACCCAATAATTATTCCAAAGCGAGTCTAACAGTTTACAATCGAGAGATGATTTAAAGTAGGAGACATCAAGTGAATAATATTGTTTACAATGTACTCCAAAATCTTCAATTTTATTCAGAGGAATACTTTGATACTCAGAAGGTCCTTCGTCTGGTGGCTTATAGCCTTTTGGATAAGTACGGAAAGCACCAAGATTAACTTTACCAGCAGAAATAGTACGAGTCGGATCGATAACAATAGCAACAAAAGGCTCTTGAAATTGCTGATTCAACATTTGGGTGGACACATCTATACCAGACAACCAACATCCATAACCAGGATGCGAATGGTACCAACCGATGACATTTTCTTGACGGCCAACTTGTTGGGCCGTTTCAGTGTAAGCAGCCATGTATTCATAAGCTTGAGCTTGAGCATTAACCCGAGTCTCGGTTCCTTCGACAGGCAATGCAAATGAGTCCATGACAATCATCGTATTAGCATCAACCTTACCCAAAAGTAGGCCCATGACTTCTAATGAACCACCGGAACGAGCATGCATCACCATTTTAAGCAATGCTAAAGCAGAAACTCTAATATCTTTGAAGTAGTGTGGATCTTTCTCCCATGGTTTAGCTTGTAAAATTGTTTGTTGCTGATTACGGTTATATTGATAAATTTCATCAACTTTTCTAGCATTATCATTATTACCATCCATTGTTGGTCAAACAGAGAAATCACTCACGGAAAATCAAGAGAAACAACCAGAACACTTAAGGAAATCAGAAACAATAACCAAGTGAATATGCAATAAAGCTTAATCGTAAACCAAAAGTATCGATATTTTAAGATGCATATTTTACAGCTGATTCTATACCGATTGATCGAAATTACAAACAGTAATTCGATAGATCGAAACTAATTACAAAATTGTAGCAGCGTTCATTTATGGACAATTAACCAACAAATTAATCCTAGATAAGCTCGAAATGAGAGTACTCTTTGGTATCAATTTCATCTTCACGCGAATCAGGACATTTATAAAAAATCAATGACCAATCATTGAGATTCATAACAAACTTAACCAGTTTCATCTTATTAATGGGAGAGAGTCATGATTTAATGATTCCACTTTTTATTATATAATTATAAACATTTGAAAACAAAACAATAAATTACAATTATGAAAACAATATGGCAATTATAAATGGGTAAAAGGCCATCTTTCGTATTTCTTTCATAGCGAAAAGCTAAACTTACAAAGAACCGAGAAAACATTAAAACTCGGCAATGTTTAGGTTTAAATTATCAACGGCAACATTAACATAAGACGATTATTATCATGATCATTATGTTCATGTTATTATTATATTTTCTTATATAATATCTATCGTAGTATTAATTATGATGTTTAGCATTAAAAGGATATTTACAAATGTATACAAGAAAAAAAAGCATCAGTCTCTAAGAATGAAAACAACCTTGGAAGTGTATTTTACCCATAGGCATCAAGTTTGATAAAAGGATGAAAGTTTTGATTTAAATTTAATTCACTTTGGATGATCATCATTTCTTTAATTGATGTTACCATTATCATGGTGCTTATCGACAACTCAATAGTAATTACAATAATTTATATGAAATGGTAACAGTCTAGTTATACGGACACAAAACAATAACAAAGCCGTTAATTGAGGCCCCAGGCCGTCCAAGCCCAAAACATCAAGATTCACTGAAAGTAAAGGTAAAAACAATTTTAATGATTGATATTATAATTAGAATCAGGTTATCAAGTGCGATAATAATCGATTATTTATTTGAATCTATAGCACTGTTTATTATATGTGTCCGTATAACTAGACTCTCACCTATGAAATAATCGTTAATTTCTTTCCATTCACGCCCAGAACTACTTGTCCGTTAATTTATTAAGTAACCAAGAAAATCAACAAAACATCAAGATTCACTGAAAGTAAAGGTAAAAACAATTTTAATGATTGATATTATAATTAGAATCAGGTTATCAAGTTTGTAGGCTCAATAATATTGGTCTCAATACAGACAAAGGACAAGTCTTGATTTTTTTACAATGAAAACCTTTGTCTACAATTTTAAGCCCACATCCATGATAATTTGATTGATTTTACGTTGAACTTCGTCGTATTTTCCCGTGATTACTGAGTATTTAAGATGATTTTCTTGGCTTGACAAAAATCCTTGACATTGACCAAGTTTGGCTCAAATATTGATCTGTATTCAATTGAAGAGCTATTGAATGAGATCCAAACTGTCTATTTAAGGTAAACCAAACGAATGCTGAATCAATGGTTAAATTGAAATTAAAAAACGTTAATTTATAAATTTTTACACATGATGAGAATAATTTGTCCAGAGATTATAATGATTATTGTTACCAACTACCATTGTGGATGTGTTCAAATTGTAAGTTTGAAAGCAAACACATGACCGATTGAATTTACATCGTGAAGCTCACTTTAATCAATTATATTTAGCCTTTAGGTCAAGAGCTTACATGATTGATTAATAAATTTCATTGATTGACAATCTAATACTAAATTGACCTTCGTGTTTTTGGTAATAAGATTTATATGAAGTTATGGGGTTTAGTAATGAGAAAATTAATAGAGTTTGAAATCAACTGAGAAGCTGAATAAATTCAAGTGTTAAATTGTTAGATGAAAAGAAACAACAAAAATTATAATCAAACTAGGCGTAGGTCTAATAATAATAATAGTGTTATTGATGATAATCATTTTGATTTGTGTTATAATAGTTGGATTCCACCTCAAGGTTGATTGTAGGGAACCATGTGATGATCATTGGAATACCTTGAATAGATTTAAGGCGATCAAGGCCAGAAAAAAACCCCGAAAAAAGCATCACTTATACATAATAATAATAATTGCTAATAATAAACTTAATTTTTTGTCCATTGCGCTCATCTGGATTGCATCGTTGGAAACAGTGAAGTCATACTGACTGTAATGCGGTAATATTACCCAAAGTCAACCTAAAGTTAACCCAAATTCAACTCGTTAATATTGGATGAACCAGAAAGCAATGGTATCACTGCGATGAGCCTTTTTGTTTCACTCATTACGATACTTTACATGTGAAAAATTGATTTTTGATTCTGTTTTTACGTTTATCATTAATTTGCTAATCGAAACACTTAGATGATTAAATACTAATAAAAGCTAATTGTTATATGATAAAAATTTGAACTTTTATTCGGATCATCTGGTTACTTTCCTTGTTAGACTCAGCTAATGTAAATACAATTTTAGTTTCTGGTTCATCGAAATATCTGCAACCAGAAATGGTAAAACCTAAATTAAGATTAGCTGGAAACAAAGAGCTTTCCAATGAACCGTTTAGCTTGTTAAGTAGTGAGAGTTACATTAGTTATTTGGTATTAATCAATATTAATTAACAAAAAGGATGAAAGGATATTTTAGTTTAATTAGTGAGAGCAGGGATAAGATTAACATAACATTTTAACTGATACAGAATGATGATAATTTAAAGAGATGGCGAACAATAATTAACTCATCTTAATAATGATAAAAAATTGATCTTCTACCAACCAGTGAATATGCACATAAATTGAAATAGCTTCAGGTTTTACTAATCACGAAAGCGAAACAAAAACATCAATCAATTCATCATCATTATCAGTAACAATGAGCATCATGCAATTAAAATTATTCATATACATAAAGATTGATAATTTCCCAACTATTTGTATCCATTTGTTGGTGATTACAGTTAGATTGTGATTAACTAAACTCTTTCACCCATGAAAATAAATGGATAAATTAAGCACAACAATCAAGTAAATGATTACTTTAAATATCGGAAGGAAAACCAAGTCTTAAAATAACGCAAAAAAGGCAATAAGTTGATGTAAATCAATGAATTAATCAGTTGAAGTCTAATCAAATGAAGTCTACAAAAATTGTCCAAAATTGTATAAATTTGAAATCCAAATGTGATATTAAAGGTTTGAATTGTAAATCAGTCAATAGGTAAAGTCAATTGATCCGTATGATTAGTTAACTTTGAATAACAGATGAATATTGGACATCAACAATCAACAGCAAAAACCTAGCAAATCAATGATAATCAGTTGATAAAGTAAACTTTCGCCCTTCCCTTAATCAACTGATTAATAAGGGATCCAACAATTTGGTTAGCTTTGCTTAATACATTAGTCTATTGAAGCATAAGAAGGGAAAACGCGAATCATTGATGCGACCTTTTTCATGTACAATTTTTGTATTCGTTGAACGCGTTTGACTCTTTCAAGGATCATTGATGTTTAACTAATTGTGATCATAAACAAAAACATATTGTTATATTATCATTGTCTTTAAATCTTGATCAGCATCGCTCAAATCTGTTATAATATACTTGTACAACAAACCTAACCCACACCTTATATTGATTCAATAACTCTAATAGTAAAGATAATAATTGAACGTTATTTACAAACAATACCATTTTTGCCGTTGAAAGGTGCATCAATTTGAGAGTAAATTGTCAATTGCAAGGTTAATCATATTAGAGAAACGACATTAATTAGGCTTAATGTTGTAAAGTCACTTTCAAAATCAAGCGCATCGAAAAATCTATTAGCTTTTAATGAAGCTTAAACATCTCCTTGATTAATACTTTAAAGATTTTAGATTGATTTGATTATGGATTTGATCGATGGATATTATTGATGATTAGGTTTTTGAGATCAAATATTCAATAGGAAACTAGAATCCGAATGAGCGAAATCAGTAAAAAAATTAAAACAGTTTATTAACAAAAAAATATACGAATCACCATTTAAACCAAACAATTTGCTTTTAAATTGAAATTGATAAGCATTATCAATTAATTTTATATTGAATATCACCGGACACAATTATAATTGAGCGTTTTTATAATTTGTTGAGTGTGAGTAAAAATATGTAGATTTTGTGTTTTTTTTATATTTTCATTGAAAAAAGGCATTGAAACAACGCATGAGAGATTGAAGGTTGGAGATTATTCTGGTCGACTTAAGATCATTTTTGGCACGGTCAAGAAGCCACAATATGATGATGATAATGATGATGATGGCGTTGATAGTGTTGATGTCAACAATACCAACAACAACAGCAGCAGTAAAAAAAGAAAGGTGAAGGAATAGGTGACTAAGTAGAAGACGGGGAAATTAAGAAATGGGGAAAAGAAGAAAAATAAATCCCTAAGATGATCATCATAATCGTCGTTAATTAAAATCTCATCCAATTACGTACGTTATCAAACGTTGAAAGGACCAGTTGATGATTCAGTTGTGGTACTTGTTGATGCCGGTGATCCTAAGCCAGTTCGGAAGTTACGGAACATTTCTCGAACTCGAGGAAGTTGAAGTCGACTCATGTCCATGTTTGGGAAGAGACGAAGGTTTCTGAACCAAGGTCGATTACCGTCCTTATTGGCATCAGAGTTAGAAGATGAAGATGAAGAAGGTGATGAACCTGATTTAGCACCATTGTTATTGGAGGAAGAAGACGATGAATCTTCGGGGTCACGGAAACTGTCTACATATGATTTGATTGAAGGTTGGTTAAGGTAGTTGTACCATTGTTGAAGGTATTGGTACTGTTCGGGGTGAAGACCTGGATGGGCTTTTTGTAAATCGGCAAGACTAGCATCTGCTCCAGGGGCTCCAGGAGTACCAGGGGCCATTGCAGGAGGTAAACCAGCTAAACCAACACCGGGAAGAGAACCAGATAAACCTGGAAGACCAGGAGCTCCAGGGGCTTGGAGAGGGCTTGGGAGTATCTGTCCATGAGTGGTTGAAGCAGAAGGATGAAGTTGACCATTGGCAGATGATGATGGAGCAGGGAGAGGGAAGAGTCCTAAGGGATTAGGTCCACCGATAAGACTAGGATAATTTTCGGCGCCCATTAATCCAGACAAGGGGAAAGCAGAAACATCAAATTGTGAGCCAGCGTGACCAGAAGCAGAACCAGGGACAGAAGCACCGGATGCACCAGCGGAAGCAGTTAAAGCATCAATTTCATTCCAAAGAAGGGGATTCATGGAGATTTGATTTCCTCGAGCTCCTTCAGAGTTTGCAAAGTCGGATAAATGACCTGATTTCATTCCCATGTTGAAAGGTGATCGAGCTGCACCCATTTGATAAGCAGAAAGAGGGAAACCAGAGGGTGACCAGAGACCAGGTCCACCGGCAAGCCCTCGGATTGGGGAGAAAGATGAAGGTCCACCATTAGCTGATAAACCTCTCATACGATACCCATTTGGTCCATAGTGTCCGTCAAAACCACCAGGTCTGAAGCCTCTCATTGGTCGTGAACGCATTCCTGGTCTGAAACCTCTTCCGTCTCCTAAAGGACCTGGAGTTGATGATGGACTAGAGTCTGAGCCTGATTCAATAGCTGATTCAACAACTTTATCGGCAGCTTTAAGTTCAGCATCGATATCAACATCATCATTACCATCTGATCTTGATTGACCTGAAGTTGATTCACGTCCATTTTGTTGATTGTTGTTTGGTGAAGATGTTACCGATCCTGGTGAACCACCATTTCGACGACCATATTCAGAATAAGCTGATGAACTATTTCCAAGAGTATCATTGAATCCAGACAGGGAAGGAACTCCAGCGTCTTTCATGAACCGGGAGTAGGAAAAACGAGGAACTGATTCAGCCAGATCCATTGTAGTTCCTCCAGGAACGAGAGATGCAATTGAAAATAAATTTCGTGAATTTTGAGGGAAAATCCAGTGGCCATTTATGGATGAACGACTTAGAGGATTGGATATACCGTTAAGAGATGAAGACAATGAAGAAGATGCAAGTTCACTTGGCTCAGGGAAAAGATAGTTGACCAATCCAAGTCTCTTGGTTATTGATGTATCATTATCAGGTTTAGATGGAGCTGAGCTATCATCAGCTAATAATGGGTTGGTTAAAAAACAAAATAAAATAAAAAATTCACAGGAAACAATCCAATATCGATTCATGATGAGTTGAAGATGGCTTCTATAAGAGTATTGATGAAAAAGAGAGAGGTAAAGAAAGATGAAAATTTTATAAACAAAAAACTAGAAAACAAAAATGCAATAATCAACGATGAATTTATAAACAAAATCAGTAAATGTTACAGTTAATCACCTTTACCTTGTCACGGCTGAAGATGAAATAAAAGTGTAAAAACAAAAAAAAGCAGCAACACAATGTCCTCAGTTTTACTTCACTTGTTAGTATTGAACTGATTACTAATAACGGAGATAACCGTTGAAGAGAAAGGTGAAGCAATAAGTAGATGATGAAGACGACCGATGACTATGATGATGATGAATAAGATCACAGCACAATAAGGAGCAAGAAGACAAAAGAAGAGGGAGAAAAGTAAAACTTGCAAATATTAATGTAATTGAACGTCTCTTTGCAGCGAAATTTTTTGCTTATTTTTTCAGCTTATTGACTGTTGGATTGTCAAGCTACAACTGACAACAACAATCGAAATCAATCGCCCTTTCTTTCAAATCCTAATCTACTTTCAATCAACCTCCCAATTTGCCAATAAACACCTTTTTCACCTAAAAAAGGACCCTTTTGCTCTATCTTCATCTTTCCCAAGAATCATCCTCCTTCCTGACACTTTCTAACTCTTCATCACCATAACTATCACTCTCATCATGAACAATCACAAGCCAGTTTAGTGACAGCTTAACCAGTGCCTACAGCTAAATTGTACCAGCTCAATAGCATCATAACTGTAACAGGCTTAACAGAAGGTAGTAAAAAGTAGGAGGTAAAATTGTTGAATAGCAGGGGAGACGTTCAGGGGGTTCATTATTGGACGGAAATTAGTAGTCGTAAACATGATCATGTATTTACTGGATGAAACGCGTACAAGCTGAAAACAATAATAACACCGCCAAGTGTAAGGGAAAGTTGACAGACTTTTAGTGTATATTATTGATAAACATGTTTACCGAACTGTGAAGCGATATTTCTTTTTTACCTGAAAAAATGTAGTAAAATTTCACTCATCAACATCATAATCAACCTAATACGATTAATCAAATTAACATTGAAGCTCACACTTAACTTTTTTTTTGAATTAACTCAATGGGAGGGACTCAAGGTTGACAAAAATAAAGCAAGCTTCAAAAGTGAAGGTACCAGTAATGGATAGAGTGATGGGGCTCAGGTAGCGACAGTCTAATGTGTGTATGTGTGTGTGTGTGTTTTTGTGTGATTCGGGAAGATGTTCGTGCTTGGTGATGAACGTTTAAAGTTGTGCGAACACAAACACAACTGGAGTCGTTAACAAGCACAAAAAAAGGAATCATTTTAATATTAGAAACATTGAAGAGTTACTTTCTCTACTTTCTGATGATTACATTTTTCAATCTTTATATCATTTCGTATTTCTATTAACAGCTACGCAATTCTACTAATATCATTACTATTATTAATGCTATTATTATGATTATTGTGATAAACACGATTAAATTGTTGGTGAAAAGGTGAAAGACAGAAAGGTAGAAAGTTAATGTTGACTGAAAAATCTTACAAAACTGGTAAGACTTTCAAGCTCAGGCTATTGATCATTTTTGACTATTCAAATCGGGTTCATTGCTATTGACTGTTGATCAGTTAATCTGATCACGTTAGTTGATAGTTTATTCCGAATCTTATTGTTCCTGGCTTCGACATTTGTCTTTACTCAAAATTTTGTATCATTTAAACCAAAACAACAAAAATTTGGAGACAATTTTATTACTTCAATTACCATTAATAGCTCGCCAATCTTATATTTTGTTTTTAATTCATAAAGCAAGGTAACGCAATCGGTCCTTCTGAGGTTTCAATTGTTTGGACGAAATCTATTTGATCATTTTGCAATTTTAATTTGGTCAAGAAGTTTATCATTCGCTTAATTTAACAATTTAGACAGTAAGAAATGATTGAGCTCATCGTATAATGCTGGAGCAAAACAGTTATTTATCAGTTTAGAATGATCAATTAGCGTTGAACTAGACCCAGAGAAGACTAGAGTATGTTCGGTAAAGTTTTGGACCGATTTACTCTGGTCAATGAGAGTTGTACTTTATTCCAGATTGTTATTATGAATAAAAAGACACAGTTAACACAATTGTTACATTTATGCACAAAAACACACAAATTGATACAAACATTGAAACATAAATGGGTGAAAACGCGTAAAAATCTATTGCTTCGCGATTTTGACTCTGTCACTCTATTAAGACATAAAAACTGAGTCCATTTGTGTGATTCAAAGATTCCTCTGATGAACAGTTTTCGAGAAAATCGAAGTCAAAGTTGAAACTTCGATGGCTTTTTGTGCAATAATGAAAGCAAATTTTTTCATGAAACTTATGCTATTTGATGCTAATTTTGGTAGTCAACCAGAAAAAAGTCTTATTTCGCGAAATAACATTTTATTTTTCCTTTAAAACCAATAAGTTCGATTTTCCATTAAACCGACCCCTTTCAGTGACCGTAAGACCTAAAGAGCTGAAACTTATTACCTGTGCACGAAAATTATCTGTACATATCATGGACTGTCTAAGCTCTTCAAAATATCAACAGTTCTCTATCTTTTGGCCATTGAACTTTAGACTTTGAACCTCGATATTTCGAGAATGGCTTCACTTTTATTCATCATTCTTTCTCTAATCCAATCCTTTACCAATAAATAATTCAATTCTATCACATAACTTCCCATTAGTGAATCCGGGTTGCGATATTTGGGGTTTAAATGATCGAGCAACAGCTTATTTAACAAAACAAACTCATATTAACCCATTTCTAGTTAAATAAACCACTTTTCTGGTTAAAGTTACAAATGAAATGCAAAGAGAACTGCAGGAGGCTCGAAAATTTGAGTTTAGAATTGGTAACTATTGGGATTTGTTGGGCCATAAAAACTGAGTCTATTGGTGCTACTAAATAATTCATACGACCGTCAGTTCACGAGAAAATCGAAGTCAAAGTTGAAACTTTGATCGCCTTTTGCTCAGCTATGGAAGCAGATTTTTCCATGAAACTAATTTTAGAGATGTAACTTTTCATAACCAACCAGAAAGTGGACTTATTTTGAGAAATAAAATTTCATTTTTCCTTTAACGCCGATAAGTTCGATTTTCAACTAAACCGACGAATTTCAGTGACCGTAAAAGTTATCGAATTGAAACTTATTTTTTATTTCATAAAAATTGTTTGTGTACATCATGGATTGTATGGTTTTTGTAAACTATCAATAGTTCTCTTGATTTTGGCCATTGGCCTTAAAACTTTGAACCTCAATATTTCGAGAAAAGTGGTACCTACAGTCATTATTCTTTCACTAGACATTAGATTTCATTATGGGCTATAATGTTTTGAAAAATAAAATCCATCAAGATCCTATGAAAAAAAGATATAGCATTCCATTACTTATGGTGTCAGATATGATTTTTGATTTATAAAGATGAATCGTTACTGAACACAAACCTTGATTGTTTGGAAAATATTGATTTTTGAATGTATTGAGTGATATTATATTATAGCCCATAATAAAATCTGGTGTTTAGTCAAATAATGATGAATGAAAGTGAAGCCATTCTCGAAATATCGATGTTCGAAGTTTTAAGTTCAATGGCCAAAATTCCGAGAACTGTTGATAATTTGAAGAGTTCAGACAATCCATGATTGTACAAACACTGTTTATGAACAGATAATAAGTTTCAGCTCTTTAAGTCTTAAGATCACTGAAAGTGGTCGGTTTAAATGAAAATCGAACTTATTGGGTTTAAAGGAAAAATGAAATTTTATTTCTCAAAAAAGTCCCTTTTCTGGTTAACTATCAAAATTATCATCAAATAGCATAAGTTTCATGAAAAAATCTGCTATCGTTATTGCACAAAAACCCATCGAAGTTTCAACTTTGACTTCGATTTTCTCGTGTTCTGTTGGTCGCATGAATTATTTAGTAGCACCAATAGACTCAGTTTTTATGGCCCAACAAACCCCACTAGTTACCAACTCTTAACTCAAATTTTCGAGCCTCCTGCAGTTCTCTTTGCATTTCATTTGTAACTTTAACCAGAAAAGTTGTTTATTTACCAAGAAATGGGTTAATATGAGTTTGCTTTGTTAAATAAGCTGTTGCTCGATCATTTAAACCCCAAATATCGCAACCCGGATTCACTAATGGGAAGTTATGTGATAGAATTGAATTATTTATTGGTAAAGGATTGGATTAGAGAAAGAATGATGAATAAAAGTGAAGCCATTCTCGAAATATCGAGGTTCAAAGTCTAAAGTTCAATGGCCAAAAGATAGAGAACTGTTGATATTTTGAAGAGCTTAGACAGTCCATGATATGTACAGATAATTTTCGTGCACAGGTAATAAGTTTCAGCTCTTTAGGTCTTACGGTCACTGAAAGGGGTCGGTTTAATGGAAAATCGAACTTATTGGTTTTAAAGGAAAAATAAAATGTTATTTCGCGAAATAAGACTTTTTTCTGGTTGACTACCAAAATTAGCATCAAATAGCATAAGTTTCATGAAAAAATTTGCTTTCATTATTGCACAAAAAGCCATCGAAGTTTCAACTTTGACTTCGATTTTCTCGTGAACTGACGGTCGTATGAATTATTTAGTAGCACCAATAGACTCAGTTTTTATGTCTTAATAGAGTGACAGAGTCAAAATCGCGAAGCAACTGATTTTTACCCGTTTTTACCCATTTATGTTTCATTTTTTGTATCAATTTGTGTGTTTTCGTGCATAAATGTAACTATGTTAACTGTGTCTTTTTATTCATAATAACAATCTGGAATAAAGTACAACTCTCATTGACCAGAGTAAATCGGTCCAAAACTTTACCGGACATACTTTAGACTTTTCTGGGTTTAGTTCAACGCTAATTCATCACTCTAAACCGATAAATAACTGTTTCGCTCCAAACTTCAGCACATTAACTAAACTTTTCAATCTATCCGTTGGTATCCATTTGCATTTTTAACTTACCATTTTGTTAATTGTCTTGGCTGTCGCCAACTCAATCATTAAGACTTTATCATTTGGTTAAATCTTCATTTCCTTTGAATCGTTTGCTGATTTCAAATTTTCAAGATTCATTTAAGCAGCAATTATCGACTCTATTAACGGTTTAATCAGTGATTAATATTAACCTGTGCTTTACTATTTTACCAATCGCTTTACCAATAATTTTACCTAACCTTGGCTAAAACAAGGTAATTGATGTTTCAATTTATTAGTTGATCATTTTTACAATTTTATTTATATATTTTCATCAGTAAATTGTTGTTGAGGTCTTTTTTTTATAAAACGTTTATTAGCTACTAATGGGTTCTGGTTCATAATTTCACTCACACCAAGTTTCAAGCCTATCACCTTCACTATTAAACTCATGATGATTAAAGATGATCATTATTAAAGATAATCTAAGGTGTAGCCATAATGAAAATTGAATCGAAGACAAAATTATAGTTCAATATTATCATTAACAAACGGATAATGTCAATAAACCATATTTTTGCTTGTATTTGGTACGAATAGATAAAAAAATTTTATAATCGATCACAATAATGGGGAATCATCGCGATATAATATTTCTGGAATCGGAGAAGCAGAAGAAGCTAAACAACAACAATAACATCAACAGCAAAACTGGATTGCCTTGAGGTTTTGATTTCTTTAAGGAATCAAAGGTAACCACAGAAGAGGAGATAAAAAAAATGTTAATTAAGGGCTAACTTTTGTACTATTTTTTTCTTCTTCTTCTCATTATGCTATCCTTTTCCTTTCTCATCCATCGTGATGAAAGGGTTTGATTACGGCGTTAAATGACGTCTGAATAAAAGGCGTAAGCAGCCAGGGTAAACAAGAGACTTGATTTTAGGCTGGTTACATTATCCAAGGTTTGAAAATGGTATCACGAATAATTTGATATGTGGCCAATCCTGTTCTATGGGTAAAAAAATACACTCACACATATTAACGAATTGACGAGACTAAAGTGGAAAGAAGGTGTTGACCAAGAAGATGTTTCCAGTCAATTACGATGAAATTGACCTTGCTTGATTTGGGTATATAAGAGGATCGATCTGTGTGTTTCCAGTCATCAGTTTTGTTTTCAACTCAAGCAATCCTTTCAAATCAATTTCAATCTTTTGTGCTCTTGCATTTACCCAACAACTCTCAACCCAAAACACCAAAATGAACTCACTCGTAAGTATTGGACTTTCAATGTTTCCCTTTCATTATTCATTCCTGTAAACCCAAAATAATCATTAATATATTTCTTGTGATATTTTTTTCGTTATTTCCTAGGTTGCTCTCCTTATTGTCGCCCTCATCGTCGCTATTGCTGAAGTCGCATACAGTCAATACGCATACGTTCCAGCTTATAGTGGCTACACTGGATACGGTTATGCAGCTCCATCAGTTTACTCTGGCTATGCTTATGCTCCTGGCTATGCTTACTACAAGAAGTAAATCAATCCCAGGGAATCATGGTGAAAACGCTTCTCCTTTTTCCTAGTGAAACGGTTTATTCATGGCAATCCTTTTGAACACCTTTTGACACACACAAATCCGTTGTATAACCGTTGTACCAATCTCCTTATGGTTAGTTTTATCATATGTTAATTTACATCAACAGTTTTATTTTCAATGTTTTTGTTTTCCTTTAACTTTTCTCTCTATCTCTCTCCTGCCTAAGTTACATTGAAAACAATAATGTAACCTCAAACAGTCAATCAGTTGCATTAAAAAAGTCATTTTTTCAAAAAAAAACAAACATTTTAAAATTTATTTTCGCGTATTTTTCGAGTTTTGTGTTTAGTGTGCAAGTTGGTGTGGAATGAAATTTCATTTGAAACTCGTTTGAAATCATTAAATCATCTGTTATTTTTTACGAAAAGTAGTTTAATTCAGTAAAATATTTGCTGCAAAATGTTTTGTTAATTACAACACAATTTAATTCAAGTTAAAATTTTCAAAATGTTAACAACTTTAATTCTGACTGCCATCTAGGGAGAACAAATAAAGGTTGGTTGTTAAATTTCACTTTTAATCTTTGTTATGCAATATGTTTATCCATTAATTTCTCTTTGATTCTATCATTGATAATAATTAGCTTTCAAAAATTGATTACTGAGGCCCTCTTATTCTAGTCCAATTTAGTTTCTGTCTGAAAATACTACGTTTCGTGGTCGATTTTGTTCATCTTGTATTCTGCTCATCATCTTCTACGGCTAAGGATTCCTAGCTTTGCTTCTTTGTTTGAGTCTCGAAATCTTAATCACCATTCTTTCCTGATTGTGAATATTTAACCCATAAAATGGACCAAGGAGCAGCTCAAAATCCCCCTAAAGGTGATCAAATTGGGGCAGTCCCTCAACCAGAAATAAAAGATATGGGAGACATAGCAAATTTTGTAAGTAAACAAGATTTTATATCTAGCATCTCCATCTTTATTATGAATCTATCCAACCTATCCTTTCCCTTGAAGTGAATTTTTTATGAAAATTTCTCGTTTCATTATCGAAAGATGTTTTTCTGTTTATTTATATTAGGTGCAGACACTTTTGCAACAAGTTCAAGATAAATTCCAAGTGATGTCTGAGCAGATATTGAATAGAATTGATGAAATGGGCCACCGAATCGATGATTTAGAGCAAAATTTAAATGAAGTTATCCAACAAACTGGTATTACTGATGAAATGATATCCAATTCAGCATCTCAACAGATTACCAAGAGTAGTTCTATGCCGACTGATAAACCACCTTTGTCAAGCAACTAAAGTCCCAATGAATATATCCAATTGTTTCAGGAAATCAAGCTATTCAAATACTGAGCTTGTAAGAAAATGATGCACTTTTAATTTACTGTTTTTTCACTTCTATCCTTCTCAAGCTCAATCGATTCACCAAATTTATCATCAATTTGTCTATTGCCAATTGGGTTGTTATATTCAATACTCAATAGGCTATTATTCACCAATAAACATAAAAAAATATGCAATTTGCGTTTATTTTTATCATCAACTTTCAAGTAAAAATTATATGTAGTTTTTGTCTCATGTAATCATGTTTTCATGTAAATCCTTTCCACTGAGCTTCATAATAATTGACTTAAAATAAAAATTAAGGTTACTAATCATAAATTCTGGTTTCATTTGATACAAAACAGTGTTTAAATGTTAGTTTATTTTAACACAGTAAACAAAATCACAAAATAGTTGTAGCCGAGTTTCAAAAATTGTAAAATGTAGTTGGGGAGGATCCATGGAAACTGCTTCATCCTTAACAACCCGTTGTTTTGGTTAGCTCAATCCCTTTAATTCATTGCCAATATCATATTAATTGTCACTATTTTATGTTGATATTTGTTGTTATTTTAAATTTGTTAGCTTTTTTTTAACCATGACATCACTTTCTATTTTAAGGCCTTGTTGGATGACGCTAAATCGCCCAGTTTTTGGACAAAACTCTGTTTATATTTTAAGGGTGAGTTGAACAGAGACTTTTTTGTTTTTCTCATTTGCTTTTTATGAATGAACACTGATATTTTATTTTATTTTTTATTTATATTTTCTCTGTAGAGATTCTCTGATGATAAAGACGATCGTTTCAGAAAAATTTCAAGTAAATTTGATGATGGCTTGTTTCACATGAAATATGAAGATAAACAGTTAGTCCTTTCATATTGGACTCCCTTACGCCAAGTGATCAAATGCTTTGTCAAAGATGATGATGACAGAAAAGAAATTAAATTGCTCGATGGCAAGCAAAAAGTTAAAATTGACGAATCTACTCCTTTAGGAACAGCATTCCAGGCCAATGAAAAGATATTAATGCAATCCAAAAAGAAATCTATACTGTTGGATTTTGATGGATCCCAATCTGGTCTCAAGAAGTGGCTATCATCCACTGAGGTTGTTGAAAACGAACCAATTGATGTGAGTTAGTTTTTTACCTCATTCAATGCTTATGCCTATCAATCTCACCATATTACCATCAATCGAAGACTATTATCTGAAATTTATTGCTAATTTTTGTTATAATTCACAGGAGCTTGAAAGAAAGAAGAATGTCTTATTGCAAAGCTATGTTCCTATGCTGCAAAATTTCGAAAAAATACTGATAGAATCTCATAGTTCATCGGCCATACGATTCAAATGGATTGGTTTATTCCTTTTATCCTCTCAACTTGGTTTTCTTGGAAGACTGATCTGGTTTGAATACTCATGGGACATCATGGAACCGATAACTTGGTGTGTCACATACTCAGCAACAATATTGTAGGTTACAACCATTCATGTCAACCAGAATTTATTAATTGACGATTTAAACTTTTTTTTAACAGGACTTTCAGCTATTACGTAATTACGTCGCAAGAATATCAATATCCACAAGCTGAAAAGCGAATGGCGATAAAACACTTTTGTGAAAAGCATTCTAAAAAGCAATTCGATCTCAACTCATTCACTCAACTTCATCAACAAATCAAGTTCCTTGAAAAGCAAATCAAAGAAAAGAAAAAAAAGCAATCAAAAACTGAAGCAATCCCTAAGACTGAGGTAATCCCCAAGACTGAAGCGATCACTATTTAATTCAGTTTAAACAAGCATTAACTTTTTGTGGCAACAAATTTACAATTTTCACATTGAACTTGACGCATCAATCATTATGACAAAAAATCGTGTGACTCTAATATCGTTATTACTCGCAATTAAGCTTACTGTGCAATATATTGGATCGCAATTATTCTTCAATATTCACTTATTCAACTGAACATGTTACAAATTATGATCAGAAACTAAAATCATGCGGTTTGCCATCTAATATTCATCTTGTTAATCATCAATTTAAATGAAATGGTGTTTGAGCCATTCTATCTCGTAAATCTGTTGCTCATGAAATTGTCTATTCAGTTCCCTAACTTATAACTACTCGTTACAATCTCACTTCCATTTTTCGGGGTAATTGAATGTTATCTCAATCCTAATTATATTATAAATTTCATGAATTATTATCGCCCTTATTGCATGTTTTCCAAATCAGTATTGATTAAAATTGAAAATAAACAAAAATGTTCTAAATTTTTGAAGATTTCATTTACTAGCAAAATTTTACCGATTATGGAATCAATGAATTTACATGAACCTAGAAAATTTTGTTGACTGAGTAATTGTACAGGTAAGCTTGTGCAGTACGATGAAAATAATGAATAAATTAATTTAATGTTATCTAATTGGAGAAAAGAATCACAGTTCATCTTTAATAGTATTACTAAAATCCTTGGCTTCGGTTGGTATAACAAAGACGCCTTCTTTGGCTTCCCAATAACTAGAACCATCAGGATAAGATGTTGCCACCACTTCAGCTTGGCCATGAATTGGTCGCCCATATGTTCGACCTGATACACCCAACCATCTGTTTATGAAATAAGAGTTAGAAATAATCGTAATCCAATCAAAGAATAAGAGTTTTGCAAATTTGAAAAATACTTACGCCTCTGTGTCGAGATGTTTGAATCTTATTGAGGAATCTCTTTCCCAAAAATCGTCACTACAAACAACTGTCCAATTATCACCTGAATCACCTTCTCCATTGTCTCCAAAAGCACTTATCTCTTGATTACCGGATAATGGCGATTTAAATAGATGACTATGCAAATTTTTTTTCGTAATAATATGCTCTAAGCGTACTTTGGCTCCACAAGCGATAGGTTCCCCTCTTTTACAAGGCTCATTTACAAGACCTTTAACAGACCAGTAGCTGTTGACATCATCTTTCTCTGATGTTCCAGTAACAGATTGTTGACCACTACCAGAACCATATTTAACATCATGGGAATGAAGTCTGACTTGGAAATTTTTGTTGACCAATTTCACAACTGATCCGCAAGTGACATGAGGATATTTTGTTGCCTCAGACACTATACTGTCACTCAGAAATAACAAAAGTACACAAAATTGAGATAAAAATCCTTCCATGGTGACTGTTGAAAGGGAAATTAATAAAATGCAATTGATTAATATAAATTATATTTTTGAAATTAAGTTTTAAAAATTCTACACTCTACCGGTTCATAAAAATTGCAACATGCATTGCATTTATTTGTTTATTGAAGAGACGATAAATTTGTATTGTCAAAATTGATTGACATGACAATTTGAGGATTGAAAACAATCTGATATAACTAACGAATTGAAGAGTTGTTACAGATAATCTAAGTATAATCCTTCCATAGATCGTCTCAACAAGAATGATAGCCGATAGAGAAAAATAAAATAAAAAACAATTGTCAAGCAATGTTTTTACTCACCTAAATGAAGGGTTTTATTAGCAAATAACTACAGTATAAAAAGTGGATGATTTGGGTATTGCTTGCGTTAATTTAAATGCAAAATGACATCAGAAATTATTTCAAACAAAACATTATGATTGACGTGTTTGACAATTAATATCAGTTTAAGTTTAATAAAAGCCAACAACACGTATGTTTAAGAACATTAATTATGTTTTTTTGTTTAGGATACTGATATTCCAACGGTAAGTACTCGATAAAGGGAGCAAATCCAAAAAGATACGGAATAACCAACCGTGTACAGGGAGGGAAATACGAAAATCAAAAAGAGACAAACAAATGAAAAAAGAGGGAATTTATCATTTATATTGTTCCTGTTATTTTCTGGGGTTGTTAGTGAGTATTTCCAGATATCATTATTGAACCTTGCTTCGATTTATATTTTTCCGTATTAAATTCTGGATCTTTGGCAAGAGAATTAATTTTGATTAATCTCCATTAATTCAAGAGAATCAATTTCTAACAGAGTTTATTTGAAAATTCGTGAGCTTTGTGATTATCATTTTCTCAGGCCAACTTAATCTTTGAGAAACAGGGATTTACATGCTTAGATAATTTGAATATTAATTTTTATTTAACAATCGTAAGTCTATTGACTTTGGTTTAGTTGTTCATTGATTTTATTTCTTTAAGGGTTCCTTTAAAAATTACCTTATAAATGATAAAGTTTTATGAATTTAAGGTCCATGATTCAGATTTACCTTGTTTTTGAACACAAATACAAGTTAATGAATATTTTTGCGAATGAGTATTCAAATATTAATAAAATGAAAATTTGGTCATTTGGACTTGATTCAGTTAAATCAAATTGGAAAAATTCGTTCACATTAATTTTTTCGATTTTCCTGTTTCCTTAAATTCAACCTACGCTCTTGGCAATTTAAATCATAAATATTTGTTGCTTATATAATTTTGTAATGATTTGAGTGAATCATAACATACTAGTTTCACTTTAATCAAGTTGATACGTTGTACAAGTTTATCTTGAAAATGAAAAATATCATGAGATAAGAATAGCAATAGCTATTTAAAGTTTCAAAATGACGATAAAAAATATTTCAAAATAATGATTTTTCATTTGAAGCTTCTCAGAGAAATGGAAATAAGTTAACTTCGCACCTGATTGATGCACACTCGTCTTGCAGTGATTCACATTATAATTTGTAACATGGACATTTAATGCAAAACATTTGACGATTACCATCAAATCAAATCAAGCTACAAACTTGGTGCATGCTTGAAATAAATAAATCATGGTAAATAAGTTTTTTTAGCGATTTTTAATTGTTTTGAATTTATGAGCAAATTTCGAGATTGTTACATGAAATTTGAAAACTCAATGGCAATAGTATTTTGGTTTTTGTAAGTCAATCCTTAATATTCTCTGGTCAATCTCAACAGAATTTTTTAAGACTATATTTTATCAATCAAGTCCGTCTAAGTGTGATTGGTAATGAACAGGTGTACCAGAAAAGGCAGCGCTTTCAAAAATAAAATTGTATTGTTTATTTTAAATTGTCTAATCAAAGATGATTGTTCATTAAGAGGTAACAGATATTAGATTATGACAAAATTTTCCAAACGTACAAACATTGGGACAGTAATCAGCTATCATTGTTTTGTTGTTAACTTTCTTTAAACACTCAATAATTTCATTGTATGAGGAAATGGGTGATGAATCAGAAGATTGCGCTGGTGATGATATCGATGAAGAGTTGATGTTAAGTTTAGATGGGACAACACAGCCAATTGATTCACTTTTCAAGCCAATTGATTTGATATCAATTGGAGATTCAATATCATTTGAATCCAATGGACCCTTTGTGATTATTAATTTATCAAAATGTTTACCTTCCAAAGCGAGTCCAGTCTTAACTGCTTCCCATCCTTCAGCAAGAACTGTAATTGATCTTGAATTGCCACCAAACAATTGAATATTTTCTCTAATCCAATCAAGAGCAGCTTTTGTGTCATGATAGATTGCCTTCTCCGACGAATCATTATCGCCATCTTGAATGCGACTAAATGAACCCGATCGATAGTTGAAAGTAACAACAACAACATCTCCTAAACTGGCCAACATTTTACCATTGATTAGCCTGATGTCCGTTGCTTCATGATTCAAATATACCAAAACTGAACGTAATTTGGCTGATTTAGCTGGTCCTGGAGAGCTCATTGAATCCTCTGGTGACCAAATATTTAAATATAAACAGTCTTCACTTTCATCAATAAATTCAGTTCCCTTTGACTTGGCATTGTATGGACGATCTAAACAGGTACTTCTATAGTTGCCCGCATAATACTGAAAGAAATTGAAACTATTCAATGGCGATGGTGGACGGAATCTTAAATTTCCAAGTGGTGGCTCTGCATATGGAATACCCAAAAAGGTGTTGATACGCTTTCCCTGGAATTCCTCTTTGATTCCTTCAAGTCGACTCCATCTGGTTGATACTTGTGGAGGGT
Organism: Tetranychus urticae; assembly: GCF_000239435.1. The sequence continues at coordinate 283,801 of NW_015449968.1, forward strand.
CCCAACCGCAAATAATTAATGGATAAATGTAACACAACAATTGATACATCAGTGGTAGTGTTGATTAAAACCGCTTAACACAGTTCACAGTTCACAATTATAAACACTAAATGGTCAAATTAAATTGGCGAATATAAAAAAATGAAGGAAAAAGTCAAACACAAAAAGGAGACACAATTTTCCCACCAGCTTCACTTAACGGTCGTTATCTCGGTAACTCTTTTGTTTTTGCTTCAACCAATGAAAATTGTTCCTTTTCCAGTCTCTTAATGTCTCTGGTTAATTTAAACAAATATAAAGGTTGTCTTGACGGTTCTTTAAAATAAACTCTTAGCAATATTAAAAAAGGTTGGTTAAAAAAGTGAAAATTGTTGTTGATGTTAACCGTACAACTTCAACAATTAATTTGAAAGGATCAACTTTGCAGTTAAATGGTTTTTAATACAATCTACTTTTCCATTTTGTCCATCCAACACAAACCTGCCTCCCTCCTTTCAATCCTCCTTCAATTTTCATCCTCTTCTTACTTTACAAACTATCTTCTCTTTCCTTCATTTCATTATCAATCTAACCACCTTGTCATCTTTTATCACCTTTAACCATCTTTAACATAATCATCATCAAACATACATTTACTTGCATTTTTCATCAACAAACTGGTTTCTTTTTTTTGTTTCACTTTTCATTTCACCTTTTTCGGCTACTCTTTTTTTGCTCCTATTAACAACAATGAAAAAAGTAACAAATCAAATCTAATCAATTTTACAGTTACATCAACACCAACCATTCCTTACTCAATGATGGGCTCATTTCTGATAAACATTAATTGTAATCAAGATTAAAGGTATTTTCTGGTCCAACAACACTTACAGCCTTTCAAAAATGTTAAAATGTAATAGATTCAAATTGGATTTAAACCTTATTGCGGGATGCTAATTTACTTGTAAAGTCTTCAATAATCTTGATGATCAGATGATAACAGTTCCAGAAGTTACAAATTAACTAAATTTTCATCAAATGAGCGTCAAATTACCATAAATTTCTCATTTTAGTTGCTATCAGATTGATTTATATATTTCATTGATCACTACATAGTTGATCAACAGTGATACATATGATTAGTTCAAAGCCTAAGCTCTTCAATTGGCAAGATAATTATCAAAAGGCCCTATTTTTAAGATGCACTGTTTTACTCTAATTCAAGCCTGAAAATCAAATATAATCAACGAAAACCTGAGTACATCAATTCATTTTCAAACTCTAACCAAAGCCCAAAAAAGCTTAAAATCCAGTTGCAAAAAAATTGAAAAAAGATGAAATAGAAACAAACCTCTGATAAAATTCAAGATATTCCAGTTGGCAAAATTGAAGGGAATCCCCATTTGCTCCAAAGGTAGACATTTCAACCAGGGAACTATTCAACTACAATTACATAAATCCAATAGACAACTATTGCAGGTCTATTATCAAATATCATTTGATCATGAGCAATTATTTTAATTTTGTGCTGTTGGCCATTTTGATCAATTGTAGTAAAAGCGTGTTTCATTGACTCTTTACATAACTCGTTCATTTGATACCAAGCTTCATCTTCAGTTAATTTTTTCAATGTCTTTTATCGCATTACTTACTGACCTTTCAGAAGCAAATTTCAAGGGTTTCCTTTAAATTTTGGTTCCTCTTTGCTTAAATTCATCAAAATTATAACCATGTTAACCTTGATCTAAAATTGGATCCAATTTTGGGTAAAATACAAATCTCAGGAAATATCAATTAGTCTTCCTAACCGCAGCTATGATCTTGATTAAACCATTTAAAACGTGTATTCTTCCCAAAGTAAACCTGGAACAATCAAGGTTGATCAATCTGAATTTATTATGTTACCTCATATTTTCAAGTTTAAGGTAAAGGTAGGAAAGGAAGTGAGAGTAAAGTTAGCCTCAAGCCAATGAACTTGGAATATTTCAATTTTATCAACATTTGAAATTTACTTTAAAGTCAATCATCATAAATATAGATTAAATGTTGCAATTTAAATTGGGCCAATGGTGAACCATGTAATTAATTTTGGGCTATGAAATAACAAGTTAGAAACATATCAAGTCTAAAACTTGAAGCAATTGCAATCATTTGTTTTCCAGGTTTTTCCGATTTTAGTTCAATTTTTTGTTGCCAAAGAAAATTGTTGTCTTATTTTGATTGCGTTGATTAAATAATAGCATTTCATTATTTACATTGAAACAATCAAATATAGTCGAGCCATTTCAACAGATTCAAGTGATCTAAATATCTAAGCTTAAATATCTTAATGATACTTTAACCTTTTTACATGTTAAAATGGTCCATTTTGTATGATTGAATAGATTTTTTCATTTCATGAATTCCCCAGTTTCCAATCAACTGAAATAATTTACCAACAAAACCTATTGTAATATCAGAAAAATCGTACTTAGTCAAGCGTTATTGAACAATTGAAAGCTTAAAATGGCGTTAACCTGGTTTATGCAAAAGTGTTGTGAATTAAGATGATGTTATGCTTTTATTTTTAAATTAATGGACTAATTGTATTGATCAAGGTTATGATGTTCAATTGTTTCCATTGAACTGTTTGCTTAAGCTTTTATTTGCAATGTAAAATCATGATTAACTCATGTTTGAAAAATATAAAATCAATGGAATCCCTTTCGATGAAAAATGTAGATGTTTCATCAACTAGATCATCCATTTTGATTTGATGGTTAATGATTAACAAATCACTTCCTAGTTTCCTGGTTTCTCAAGTTCAGTATTACGTGATTTTATAATAGGTCAAGGTAAATTGTCAACGAGACTGAATACAGAAGTTAATTTTGATTTTGACTTTCATCAAACAACAGATCAATTGTCAATCAATACTAAACGACTTTAATGGTTTGAGTGTTGCAGTTCAATCCCTTTCGTTTATGAAAATAGTAAGATTTGATTTAATTGTTTCAGGCTATTTTAATGAAGGTTAAATCATGTTTCTTGACTTACTCTGTTCTAGGCCAAGATCATTGAACGATCAAAAGACATTATAATGCCCAGTGAAAGTGTATTACGAAAATTAAGTAACCAGTCTGTTGATAAAATGTAATATGATTGCCATGAGAGACAGATTGTTATGACCATAAAAAAGTAAGTTAAGGTTTGCTTCGATTGATTAGTCCTTAGGCATTTGTTTTAGTATGAAATTAACGGAAAATGGAAAGGAAAAGTTGATTGAATAAATTAAATTTTCACATTTTCCTCTTTCCTTTTCCTCTTGAAAAGTGATTGAAACAATCAGGAAGAAGATCGTGATTTGATTTATGGGCATAAATTTTGACCGATTATTACACAGTCAGTTAAAACATTACAATTTCATTTCACATAATCATTTACACTTTGTTGTAATTTAAACGAGTAAATATTATTATAACTTTGAACCTTTCTTTTCGTTATAATCAATGAGTAATCAAATTGTTTCATATAAATGGTTCAGACCTGTCAATCAGTTAATATTTACGTTATTCAAGCAAATGGTATTGTTTTTATTTTTTAACCACCAATTTCAATCGATCTGCTTAGTCTTTTTGATCAATATTCAAGTATGAATAAAAGTAGATTGTTAGATTGAATGGGTGAAAATACAACTTAGTTAAAGGTTGTTTACAAGTTAACATGGTTTCAAGTTTAAATATTTTAACCATTGTTATGAATCAATTAAGTATATAATCATCTGTTGATTATTTTGCTCAGTTTGGTTTATATCCATTCTACATTGTGTGTCATTAATCCTACAAATGAGGTATTATGAGAGATCACAGGTAAAGAACGCGTCCATTTGTGTAAATGCAAACGAGAACAGAATTCTAATCAACTTAACTAGTTTATCGATAAATGAGATTGAAAAATATTGCAAACGGTGAAAATTAATTAGTGAAAAGAGGATCCTTAAATGTCCTGAAGATCAATGTTACAAAAAATACTGATGATATATATATATTCCTAACCATTGCGTAAATATTGACTGATTCAGAATTGATGAACGGGTGAAATTACATTATTGATCATCTTTCAAGTGACTCTTTCCGCAAAAATTGTTAAACAGTTGATTTGTTGTTTATTGATCAAACAGGCTTTCGGGTGTAAATTTAATTTGGTAAAGTCCAAAGTGTGGCTGTCCTGTCCGCGCTTGTTGAGAGGAATGTGAAATCATTTGGATGCCAGCGTCCTTGAATTACTTTGTCCGAATGTTCAGCGACAACAATACTGGGTAAAGGCTGGGTAAGGTCACCTTGTAGATCGGTGAGAACAATCTTATTGTCATAACCTCCAGTCAAAAGGTAATAAGCTTTGGGAGAAAATCGAATAGTTCGAACTTCAGATGAATGAGGTCGAATGGTTTGGATTATTCGTCCTCCTCGGATATCATATAACATGCAGTTAGCATCTTCATGGCCAGAAACAAGAAGTCTTCCTGATGGATCAACGCAAACAGCTGAGACAGCGCTTCCTATTGACAAGAAAATTAATAAAATTTAGTAATCATTGTTGTCAAGTTATTTCTAGAAACAATGAATCATGCTTTAAATATTACTAAGCAATTTCGGTGTATCGACCAATAACGTTTCAACTATATTTTGAACAATGAAGGAAATAAAAGAACCATGAAACTGAATAATTCATATTGAAATTCAAAACAAGTTCAACAATCAGCTGAGTTTGAATTCTTATATTTTAATAACTCAGCTTAGCCTAAGATTATTCTGATTAATGTTTATATCTAAATTAGCATTAAAGTAATCAACAAAAATCAACCTTTTGTTATTAATGACAAGGAAATTTGCATAAAAGTCATTTTACAACTGTTTAAGTGGATGGGTGCGAGGGAAAGTTTTTGTGACAAATTTTTGTTGATTAACTTTTCAGAAAAAAGACATTTACCGGAGGGTAATTGTTAACACACAATTAAAGACAGTAAAGGTTAAAAACAGTCAAAATATGGTAACAATTAGTTTCAGATATGTTGACTCCATTAAAAATGATCATTGAAGGAGAAAGGATGATTCCTGGTGATTGTATCAAAAAATTACAATCAATTATCTTATGTAGCAAGTTTCAATTTTTGAAAAGGTCTAAAATGCTAAAATATTTAAAATAACGATAAAATTCAAAGTTTGGGGAAAAACAGGAAATATTAATTCATAAACTAAGGTTAGTAGACAAGAACTCAGTCAAAAATGAAACCATAAAATAAACGCAACGAGGCGAGTATAAGTTTCTTTTTTATCTCATAAATTGAAACAAAAAATATGACTGTCACAAGCGAAAAAATGGGAACTGGCGATCAAAAAAATTGGGAATCAATACGAATAAAATCAGAAACATTTCAACATAGTGTAAGAATTGTAAGCAAAATATATCAACACCAATTAAGTTTTGAGGATAAAAAAGGCAAACAAAAGTATTCAAGTGAAACCATCTGAATGGATAAATTATGCTGTAACATTTCAAAAACTTATGTGATGAAATAGTTATTGTTGAGTCTTGAAAGTGGACTGATAACTTGAGCTTGCAAGAAGAAGTTAAATAAATATCAAACAATGGACAGTAAAATTATAATAAGAAACTGAAATTATGACACTGAAACAAAATGTTTTCTAACCGATAACAATTAACGAAATGAACTTATTTCCGATTGATAGTATCTTTTGATGTGAAGAAAGTGAGAAATAAAGGGGAACTAATGCTGAAAATATTGGTATAATTTGATTAGTCTGGAAACATACTATTAGCTTAATGATGCATGTAATAGTAATACAAAACTAAAACGAAATTGAAAGACTTATGCAGATTCGGATGGATAAGAAAACGGAATTAAAATAGCAGAAACACAAAAATGGACCATTTCAAGCTAATTGTTGCAATTCTAGCTGACTAAGGTAAAATTAGAGTTAAATTCTAATCAGGTGAGATTGTATAGCGTTTTGGAGTAGAGAATGGAAACATTTCGAATAACGAAGATAGCACATTTTTCTGTGTGATCGTATAATTTGAAGTTTTCTTAGTAGCACGGTCAAGTAACTGGATCATTACCATGGATTGATCCTGCTGCTGGTGGAGCAGTGATTAGATTAACACATCCTCGAGTTCGAAGATCCCAGAATCTAATGGTTCTATCCTGTGATCCACTAACGAACATTGCACCACCCCAAGTATAAAGAGAAAGGATATGTCCTGAATAAAAAATAGAAAGTCAAAGAATTAAAAGCATGTCAAATTACATGGGAAAAAATTGTTCGGAATAAAATACATACCTGAATGACCCGATAATGCCTGGAAAGGTGTGGCGGTTTCACAGTCTGTAATGTAAATTTTACAGTCACCGGCACCACCAGAGATCAATAGATTGGAGCCATTGGTCAAGTCTTCCATAAAGCAAAGATCTCGGACAGTTCCATCATGCATAGTAAGCTCAGCTTCAGTTCCAACAATATCACATCTATCCGCATCAAAGCGCATCAATTTGATAGTTTTATCATTTGATCCAGTAGCAAGTAAATCTCCAGAAGAATTCCAAGCCAAACAATAGATTGATCCCTTATGGTGTTTGCATCGCTTGAAGAGAACAGTTGGCTGATAAGGTTCATGACCCTCTCTAAAAAAATGCAGAAAAAAACACAATTTAGCAAAGTTGCGAAACTAATAACATCAAAAGAATTTGATTTAAAAAATATAAACCAGTCAAACAGTGAGACTGAATATCTCAGCTAACTGGACAACTTGCTTACTTTATTGCTCGAAGTTCATTGCCCAATGGATATGAACAAACTCTTAGTGTTTTAGAGTTAGATCCAATGGCATAAAGTTTACCGTTTGGATGAAATTCAGCAGCTCGGATAGCTTGGGCATCCTCTAACCGGGTAACTGGAATAAACTGAGCTTTTTTGTCACTGTAAACTGTAGTCGTACTGCTTGAGAGACTTTTGTGTCCAGGTCCATGCTGAAGATGAGACAGAAAAAAAGATAGAGATATGGCAATAGATTATTTGTTATTAACCACAGTGAAGATTACAGGTAGAAACAAAAAAAACAATTGAAAATCACAAAGTTGACACCATTAGAATCACTTTTGTAACCAAATATCCAAAAATCCTACCTTGGTACAGTGACATTTACATCTGACAGTCATTTTTGTAAGTCAAAATTTGACTTTAGAGAGAAGCTTATTTTCAAAGCTAAATTTTCTTTAAAATACAGAATTAGATAAAATCACATATGGAAATCACATTTTTATAGATGATTGTAGAAAGATGAATGTAAGATATCTTATGACAGGAAAATCTGAACAATTCTAAGATTGGTTGATATGTGAAGTGAAGATGGTGAAGACATGGTTAAAGATGACAAAGAAGACAATAAGCATTAAACGGATAGACAATGAATTATTTCACAATTATAGAACGAAAGATTAGAGAAAAATAAAGCGAAAAGAAAGACAGATAAGTGAATCAAAAGATGAACTGTTTGAAAATAAATAAAAGTGAATATAAAAATGGAGCGAAAAACAAAAAAAACAAAGATGGCTGATCAGTGAGTCAGTTAAAGGAATTGCTGATGATTAAGAGGGCAACACACAATAAAAAGCAAAAATAACTGGAAGCTAACAATTAGTCTATTAGATTTAAGGAAACCAAGCTAAATTGATTTGGTCATGGTTAATTTGCAAATTTCAACTCTTTTTTATCTTCTTTCATTATTGATATAATACGCAAATTCATGCAAAAGATGAAAGCGGGAAAATGAGGGTTGGTTGAAGCAATGATCATTTCAATAATACAACAGTAGAAAGTGAAAAGTGTGTTGTTTGATTGAATTGAAAAACGTTAATTGCTGGTTTCACAATTTAACTATGCTTTTCAATTTTCATCATACCAATTTTTACTCTAAAATTATCAGCATCTAAAAAAATGGTTAACACTATGATATTTTTCATGCCATTTTACATTTAAAAAATTCAGTTTGAAATAAATCTATTTTTAGGCGACAATAAGAGAGTCGTAAATTTTACAGTAATCAATTTACTTGCACTTAATTAGCTACTCTATAACAATGATTTCAATTGTCGTAATTTCATTTGTGATTCAAAATTGAAATGTTACAATTTTCATTTTGAAATAAGTTTGACTAGATTTGGTCTGTTTGACTATAACAAACAATTAGCAAATTGTTAAATGTAAAGAGTTTGTTGAGTTTAAGGGTTAGAGGGAAATGAATATGAAAGGTTGATGTTGGTACTTTTGTTGCTTACAAGTTGTTAGGTAAATGGTCAACTTACAGAGTAAATACTTCGATTACTGAAACTATTTGAATGAAGTGGACACCCATCAGAATAATAGGAAGATCTTGAGGTGGCCTTTGAACGGATATCATAAGATGATCCAGGTCGAGATGAATTGAGCGTTTTATTAGACTTGTAATCCAAACCCATGAAATAAAAGTTACTATGTTGAGGTATAATTTCATCTTGACGGATCACGGGTCGACGATAGGCTGAATAGCTTCTCAGACAATCCATCATATTGAACGGATTTATAATCAACAGTTAATGACAATAGTCAGTGATCACAATTTAAGCAATTATTAGATGAAAGGAAGGAAATGAAACCAAGCAATCAACTCTTAAGATACACTTAACAGAGAGAAAAGGAAAGGAAACTAACTTTAATTGACAAAAATTATTCAAGTCACATTGGGATGATTAGGAATCAATGAAATCAATGTATATTATCAAGGGAGGTAAATTGGCAACTTGAAAACCAACTGTTATTAGCAACAAATGACACAGAATGTGAGGTTTACAGTGAGTGAGTTGATGGTGATAATGTTATGATTATTGTTGTTGATGATGATGAAATAACAAGAGATGAAGATGATTTCAGATGGGATAACTGAACAATACTTGTTGTTTTACTTGAAATTAGTACTCTTTTTGTGGCTGACTGATTGTTCGGAGAGATGATTATGATGATAATGATGAGTACAATTACATTAATGTTAGCTTTAATAGACACAAGAGCAGGGAGAGACTCAGAGAAGTGATCATCTGAAGAGTGATTCTGACGATCAGGTTGAGCCTGAATGAGAATCACTCAAAGGTAATATAAAAAAATGTTAGTAACAAGGTAGAAAAACGACAAGATCATCCAAGAGCGTCATCATCATCATTATTAAAACACTTTTTTTATTGATGAGAGGGAGATGAAAATGGCTTGCAAATAAAAAAAGGTGTCAGAGGCAAGGTTAGGATGAAAAAGGGTGGAAGATTGAGGTGAAAATGATTTCAGTAAATGAAACAATTCAGATGAATGTTATCAACTACTGTTTAAAGCCCATAGTGATCAAGTAATGATGAAAATGATGAAAATAAGTGAAACTGTCTTTAAGGACTTCAAATGATTATTGATATCAAAAATTAAGAAAAGGTTTGCACTCAGTTTACTTGGTTAATTGTAAACCATTAACTTGTAACAATTGAAATAAACATGGTAAATCAGAATCACCATGAGTAGGCTCTTTTTGATACTTTTATTTTGATTGTATTTAGTCTAACAATCTGGTTTCTTGTATATTTTGTTCATTGTTGCTGGCTGGGTAATTTAGTAATTTTTCATTTAACTCACAATTAACTTCAACTGAATGAGTATCACAAATTGTGTGCTCATTGGATAACATAATTTATTTTGTGCTCAACAATTGTTTTCAATTCACCTTTTATTTCTAGCTTATAATTTACTCTGTTATAATTATGTAATTTATTATTAAGTGCAATTAGCGATGAAAATGTTAATCATTGAAAACATAATTACAAAATTGAAGGCTAAAAATTGATGTGATTAAGGTTAAATTAAGGTTGAATTGCTGATATTCACAAAGTCAATCAAAAAAGTCAAAAGTAAACAATGAAAAAAGTAGATAAAAATGATCGAAATGAAAGTGGCCTGAAATTTTGAAAATAATGATGAGCTGATCAGACTGATTGAGTCCTTGGAAAGCTATTGATTTAACAAGGGAAAATCAATAGTCAAGGTAATTAGCTGATTGTTAACTAAACGATGACCTTAAATGGGACGGAAAAGGCTTTAGAAAGGTAATGTAAAAGTAGTAAATATTGAAGTCTATTAGAGAGGTAAATATTGCAGATTAACTTACATGGCAACTTCGTAGTGAAAGGGTTGAACTACTCAGAACCGGAATTCTTGAATTTCGAAGATTGGAGAGACTAGAACAAGGTCGACGAAGTTTGATAGCTTCCTTCATGGGACAAATACGGAAATGATGAAGCGACAAAGAAGATGGTATTCGCTTGGGATTACTCATTACAGTGATTGTGGACATGATTTTACATGAATTGAAGAAACGATTTGCAAGAATAAAAGATTCTGAAAAATCTGATTGAAAATGAAAAGACTGGCAAAAACAAGAATAATTGGAAAAATAATTTCTAGAGAAACTTATCGGATATTAAATATTATCAACAAAATGAGCACGAATGAGCTTTTTTTGCTGCCTCCCTCATTTTTCATCCTCTCATTTACAAAGAGAAATCAAGAAATTCAAGAGGCTCATGATGAGGAGGGAGAGAGCAACAGAAGCAAAAGGTGCGAAACAATATATTGAAGATGAATAGGTAAATTGAGTAATCAACATTTTCAATGCACTTCAAGAGGATCTTTAAGGATGAAATTTATGAATTCAGGAAAGTATTGAAATGAATACTTGAATGGCTTTTTAACAAGCTGCAATTTTTACAGTGAAAAACTGATCTATTCAAATTAATGTTTTTTTCATGTTAATTTTTGTTTCACTTTGTATTGTTTTCATTTGAAAATTCAGTGATGCGGTGAAGATATTGATGAAATGGGGTAAATTGGAATCAATTGTTTGCTATTTACAGAGACTATTTAACTTTTAGGTGTGAAAACCTTGCAAATTTTTGTTCGTTTTTCAATGGACAACGATTTGTGAAATCGCTGTTTAGTACCTGAAGTAACCTTCACTTTTCCTCGAGTTGTTCAATCGATGGTTTTTGCATATTTACAAGTGTCTCTTCATTGTTTTAATAAACAACAGCGAGAAGTAAATATTTTATCAAACTGTCAACATTGGCTTTTCAAATGTTTTGCTTTTGCTGTACATTGAGTTTTCATGTTGAGCTATTCATGGACAGGAAATAATGTTAATAACGTGATGATTGTTAAGTTGATTGTTTAAGCTTGTTGTTGATTAAATTTATTCAAAGGCTATTAGTCAATCAATTGTAAACACAGAAGCACCTTACCAAATACAGCTGAAAGTTACGACCATCAAGATAATTGAGTTAAGGTAGGAATACATTTGTAAGGGTAGAAGATGATTTAAATTGTTCATTAATCAACTGATTGTAAAAAAGCATCATTCATTTGTTAACCTTTAAGTTAACAGAAAATGTTGCTCAATTGTAAAAATAAATTTTAAATTAGATTTAGTTTGATTTGTTTATACTCATTAAACAAGTGGAAACAATGAAATAACAAAACACTATCAATGTTAGGTTACAATGATGTATTAATAACAGAGAGGTGAACAATGGAAACCTTGTTCAGAACAGTGTTAATTGTAATTACACCGTAATGGTGACAATTAATGTTACAAAATTCAGAGTCACGCCAAGGTTAACCCAACATTTAACCCAAATTTTTGTCAGACAAGCTTCAAAAGTGTGTTTAATTGTTCAATGACCAAAGGAGTATTGATTGTATCATCGATTGACAATTGAAATTAATGTTATAGTGAAAAATAAGGCTTTTTGGTTGATTTAGCTGAAAATAAAGATTCTTGTTTAACTAAATTATGTTTAGATGGATATCAAAGTCAGTGGAAATTGAAATTTTCAGGATGAAAGCAATTATCACGTAACAATCAGTTTAAGGGTCAGTTTTTTACTTATTTTCAAGGTGAGCTAAATCATGATAATAATGGGCATGACTATGGGAAGATGAACAGATGGTTAGGAAATTGTGAACAATTAAATCGCTATTAGATGTTGCATACCTCACGATAGGGAAACACATGGCCAAGAAGATGATGATGAACGTGATTAAGATGGTTGCTTGAATCGTTGATGATTGGACGAATGTTTTCAATATATTCAATCTGAGGTTGAAACAAGGAATCAATTTGTCGCTTGGAAATCAACTCCATAACTGTTTCCAATCAAATCAGAGTAAATTGCTAAAATCACAGCAATAATTAATAGCAAACAAAAAAGATAATGATAATGTAACTGAATGAAAATTTGCACCAAAAAATGACACCAATAATTAGCGATTTGAGTTAATTTTAAGGAAAGGTTTTCTAATGGGTAAACTTTAATGCAGCTTAGTCAACAATCAATTGATTAGTACTTGTACTTCTCATCGGATATTTGAGTATTTTAATCAGCCCACTATCAAATAAACAGACATAAAAAACAAGACCTGAAAGGAGCCAAAAATATCATCCAAGCGCGTAGGATGACGAAAATGATGCGAGTTAATCTAATTACAATCAAGATGATGATTAAATGTGATGATGAGTATCAAGATGGAACACATTAACTTCTCATTTACGGATAGGTTTCATTGTTATACAGTTTGGACACGCAAAAAAACACTTTTTCATCTTAAATGTGTTATAATTTAATCGAATTGAATTACAACTAAGATTGCGTTCAAGTCTCGTGATAACCGCCAACATTGTCATTCGATGCCAATTTGTTCAGTTTATTTCAGTTTCTAGAATCATCTTTAAACTCACAATACGTCTTACCTTCATTTAAGTCAAGTGATTTGTGAATGATGGACTTTCGTGGGCCTAATCAAAATTAAATCAACAAGTTGTTTTCAATTTTGAAGCTATCAATAACATATCATAATATTGGTTATTTTTAGAAATTTGGAATAAATTTTTTCCATTATAACTCATTGTTCTTTGGCTTTTGGGTGATTTAGGCATTGTTTGTTGATTATTAATGAATAGCTCAATCTTTTTGATTTTGTTGATTAAAATATCATCTTTTTGAGATTCATAAAATAATTGCTGAATTAGCGTGAGGTTTGATAAGTCGCCAGTATTAAAGATTGGCATGGAAATGTGTTGACATTGAAAATGATTGAGTTTGGCTTTGGCTTGACATCAGATGCAATTATTATTCAGATCACCATTGAATTAGATTATTAGTTGATGAAAAATAAATTATGTCTGATAATTGATGTAACTTGAAGGAAGTTGAAACATGCAAATTGATTTTTACATTGAAAGTAATTGGGTTTGTTCAAGATTGTGATTTTCAATTTTTTCAATTTTTGAAGACATGAGTCAAGTCATTGTAAGGATCAGAGATTACTATAATTACCTTTAGAGATAATTCATTGACTGATTGTTCCTGTTTATCCTGTTGTTGTTGTTGTTGTTGTTGCTCATTTTCATGTGTAGGTTGAAGTGGTGACTTTTTATTGCTGTTCACGGAAACCATTAGGCTTTGTCCACGTTTTAAGAAGGGATTCATAGGAATAGGTGAAGATTCTGGAATAGAATCATATCTCGGTTTGAAAGAATTGGCAGAGCTTGGTGTTGATAGATGACTAATATTGGCACCAGTTAAAGATGAGTTTGAAGTTGATTGATGAATTGGTTGTCGAGCATGTTGACTCTGAACAAACGATTGACTATGATATTGTGAATCTTCCTTTAATATTGATTCTTCCCATAGTGATTTATCTAATGTCTGTTTCTTTTGTTTCTGAAATTTAACCCATAAATCGGGAGATTCGTTGATTGATGAAGGGGGGTGAATAGTGATTGGATTGGCACTCTTGGAACTAATTACATTCTTTGGCACGCCATTTTGAGTATCATTTGGTGATGACAGCTGTTGTTGCTCCTTTGGTTCAGAATGAGTTATTTTTTTCTCTGGTTCAGTTTGAATTGGTGATTTTTCTTCAATCATTGGCAATTTATCAATGCAACTTGAGCTAAACACCAAATCACTTTCAAAAAGTTTATCAACACCATTTTGATCAACATTTTTATTTTCAACTGAATTAGACTTTAAATGAAAACCGAGTCCAGCTATGGATGATCTGGACATTTCTGCAATCTCTCCAACTGAGTAAACCATTGGATTCCTTGGGAGACTATCAAGTAATCCTGAAGTCAACGATTTCGACATTAAATCGGATGCTTTAAGTCGAGTAAATGGTGTGGCAAGATGAGGAAATATTTTAGGTTTGATTGGCGTGATCATTATTACTTCGGACCAGGATGCAACCAATGAAGGCTTTTGAATTTGTTCAACATCTACGTTCAAAGTCTTCTGTTCAAAGGGATATGAAAAAGTTTCCGCAGGAATGCTTTGTAGCCATGATAAAAGACTAAGATCCCCGCTACTGAATCCACATCCTTCCAATAAACTACAAAATTTTAATTTGTCATCTCCATCTTTAGCTGCAAATGTGGCTTTTGTTTCACAAAATTTGACGCAAGACTCGTACAATATTCCTTTGATAATCAACTGTAATAACCTATCAGCTTTGGCTTCTCTAACTTTTTCATCGGGTTTCTTTTCATATGGTAAATATTTTTCAACCAGCGAGTAAATTGTGTTAAAACATTTAATCCGTGAGTTACTTGGATTCCAACTTTTATAATCAGGATGGTGTCCCAATGAAGGTAATGTCAACAATAAGCATAGTTCATTGTAATCCTCTTTGGATGGACAACATTTCTCCAGCTCCTTGAGACATTCCACGACTTCATTTACAGCTACCTCGACATTCTGATAAGGCCCCGCTTCAGACCTGGATGAAAGGTAAAGAATCATTAGTAAATTATTCAATTAGGGTCATTATAATGCATTTCTGTGAATTTATCAAAATCAATTATGAGCATTAGGATCAATGTCAATTTTCTATGTATTACAAGTCTATCACACAGTTTAAAAAATTCAACTGCTAATGTTTCGTATTTTAAATTTGGCTATGTTAACATTTTAAATGACACACAGTGGTATACAATCAAATTATTGAAATTAGCTGACCAAGAAATATATGATTGATCAATAACTGTAATCTCAAGAATATCTGAAAGCACATCATGTTAACAGATATTGATTATTAATTTATAGTGGAAAGATTAGGTGGGGTAACAGTGAAGAAGCATGCATAAACAATAACAAACCTGATGCACAAAAGCTCCAAATATTGATGCTTATAGAGACAATATTTAATCCCTTTGCCATCAAAATCAGGTAATATTTCAAGGGGCTCAATAAATTGTAGACAATCATCCCACTGACCATCTAGAATCAACTGTCTGAGAAAGAGAAGATCATCAGAGTAGAGACCATTGTGAACACCGGTCTCTCTTTCCAAGCTTAACTGGCTTATACTGAGCTCTCGATTATTGAGAAATTCAAGGACCATTCGAACGACATCTTCTTCTCTTAAAATGAAATTACCAATGTTAGGTGGCGATGGCATCAGGTCTTTTTGGGTATTTTCAGATCCAACCAACCAACCATAAAATAAAAACGGATAACAGAAGATCACAGAAGGTTTCTCTATATACAGAGATGAGAGAAACTAATGTAAACAAACCAAACCATGGTCAACCAAAGTTAATATGAAGATGTCATATTACATGTTTCCAAGCTGTGTATTTAATGGAAGTTGAGATTATCAAATCAAAGTAATCAATAAACATTGATATTAATTATGAACACAGGAAGGATTTAAATAACTGGATATAAAAATGCGAAAGAAGAGCCAAAAAGGGTAGTGTGACAGTTGAACATGAGATTTACTTGAGTAGACTCCTTGGGTTGAGTTGCTGTTATGTTGGTGGAGAAAAATTGGGAAAACTGTTTCTTGTTGATGTTGCGTGTTCTCCTTTGCTAACCAAATTAACAACATTAATAATAACAACAAAAGTACACAACAAACAACAGGTCTAATAGAGTATAGACAAGGTAAGTTTGATGTTTATTTCTTCACTTAAAAAAAATGAACAACTATTGAATAGTAAAATAGATATTAAGATAAAGAACAAGGGAGAGAAAATAAGAAAACACTGTAAGAATGAATGGAGAGCAATTAAATGAAACCGGAAAGATATTATTTAAAACAGGTAATAAGAGTTAATTTGTTGTAACCTTACCTTGCGGGTTTAAAATCATTAGTCTCGGTCAGACCAGGTCCAATCAATCTACCATAACAATGACAATGACAATTAAGAGCGACATCTTATAGGCCATTAAGAGTGAACAATTATTAAGATCATTCTCAATGGTTTATTGTCAACTTTGCTGGCGAAAAATATATTCAAAAATGACGACCTTAAAATTAAGGTTAACCCACACACAGAACTTTAGGATGACAGGGAAACAATCGAAATGAGATGAAAAATCAAGATGATTACAATGATTACAATTGATAATTGACATCCAATGAGTTGAAGTGCATAAAGATACAAAAATATTCACATTAGTTTATAAGGTGGATCCGTAAAAAGGCAAAAACAGATTCACATTCAAAGCTTATTTTAATTTGAGAATAACGAAAATTATTATTTTGGCCTCTTGACATTTTTTGAGGCTTTCGGTCATGGAAATGATTTCTTTAAATAAAATTTGTATCAAAACAATTTGAATCTCTTATTTTGAGGGTTCAATTGTCATTTAACTTCAAATATTGATGCTGAATATTTTTTTCCCTTAATATTCAGATGTTTTGAACTGCTGTTTGTTGTAACAGGTCAAGATCAAACCAAAGAAACCCTGTAATCAAATTGTTTGGGAAATTTTCAATAATAGCTACCTGGTTAATCAAGGTTTGAATCCAATCTGAACAAAAGTTGTTTTATTTGGAAGTTGAACACAATACATAATTTGTACATCTTCAATTCAACAATATTAAACAGGCACTAATTTTTACCATCAGGCGTAGGTGGAATCAGCTTGACCTAACTGCGAATTTCGGTTTTGATTCAAGTGAATGATTATACAGGGAAATAGAGTATCATTTCAATTGGGCAATTTACAGGTATCAATATAAGTTGACTTACAAACTTAATATCAGAGAATACGTTTCCCGAAATAACCAAGCTTTTGACATATTTTTTTGAGTGATTTTATTCAATTTGCTGTGCTTTTTTCTGAATCATTGGATTACCATCCCAGCTGAACTTTTATACCAAATTTTTTATATCTAATTTAATCACAAATGTGTTTGTAGAAAAATTATTACAGCAAAGATGAAGCATCTTAGCAAAATTTATAACCATATTGACCGAGTGATATATTTTTTGAGTGAGTTTAGTCCAGGTTGAGTCTTCGATAATGTAGGCGAAATATTCAGGCTAATCTGGCTGCAAAAGAGCCAATAAGTAGTGCCAATCCAGAGTGCTTTGAGAACATTTCTGTTATTTCTTTACGGGTCAACAGTCGACCAACGAAAGCGATTACAGCACGTGGATCTCCCAATAATTCAATAATGATTTCAGGAATACTAGTAACAATGGCTTTCATGAGTCCTTTGAATCCATCTTTTCGGTATGCTTCTTGATAAACACCTACTTTAGTGCACATCTTCAAAATCATCAAAAAAAGCAATTGCTTTATTGAGCCATGTGTGAGAATCAAAACTCTATGCAACCAAGGTAAATTTGTCTTGATATGTATTGCCAGTTTCACACAAAGCGCCGGAATGAGCGAAATTAACTTGACGGCAGATGACATCTGTAGAAGTGGAATGACATTAATAAGGAACACAACAACGCAATTGATAAGTCAATAATCATGGTGATATTCACAATGGAAACGAGTTTTTAAGATACTCAGATACAGTAAGACCAATGAAAAGACTACCAAATACATGTTTCCAATGGCCGTGAAAAATAAGTATAGAGACACTTTAGAGATTTATCAAAGGCTAAAATTTGTTACCATTTCCATTGGCATCTGAGATTTAATTGAAGAGCTTGTAATTTAATCGGAAATATTACTTACATTTAAATTCAGAAGGGGTGTTGACGGTCAATTGCTAAAATATTAAAAATAGTCCAAATGGATCCAATAATAAAAGGAGAATATTATTCACAATTAAAAAACTTTAACGCGAGTCTAACTTATTTTCTGCTCATAACTCTATGAAACCTTTAAAAAGACATGCCAAGTCCTACTTGAATAGGTATCTTAGCTTCAATTTATTTCCTTATTCTGACCCCTTCAAATCAATTTAAACTGTCATTTTCAAAAGAAACATTACAAGCATAAGAATCACAGCTAAAGCTCTTATTGATACATACTAGGTGAGTCAAAAGTCGCGCAAGTCTTTAAATCGCGATTGTGGGGCTGTCTTTTGGTTTTTTTGCACCAAATTTTTTCCACGTTATTTTCAGGCAGGGGGATTATGTTTTTCGCAATAAAAAAATTTTGACCTGGAGATGGACCTTACACCCTTGAAAGCGGGCTTCCTCAGGGTCAGAATTGCGATAATTTGGTGAAAATTTTTTTATTTTAAAAAATGAAATCCCCCTCAAAATTATGCATTTAGCTGAAAAAATTATGTTCCTATCAATAGCTGTTCAAAAGTTATAGCGATTTAAAAACTTGCGCGACTTTTGACTCACCTAGTATACGTGTATTCATACATTGCATAACAAATTTAAGTTATTTAAATTATTCGCGAGATGGCAATACTGTAGTACTGATAAAGGTTATACTAGTAACCATAGTAACCATAAGACTCGTAAATTACGATTTATTGATTGAACCAGAAGTCGAACCAGAATTTATTTATTCGATTCGGAATATTATAGTTTAGTAATTTCAACTTTAGTTATCAATCAATACAATAGTATATTGCTATTAGAATAATCTTGTTCTATAAATCACAAAGACCCAATGAAGCTGTTTACTTGATTTTTGCTTCATATTAATTTGAATAAACCATTGAATCATTACATTTCAACGGATTTCAAGAAAATAGAACGTAAGAAATGAAAGTAAAATCTTATTGAATAAACCACAGGTAAGCAAATCAGTCAATTCTCTACTCTAGCTCGATTGAATTATGGAATAATCTAATTAATAATAAACCGAGTGAGTGCATTTGAAGCAACATAACATTATGTGCGGTCGATAATGAAAACAAATTTGAGTCCATTTTGAAAAAAATGTGAAAAAGTTTTATTGTCGCTTTTCAAAGGGATTTTCAAGACGAAATCGCCGTAAAAAATGGATTAATCAAACATTTAAAAATTGTTTTTGCATTTTTGCAAATTCAACTGATGATTTGGCAAATATTTTTCAATCATCTTTCAATCAAAAATTAACAGTGGTTTGATATTTGAGACCTACTCTAAATGGAACGGAATAATATTCATTGCATAGTTAACACATTCTGTCAAATTAGTGGGCTCCGTGAACATTTCTGTTATTTCCTTACGGGTGAACAATCTACCAGCGTAAACTACTGCATTCCGTGCACTTCCAAATAATTTACCAAATATTTCACGAATACTTTCACCAACGGCTTTCGCAACTCCTTTGACCCCATCTTTTCTGTATGCCTCGATATAATCATTGATACAATTGGTAATCATCACACGAATGAATTCCCATATTGCGCCACGAATGAAAACTAAACCTCTATACAACCAAGGACAACTCGTCTGGATCCATTTCATCGATCTCACATAAAATGCCGGAATCGCCGTAAAAAAATTGATGACAGATGACATCTGTAGTTGTAGAAGTGAAACAACATTAAAATTGTAATGAGAAATCCAATAATCCAATGGATAAGTCAATAATTATGGTGATATTCACGAGAAAATGAGTTTGTAAGATACAGTAAGACCATTGAAAAGACATACATATCCATTGGCATCTGCGATTTTTTTGTTGAGCTTGTAAATTGGTCGGAAATATTACTTACATTTAAATCCTGAAGATATGTTGACGGTCAAATACTAAAACATTAAAAAATAGCCCTAATGAATGCAATAATAAAAGTGGTATCATTCACAATTGAAAAATTTTACATGTAAAGCAAAGTCTATTTCTGATCACAACTCTCTTATAAATGGTCAAAAGGATATGGTAAAGATTACTTGTTATTTGAAATCTTGAGGGTTAAGATGGGAACAGTGATATGGTAACTTTTGAGTAATGTAAACAAGTTAATTAGTTTTTTAATTGATCATTAACTGATATCATTTATTTTCTGCAGTCTAGACACTTCAAATCAACACAAGCATGTGTTAGATCACTACATTGAAAGATATTCATGAAGACGCGAGGTACTTGAAGCCGAGAGTCTTATCGGTCAAAGAAGAGTCGCATTAAATCAGAAACGCTCAAGCAACATTACATAAGGAATAGCTAGATAGACTAAAAATAGGCAAAACTCACTTTTAAGCCACTGAATCGGTTTACGCGATTTTTAATTAATATTAATTTGAATATACCATCGAATCATCGCCGAATTTAAAGGAAAGAGAAAGTCGAAAATGAAGATGAATCAGTCGATAAGCAGATCAGCAAAGTATTAGATTATTTCGATTGTTCTTGTGTTATACAACTCAATTTTTAGCAACGTTTATCAACACTGTAAATTAAGGAAAAAAATGATTTATTATGTTCTCCTTAATGCTAATCTATCCTGACATGAGATCATGCGAGTAACTGTTTATTTGATACACTTAATATTTGATAATTCAGTCTCTGCTGTTTTGTCTTGACTGTTTTATTTGAATTATTTGCTTTGGTTACTTTTTAGTCATGATCGGAAGCTCCACTTGTATAATTTAATCACTTACATGTATTATGGTGGATAAATAGAAACTTTTCAAACCGTAAAAAAGCGTATTTTATTGAAATTATATTATTTCAAATAATCTGAATTCTCAAAGGAATTTCCTGACTATTCAATGGCAGTTTGATACGTTTGCAGCTAAAAACTGTTATTTCATTGGTTTAATAATTTAATTTAAAGATTAGATTTTTAAAGTCCAATTTTTAGGCAAAATTTCTGATCAATCCATAATACTAGTGTTTTATCGTTCGGTTTACTAAATTATTTCCAATTCAGCTCTTGTCCATCATATCAAATTCAACAGTTATTTAACAACAATCATTATTGGATGCTCTGTTCAAAAAGTATAAACTCGATTATATTTTATATTGTGTTATTTATTTACATTTCTTGATATTCATCTCTTAAATTAGGAACTTTTTTAATAAATTTTGTAACAAAAAAGACCAGAAATATGCACAAAAGTGCATTGATTATTGCTATCAGAGCAAAGTAAAGGCTATAAAATGCTGACCAAGATTCCATGAAAACAGAAACTATCCAAGGATGAATTGATTCACCCAAAGTTCCGCACAAAAACATCAATGATGCCATGCTGCTCTGAACAGTAAAATATTTCTGTATAAAACCAAAAGCAAACGCAAAACTCGGAGAAAATCCTAAACTCATGAGAATAAATGAGACCCAGATAAGGGTTTGATTTGAGTCGCCCGTGTAACCCATAACTGCCGCTCCACAAACCATGATGGCAGCATTGAATATAATCAGGCTACTCTCCTTGAAGTAAACTGCCGCTGGAATCATGATTAATCGATAAATTCCGCACGAAGACCAATAAACAGTTATCAGAAGAGCGGCTTCTTGTTTCGTCATCTTAAGATTAGATTTGACGACAAATGCTGGTCCAAGTGCACCTTAAAAATAATCACAAAATCAAATCAAGCTTTTTTCTTGTAAAATTTTCATCATTTCTCGAGCTTCCAAAAAATGATTGCAATTTCTTTTAAATGTTCTGAGTTAATCAATAAATGACTTTGATGAATAAATTTCATTTTAAAAAACTATGAAGCACATTATTCATTATTTTCCTAACGACTATCAACTTTGTAAACTTATTTTGAAATATTTGTTGAAGAATCAAAAATGGTAAAAGATGTTTAATGGAAATGCAACTGCCACTTTAGATATAAAGTTGACTTACTGACTAAATTTTGAGCCCCGAACTCGAAATTGACGATCAATGCTGTTACAACAATGGCAACTCGATGTTTCCAGTTTAAGATTTGATTAGACGATTGATCAGTTTCATGTTCAGCATCTTGCTTAGGACAGTCCTTGGTGAATAGAGTTACAGTAAATAGGAAGCCGACTAGAACAAGGAAGAGACCCATAATTGCATGTGGATATTGAATGAGAAGATCATTTTTGGTGTAAATTTTGACCTCCGTTAGGTTGACTGAGGTCTGATTCGATTGGGCATTGTACTCGTCAGGATCCAATGGTAATAAAAAGGGTCGAGTAATGAGTGGTGAAACAAGAGCACCAATGTCAAAAAACATGTGAAGTGCTTGCAGATAATTGGTACTTTTAGATTTCCATAAAAAGCCAATGTAAACATGAACATCTGATAACAGTTAGCAAAGAATTGAAATGAGAAGTGACCCAAACTGATTTTGTTATTAAAATCAAATAAACATACAAATCTCAAGAATTCCAAATGTGATTCCAATGACCAGTGTGGCGATAAACAGACCGATGATATTTTCAAAGAACGGAGTCGCGATTAGAGCACATCCGAGTACAAAATTGGAAATTGTTAGAATCAAGATTTGATTGAAATACTTCTCAATGAAATGAGCTGAAAAGTTGAAAGAAAAATTATGTTGCATCTTTACAAGGTTACAATTTTGCAATGAAACTTACCTGAAATGGATCCTAAAATGTAACCCACTGATCTTATCTGGACAAGGTAAACGATTGTTTGGAAACTTTGGCTCGTCAAAATTTGATAATCAAGAAGTGAAGTGCCAAGCAGTGTAATTACACTTCCCAATCCAGCATAACTGGCAAAGCAAAGTAGACTTTGAAACAATTTAAATTTATTCACTTTTACATAGTCAACTAGATTAACTTTGGTATCCATTAGAGTCTAGTTTATCAACTCGTTTGTAACATAAACATGAACGAAGTTAAACTTGAATTTCAAGGCGACTTTTGCATTCTCAACCAGTTTCATCATTTGAAAACAGTATTCAGTTTTAGTTTTCACTTCAATACATTGGTTGAGCCACTGATTTGGCAATTGAGGAGCTTTAAATTATCTTACGATAGTTAATCGATAAGTTCATCTTTACATTTTGGGAAATCGCTTTAAAGTTAGAGTGTTCAATCCAATTGCTCGACAGTGTAAATGATTATACAAAAATGAAGATGAAATGATATACTCTTAGATGATAAGTTATTCAAATTGGATAAATGATCAGCCAACATGGAAACACTGAAGACCACACAGATACCATTTAAAATGATATCTTTATAAATATATTGGATTCGGTTAATGGTAGGTTCTGATGAGAGTCTGGTTCATGTTATGGTTTAATAATGCGATAAGCTTGTAATAAGACGTTTGATCAACTGTTTGTGGCAAATATGATGAAGAAGCTATCTTTGATTACGCATGAAGTTTTGCTTCGCTGGGTTACCTTGTATTATTAATTGTAATATAAATTAAAAGAGTATCACTGATTAAAAAGCACCAAAGATATTATAAAATAACATCTTTAATAATCAAAGGTTTGATTTAACTTGAATAATAATTAACTTTAGCTCGTAACTAGACATTAACTTGTTTCAGCGTAGCAATTATAAAAAACGTCATCATATAATACAAGCGTTTTTTATTAATAGTAAAATTGGTTGCGGGTATTCGCATATCGAATTACAAATGTATATCTTTATATCAAGTTTTTATACTTGATTTACAATATTTTCAATGAAGAGAAAGGGAAGATAGAAAGAGACTCGAACCCGGGTCGATACGAGCCAGTATGGTAATAAATATCATGAAGAATCAAATGTAACATTGAAAGCAGCCAGTTTCATCGGCGATATTTGCCAGAGATCAACAAGTGATAAACCAGATCTAATTGTTTGAAAACCGGTAAGAGAAGTTTCACTTAATTGTTTAATCCGATTTCTAGTAAATTTCTTTGCAAAATTGGTTGCACAAAGTTGATTATTATCAAATAATTGACGATTGTCTATACGGCAGGTAAAACCTGGTCGATGAACGATTATTAGACTTGAGTCGGAGGGTTTGTCAAAATCACTATAGAGAGGTAAAGATCTAATATTGACTAGATGAAGGTAACAAGGCATTGGGTTGTCCAAAAAAGTAAACCTATTAAGCAAAGGTCTTTCTTCGAATCCATCGTCTGCAAAAACGACAGGTGGATAAATTAAATGAGTTGAAAGATGAAATGATAGTTGAGATAAAAATGGTAACTCTGGAGAAGATGAAGACGATGATGATGTAGATGAGGTGAAGGATGAAGATGGCAATGAGGATGAAGATGATGAAAATTGTGGTTTTGTTTGGGTATCAGTGAAATCTTCAAAAACTAGAAGAAATTTCGAACGGGTCAATTTGTTGTCAATAATGGGTTCACCTACTCCCCGATAATCATCATTTAGTGTACGGCGATCCAGCATCATCTCAAGTGTACCTTTGGACGGGCTTGTAACACCACGAGAATGTGATGTCAACACTGTTAATCGACTATTTGAATCTTCAATGTAAGCTGCCGATGTCATTGGATAATAATTTGCAGCAACTCCAACATCAGGGACAAACTTGCGACGGAAAAATTGGTAACCATTTGAATCTGTATAAAATGTTGGATTATATTGCTTTGAACTTGAATCTAAATTGTCCAAGTCTGATGTTATCCTCATTATCAATTCACGATCTTTGAATTCTGAGTTAGCAATATTAAAAGAAAGATCAATCTCAAGGGCAGTTCCAAAGAGACCTTTGTCGTGGTACACACGAAAAGTTATGGTTATGCTATTAGAATGAGTGACAATGACTTCAGATACAATTTGACCCTTGATTAATCGGATAACAGGAAATCGATCATGGATATTCACAATATCATCATCGGCTGTTGGTTGAAAAAGGTAAGCTCCAGAATGAAAAGCTATAGATTTGTAGGCATGTAAACTAATATAGGTTGGATGAGTCCAAGAACCAGAAGAACTTTTGATTAGCTTTGGAAATCCTGTTGAATGGTCAAATAAAACGGTCAAATGAGGCGTATTAAGTTCAATATCACTTTTGAAAAGTTTAGGAAATTCAAAAATGCTGTGAAATCGTTTATCCCCTTTATCCTCCAATGATTCTGAAGCAATTTTTACACGCTTTTCATCAGATGCATCGCCCATGAGAAGATAGAGCTTAGACTTAGATTGAATATCTTGATCTTTGGGTAACATTGAAATGGTGTACGTTTTCAATGAGAGTGGAGGTAATCGGCTCATGAAAATTATCTCAAATTCTTTATCATCCAAATTAAGACTGTTATTCCAAACTGGATTGATTTGGAAGGGGATTGATGTCATTTGTTCTGCTTCATGTAACATGATAGCATCATAACGACATCTTATTGTGATGGGAACCAAAATCTCTCTTGGATGACTGTTAAATATAACAAGTTTTCGAGATGAATGATCAGGAACAGTGAGAGGAATATTGAGGATCGGTGAATCCCAGGCTGATTGCTGGACAGTGGGAAAAAGAATAGATGACTGGATTGTTTTCTTGGGACTCATAAGGTATTGTATTGAATGAGACATGATTTTGAAAGATTCGGTAATCGCCTGGTGAAGCAAAATTCCATAATCCTGCATAACAAATTCTTTAGATGTTCCTGTAATTGCATCATGATGTTGAAAGAGACCTAAATTTTGACGAGCTGTTGTTAAATATTTGTAGTCTTCTATAAATTTTTCAATGGACACTGAATCGTGCTTTTTTGAAGCAATATTTCGAGCTAATGAATATAATATTTCTGCACTTCGTAAATAATTTTCCAATGAACGAGAAAGTGATTTCCAAAAAGGTCTAGTTGTGTAATAACCAGTCCAGTATGATGGCCCAGCACCAGAGTAAATATCAGCATAAGGCATTAAATCTCCTACTAGTGACCAGTCAATTTTTTTACTTGGATTCCGATTACTTCTCAATGAAATCTCTTTAAAATAGTCATTTAATGTTCCAAAAGATATTTGTGCGCCATCAAATTTATCTGGATTGCTATTAATGTGGTCCATGAGGAGGCGAAAATTTTCACGTTGTTGGTCCCATTCAATGTCTTGGTCGTATCGAAAATCATCACCCAACGGTATAAGAGCAACATTATGAGAATAGAGTGAAGCAGTTCGCCCATATTGGTCTATTAATAATTTAGCTTTTGCAGCAACATTTTCGTTTGTGATTTGCTCGGATCGAGATTCAGAGACTTCACCAGCAATTTGACGAAAGTCAAATTGAAGACAAACATCATTCTCTGGACCACAGGAGTGCTTAATATTGTAAAGAGCGAATGGTGCGACATGACATAGGAGAGACCTCGTAGAAGATAATCGTGGCTGCGAAAAATCAATTGCTTGTTTCCACCAAAATTCGAGAGCTTGTTTTTCAGCTAATCTAGATCTCCATCCAAAATGAATCCGTTGAATATACATATTTCTAAGTCCTGATGCACTTAAAAATGCAGGATAAGTTCCACTGTGTCCGAAAGGATCGATAGACCAACTATTGTTTGGTGGTGAATCAAAATCGAGGTTAACTTTGAGCCATTGGTGACCTTCAATGAGCTGATCAATAATAGCAAAATAATGAGCAACAGCTTCATCAGGCATTACCCAGCTACCAGTTGTGATTTCCAGCTGTCCTCGAGATATTTGATCCTTTATCATTTGGCGTAGATTTGACGTGGGTGACAAATCTTTCCACCAACGAGCTAAATAAGAAATCTCAGTCCACATGAAAGTAAAGTCTCGATATTTGTCCAGCTTATCGACCATATTGTTAAGTATGCTTGAAGTTGTTGTTAAATAATAGTTTTCAAATGTTTTTAGCCAGCCAGGATCATTGTGAGAATGGGGTAGAATCAGTACTTTGAGCGGGTCGCTTGAAGAGTCCTCTTTACGTTTGAGATATCTGTTCTCGAAGGTTTGATTCCAATAGAGATGTAAGGTAGGCTTGAAATTGAGATTCTCATATTGCTCATTGGTTACGACTACTTTATCATTGAAAAGTTTCTCTTGGTTGATTGTAATACATCCTAAAGGAAGTAAAAGCAAAAGCGATAATTAATATTGGTGAGACATAACAATAACTAGATTTTAATTGTTTGGAGCAATCATCAAGCCAACAAGCTTGTAAGTTAATCATCAGCAAGAAAGAATATTATTGCAAAATTAAGCTTATGTGTACGAAACAAACAATAAAAGATACAAATTATCTAGTAATTTTCCTATTTATTTGGTATAATATTCAATGAGATGAATATAAAAAAGCTGTGATTTTAGATCATTCAGCTGGATAAATTTATCAATACTTATAAATTTGTCACGTTTAATCAAAATAAACTAATAGAAATGAATGGATGCTAGAACAAATAAATGATGAATGCGAAAATGAAAGGGAAATAATCCGAAATAATGATTGCTCGCTCATTGAAAAACATACCTTGAATTAGCGAAAAATTGGTACTTTGGACTTCATTGATCGGGTTTAACGTAGTCTCCTTAATGAAATAATCATTTTTAAACTCACTGGCAGTTTGATGGTGAGAAGGAAGTGGAGATGGCTTATAATCAATGTAACTTCTCAGATGATTAGGAACTGGACCAGTGCCCAAGTTGGAGTATAAGCCAATGAGAAGACATATTATTACAACTGAAAGTAGGAAAAGAAATTTCACTTTAAACCTTTTCATTAGCTTGATTAATTCCATTTGACTATTCTTATGATTGAGCAGCAAACCGTAGTTTCGGTTTCAAGGTGTCAGGTTAAAGAGCACATTCAAAGGTAAATAATGTACCCAGTTTTTCATTTCAATGGACCAAGATTTAGATTTTGAAGATTAAATTTGATCGCTGTAAGATAATATGGCCAGTTGATGAAAAAAGTATAGTATAGTAGAGAAACAAAAGTAAACAAAAGGACTATTTAAAATAAATTTTGCTTTGCTAATCACACAAGAGCCTGTCATTTGTGTAACGTTATCTGTGGTATTGTATGGGAGTAGAATTCTAGAAAATCCAGCATAGAGAATATTAATGATTGTAGTAATCACAAGATAATGAAGAATAGAAAGTAAAGATGTCACTTAATTACATCAATCATGTACATAAATTCCTTGGTTAACAATAGAGAAAGCATGGAAGGATTTACTAGCAAAAACACAAATCAGGATGAAAGGGTACCACAATATTTTACTGATAATGTGATGATGATTGTGAACTGTAATGCTGAACATTGAAACCAGAACAGTTGATTAACTAAGAAGCAACATGATTACAAGATTAAATGAATATTTGGATAAAGAGATTGCAGTAAAGAGCCAGGAAAGCTCAACACAACATCCCTAAAAGGAAATAAAAAAAGTATAAACAAAAAAGCTCCTTTTTTCTTTCTCCTTTCACATTCAAGTTATTGTTTTGATCTTACTGTAGCTCTTCAAAGTTACTGTTGTTAATGTTGTTTGACAGGTTGAAAAGCCGAAATAGGAAGTCAACATTCAATAGAGGTGGAGGAGGAGGAGGTGGTAGTGGTAGTTGTAATGGAGGTGGAGGCTAAATAGAAAGAGTGTCCCAGAGTCCGTCAGCTCACTCTTTCTCATGCTAAGCTGAAGCTTGTTTAGTAGAGTTGGGCGAATCCATTTACCAGTAACTCGATTCGAGGGTAAGTCTATACAAAACCTCTTGAGCTGACTTCTTATCTCTTCAAGTCTCAGCTAGCTAAGTCGATATTCACGCTGATCAGCCTAGGTCAAAGGGTCTTTGGGCCATCAAGGCTCTTGGTAAGAGTTGCAAATATGATTACTAACCATTGATTAGTAACCATAGTAATCATAAGGTCCATAACTTACGAGTTATTGATTGAACATGGAAGTGTAAACATAATTTTTTAATCAATTCTGTAGATGATTGCCTGTTAATTTCAACTCTAGTTATTGACCACTAACCAAAATATTGCTATTAGAAAGTAGGGATTAATCCTTGTCTTACAATCATTTTTCATTTTTTATCCTGAACACTTCAAATCATTACCATAAGCAATTAATTGTCATGTTAAACTGCTATAATCAAAGTATACATTACAATAATTACATTAAATTAGATAACGCTCTTATTATGAATATATTGCATAAAAAACGCGGAGGCATGATGTATATCATAAAAATTAGTAAACTTTAAATTGAATCTTTTTTTATTTTTGTGAATTAGTAATACTGGAGTGTGAATTGAATTAATATTAGTTGATAGGAAGCATAATCAAATAATTGTTCTTCCAAATTCCTCAAAAACCACAACCTAATCAATTCAATCAAGTGAAACATACGAGTAATCATGAGAGAACAACTGAAGTTAAAATACCCATATAGGCAAATAAAGGATAATTACGACAATGTAAGTTTTAAAGTCGAAATGAAAAAATATCAATCGTCTTAAAGCGTTTCCAGACGATCAGAAAATAGTTTGTAGACTTCTAAATGGCTTGGAATATTAGCATCAAAACAAAGTCCATAAAGAATGAAAGGAAGTAAGCATGTATTGGCTGTCGTGAACAATTGCAGTCTTCAGCTAACAAGACTGTCGCTTAGATGTGCCAAGATTGTCGCATAATCAAGTCAAAGTACATGTCATCGTCGATGGATGCACTTATTCCAGCACAATAGTCAATGAACTCTTCCTTGGTAACCTTTAAGATACAAAGATGAAATTATAACAAAATAAAGTTTACATTCATATCATTCAGTCACATATCATTAAGTGACTATCAAAAAGTCTAATTGAAAATACAAAATACTTACGATGCCATTAGTTGCACCATTCTCTTCGAATTTATTTATGAAAGTATTCAAGATTTCTTCTTCAGATAAAGCGCCATTTTGATATTCAGGGTCGCTTTGGATATTATATTTGTGTTTAAGATCTTCAATGGTTACATTACCATCTTCATTAGAGTCAAGTTTAGCAAATGCTTTTTCAATCAATGATATACGATTTTGACTCATCGGGGGCTAATAAATTAAAAAGATAAAAATATTTGAATTTGTTAAATTATTCTACGAAATATAATCTTCTCACGCAGAAAAAATTCGCTTGTGAAGAAATTAATAAACATGCATATGAGACACATTCAACTAACCCTGATAGCTCGCAAGAACTCGTTGTAATCTAGTGACCCGTTACCATCTCGGTCAAATTTGGTGTATAGATGTGAAACCTCATCATTTGTTAGATAAACGCCAAATTCTTGAATCCCTTGAGCAAACTCGTCTAAAGTTAATGACCTGTTCCCTTCAATATCCATTCGACGGAAAGTTCTGCAAAAAAGAAAGAAGAAAAGTTAATATTTTAAATACGAATTGATAACTATGAACAACAATTATAAGAAACTTACTTTCCAAAGCCCAAAATTCCGCAAGTACCACGTTTTAAGCATGCATATCGCAGCTTCTCGACTGGATCGGTTGCTTTATCCAACATTTTTCCAGCCTTTTCAGCCATTAACATTTCGTTTCGAGATGGTCCAGACATTGGTCGATGAGCCATTTTTACACTAGATAAGTCTAACAGAACAGATTATACAATATTATGAAAGATTTAGATTCAACTGAAAAACATGAGACGCACTGCAAAAGTATATATGACTCCTCCTAAATAGGGACCATTTAATAAATCAGGAGAGATACAGGGTATAACTAAAAACTCGTGGAGATAAAAGGAATTGAGATTAAAGTCTAGTTTGGTTATTACAGTGACCAGTCTGTATACAGGGTGCAACTAAAGTTCGTGTAGGAGGCAAAAAAATATTCCCCCCTCCGTAGAAACCAATTTTCATTTGTTTTGATTTCTCGTTTGAAAAACTGATTTCTTCTCATGAGCCCTCCTACCTACACGAACTTTAGTTACACCCTGTAATCAGTAACTGTGGCTCCTCCATCCCCAGTTACAAATAACCGGTTACATTGAGAGGGAAATTTGAAAAGAAAGTAGACAAAGTAAGGAATATATTTTCAAATATATTATTAGATGGCGCTGATGCAAGATGAAATGACATTTTTTATTTTTGAATTTGCCGATAATAAATTCGTAACCAGCAAGTAACCGATTATATTTTGGTTATACTAACCAAACGTATTTCACCTTAAAGCACCACAACCAAGAACCTCTTTTAATGCTCCTATTAACTTCTTATCTCTCCTCTCCTGTCTATAGCTCTCATTGTCATGATACCACATCTTTTCTTTACCAAGCTTATTTTTGCGAAAACAGCTATCTCTTTGAAACCAGATTTGATCCCATTCTCTAATCCATTCATATTTGGAACTAAAACAGGATAACTCACATCATGTTTCTTTTCAATTTGACTGTACACTTGTTTATTATTAGCCATTTCGGGTACCCATCTAGGTGAGACAAATGAAGTAAATTCAATCACCTTGAAACCACAATTGTTCAATCTGTTGATTAATTCCACTTTTGTAGATGTTTCGTTCACTCTTTTTTTCATTCTGTAGTCCATCTCGAGGTGCAACCTAAACAACTTTGACTGGAGAGTGGTAAAGCCAGTTTCATGGACGATATTTGCCAGAGATCAACAAATGATAAACCAGATCTAATTGTTTGAAAACCGGTAAGATAAGTTTGGGCGACCCTTTGTATTTGAAAAGTGATTTGGAAAAACTTCATGGTGTGATGTTGATTCAAACAATCTTGATCAACAACAGTCAACAATAGGAGGTAAATGTGAATACAATTCATTGGAAAAGCTCAGCGGAATGACCTCTCAGCGCCAAGTTCCTATTTTCAACTTTTTTTCTTGATGTTGATGTTGATTGACCTTGTTGTTTTATCGACTAGCATAAATCAAAAGTTAATTTGAAGAGCCCACTTATCTTCCCATCAAATTGCATTATAATCATCTTCATTCTCTCTATTGTTTTCAACCGATGGACCGATTATGAAATTGAAAAAGGCAGAACTTGTTTCAACTTCAATATAGATTAGCAATATCATACTCCAATTTTTTGAGGAACTCATTTTGCTTGAGTTGATTTGATTTTTTACCCTCTTTCACCTTGCAATTTTAGATGAACAAATGCATCAAATATTCATAGTCTTTCTGTTACTGACTGTTGTGAGATTTAAATCTCATTTACAAACTGATTTCAAGACTTTTATTGATCAAACAATCATTGACGCATATCGTTGTGCGGTACTATTAAGAAAGTACGGCATAATAAGCGCCTTACATATAATGTTATCGAGTCAATGTCAAAAAAGGAAGTCAAAGAAGTTTGCTCATACAATCAAACGAAAAATTTGAACCTAAATTCTTCCTCGTCTCTAGATTCAACTCCAAGATCTTCCCAAACATCATCGATCTTTCGGGGATCTCTTGCCATTGTTTTGGTGGCAAGCTTCAAATGTTTCAAAGCTGTTTCCAATCCTTTCTGCTGGAATGCAAGATTGAACCAAGGATTTGATAAAGACTTCCAGTGTGAACCGATGGTAACGTAACCATGTCTAGGGATGTAAGAAACATTGTTAGCTACAAATCGACCATTGGCGAAGAAACCAGTTGATTTGTCAGTTGAATACCATTCATTGTAAGAGGCTTGAGAGTAGACACCACAACATTTTCAACTGTTTACAAGCAATGTCGACTAAACACATCTCTATGATGGCTTTCTTGATTTTGAGTGACAATGTTTCGTCCATTTTATCAACTTCGACCCATTCAAAATCTCTGGTCACAGTATGATGTCCAGTGAATCAGTCGATTCTCTGATCTTTATGTAAATAAGTACCATTTATCATTGTATTACATTGTGCAACATATTTTGAGAGGTTGACTTTCAACTTTTCAACATGATGATAGTGTTGTAAAGATTGGTAATTCTTCTGAAATTCCCAAAATCATGTTTACAAAGTAATCAACTTAGTGAAATAAATCGCAGTTTACATATCATTTTCTGGTTCAACTCAACTAACCTTGACTTGATAGACCAGATGAAACTTGGAATTCTTGTCTACCGAGAAATCAATAAAACCAGATAAACAGGAACAGGTAAAACGCAAATTTTAACGCACAGAACAGATTTACATGATTTTTGTTTCCTTTTGACTTCATATTAATTTCAATTTATCACTGAACCATTATATTTCACAGGATCTACAAAAAGGAAAAAGTAAAAATGAAAGTTAAATCTAATAGATAAACTAGGGTAAGTAAACCAGTCGATTCTGTGCTTTAACTGTGGAAAGATTGTTAGCATATTGTATTACAATGTACATTTGTTAGTCGATTGTCGTCCATGCCCTACAGGAATAAACTACATTTTTACGGCAGAAGCGTAACAAACAAGTAAAAATCAATAACCATCACATCTCTCTCATCTCTCATCACACATTGTGTTCATAAATTATTGATACAAACCTTTTTTGCCCGGCGTAGTCTGAGCGAGCATTTAGATGTTAATTGTAGATAAAAATCTTTATCTACAGTAGACCCTCTAAAATTGTCATTAGCATTTTGGCTATTTTCTCGTGGAAATGGTTGCCAGAGAGGTTCAGTAATTTCAATACAGAATTTCAAATCATATTGTTAGCGTTTACATTGGTACGAAGATAGATGTGCGGGTCATTATTTAAACCTATCAATTAGACTACACTGGTTCCTTCAAGCTACACACTCAAATATTTAACTGTGACTTGAATTACAAAGAAAAAAATGCAGTTTGTTGAATGAATAAGGACTGATTTTGTCTGTAAGTATTAGTTAGTCAACCCAGAAACATGAATAATAATCTGTTTACTACATTTAACCTTCAATTTAGAGTCTGGTTCCTATGAGATTTTATTTATACCACATTTTTTATCACATTTACTCCATTTTTGAATGAACAGAAGTTCGCTTCACTCAGACTAATTATGAAAAAGAATTGTTTACAAGAATTTTCTGATTGCCAGTAAATGGTTATCAGAAGAATAAGTAGCAGTCATGCTCGAAAACAATTGACAGTTTTAATATAATCAACACAAATAAAAACAACTACTTTGATGGCTTCAACAATAACAGCGGTGATGATAATGATATGAACAAAGAGCGAGTTCAACTATTCATGGCTACCGTTGATTGACAGAGTGTATTAGATTAATCTGTGAACACAAATTGAAAAAATAAACTTTTTCTAATTTCTCGTCTGTCTAAAACATAAACAAAATGTTGATGCCATTAACAATAAAATCAAATCCCAATAATATCGATCCTTGGATCTTTTACTTTACCATCCATTAGCTGTGAGCCAATAGTAACTCTTTAAATTCACCTTACACATCATCGAGACAAACAAAGACCAACGACATTTTCCCTTTGTTTTTCATCCTTATCTTACTTTTTCATCAATATTTATTTCTTTTGTCCTTGTTAAGCCTCTCTTTTTCCATCTATTGCATGTGCGTTAGTCACTTTACGTTTCTTCTTTCATGAAATACAATTACATTGAGTTTTACCATAATCTTAAACGTTCAACAAATTCCTTTCCTTTTGTCTACTCTTCTTCTGCAACAAACCTTGACTTGTTAGACCAGACTTGAAAGTTTTCAACAAAACAATCAACCAGTTACAAAGATTCAAAACCAAGAAACCAAATTCTTAGCCTTCAAAACCGGTGTACTTTTTTTTCGGATTTTCTCATCGTTTGGTTTTCTTTTCTATTAAACCTGAATACATTACTGAACCACTCCGTTTCACCGGATTTGAAAGAAAAAGTGAGTAGGTAAGTGAAAACAGGGAGATACCAAAAAATAAGAATTGAATAAATAGAAATTCAGTTCATTTTTCATTTGCTGGTAAACAATACATTCTACATTCACCAGTTTCATTCGTAACAACACGTTCTTCAATCATTTTAATCTTGTTCTTTTCACCTGATAACTTCCATCATAAATTTTAATTTTAACATCAACAGTAAATTCTAGGTAAGTTCCATAATCATTAAATTATATAGTTGCTTGATTTAACTATTGTTTACAATATGTAAGCTAATAAAGGGAAGAAAGCTCAACGCTGAATGAGCATTATTGGCCAGTGACAACAGCAAAAAAAAGATGAAAAGGCTGAAATAGACTTAATAGATAAAGTTCATTCTAGTATATTTCTAGATATTTCATTCGAGTGTTAATAGATAAACACTAGAATGAAGTTTTAATTTTTGATTGTATAAATTGCTGTTGAATTTGAAATCAATTCCATCTTTTTTTGCTGTTATAGCTGATCAATAGTGCAATTGTGTTGAGCTTTCTGTCGTTTCTGGATAGACATCATTAAGCTATGCTATACTTTGCAACTTTCTCGCAATTAATATTTGATTCAACATATTCATTGATTTATTTAGTGACATTATCTGTTACTTTACAGTAATATAAGTATAGTTTATTACTTCGTTAAGATATTTAAATTTTAATGTTTTCAATTGATTCAATTCTTTCTATTTGATGTTGCAAAAGACTTTATTATTTTTAAAACTATTGATTGACCTAGATCAAATGTGACTCTTTCGTTTATTTTTATTGTGTAAATTTTGAGGCAACACAAAAAACAATTCATCTCTATCTATCATCTTCATTCAAACTTCATTCAGCGTAGAAAACAAAAATAATAAATTCGTTTCCACAAAAGGCGTTGCCATGTTATTTTAATTCGATAGTTTTCATCATCATGCCTGAACATGATTAATGAATTAAACTCAAGGATTTTATCAGTGTTATACAGTCTTTATACACTTATTTTGACATAAACAAGACTTGTCTGGCTTTCAAGAAAACTCGTGGACCCAGAATACTCGACAATGCTCATATCCCTGTCTGGTATTCAGGATGTTAGCAAGAAAATAGTCTCTGAAATTCTACAGATGCCCTCTGAATTCCTCATTTTTGTTATCTTTGCGCATTGAAAACTTTGGTTGAAAAATACAGTCAGTCATAAAAGATTATGTAAGTAGTGGAATTAGAGAAGACAAAATCTTAATATTATGTTAGATTGTTAATAATTCTGGCCAATTTGATTGTCATATCTTTCATAAATGAGTGACTAAATTATTAGTCTGAGTGGAGCAAAGAAAGCACAAGAAAGCCTGATTTGCCTGATTTAATCGACATTTAATCGATAATAATCGTAATCTTGCTTGAATTTAATGCTCGTCCAGACTACTACGTTAATAGCTGACTTTTGATTACAAAATCCATGCTAATAGTAATAATTACGTTAACTCGAGCTTTCAGCCATTTACGGTCGTTTAAAATACTAATTCATTGCAGCATTTTAACAAACAAGAACAGACCAGATTTGCAATGATTTTATTACATTCTTTCCACACTTACAAGACTTATTGTACTCATGTTTCTTATTTAATTCTTCATCTAATCTCCTTTTTGGTTTATCTAGCAGTAAAAATGGCTCATCGACCAATGTCTGGACAATCTCGAAACGAAATGTTAATGGCTGAAAAGGCTGGACGAATGTTGGATAAAGCAACCGATCCAGTTGAGAAGCTGCGATATGCATGCTTAAAACGTGGTGCATCTGGAATTTTGGGATTTGGAAAGTAAGTTTCTCATAAATTAAATATTAACGTATTTGAAATATTAACCTTTTCTCTTTTTTGTTGCAGAATTTTCCGTCGAATGGATAATGATGGAAACAGAACATTAAGTTTAGACGAATTTGCTCAAGGTATTCAAGAATGTGGTGTATATCTAACAAATGATGAGGTTTCACAGCTATATACCAAATTCGACCGAGATGGTAACGGATCATTAGATTACAACGAGTTCTTGCGATCTATCAGGGTTAGTTGAATGCGTCTCTTATGCATGTTTATTAATTTTTTTCACAAAAGCTTTTTTTCTTTGTGAGAAGATTATATTTCGTAGAATAATTTAACAAATTCAAATATTTTTATCTTTTTAATTTATTAGCCCCCCATGAGTCAAAATCGTATATCATTGATTGAAAAAGCATTTGCTAAACTTGACTCTAATGAAGATGGTAATGTAACCATTGAAGATCTTAAACACAAATATAATGTCCGAAGTCACCCTGAATATCAAAATGGATCTTTATCTGAAGAAGAACTCTTGACTACTTTCCTGAATAAATTCGAAGAGAATGGTGCAACTGATGGCATCGTAAGTATTTTATATTTTTAATCAGTCATTTTGATCGTTACCTAATGATATGAATGTTAACTTATTTTATTTCAATTTCATCTTTGTATCTTTAAGGTTACTAAGGAAGAGTTTATTGACTATTATGCTGGAGTAAGTGCATCCATCGATGATGACATGTACTTTGACTTGGTTATGCGACAAGCTTGGCACATTTAAGCGACATTCTCGTTAGTTGAGGACTGCAATTGTTCACGACAGCCAATACATACTAACTCTTTCACTCTTTATGGACTTTGTTCTGATGTTAATGTTCTAAGCCATTTGGAAGTCCACAGACTACTTTCTGACTGCCTACGAAAACTTTAAAACGATTGATATAAATTTTCTTCGTACTTAAAGCTTATGCTATCGTAATGATCATTGATTTTGGCTAATTTGGGAATTCTACATCCAGTTTAATCCAAAATTATTCTTAAATGGATCTAAATAGAAAAACTTCCTTATGTCGCAAATAAATATGATTTGAATTAATATGTCTTTTTTATTTCATTCAAACGAAATCATTTTGTTCAGGTAAAATTATTGAAACTCCGCTACTATGCGATTGTATAATAAAAATTGATAGTTGCGTGCATTCTTATTTGGATAGTTTGTAATGCAATAATGCGACAATTGAAGAGGTTTTCTGTGCATTTAAAAAAGTGATTTGAAGATAAATTTACGATGAATAATCAAAAAAGACTAATCAATCATCATGATGGATAATACAACAG
This sequence comes from Tetranychus urticae, assembly GCF_000239435.1. Next base: position 321,947 of record NW_015449968.1, read on the forward strand.
ATCTTTTTAGTATTTTGTGGCATATTTTTTAATATTCAAATGAAAAAATCGATAAAAGAATACAATTGTTGAAAAAATAGTAATTTGTGTTTGAAATTTTAATATTTCTTATCAATTCAAATGTTGCGCTTCAATAAGAAAACCAATCTCTTTTTTGTTCAACCACAACAATCAACTTTCATTCAATTTACTGTTATGATTATTTAACTGTGCTTTTAATCTGTTTTCAATTGTTCAAATTTTATAACTTTTTTATCTATTTGTTGAATTAACTAATAATTAATTATCTTTATTATGTTAGATTTGTTTGGTAATGTGTTTGGAAGAAGCAAACGAACTGTTCAAGGATCAAACTCTGATAAAGCTGAAGGCTCAAGTGATGATGTTGATAAAAATATGATTGCTTCTACAGTCAACCCAATATACCCGAGATTCCCTGGTAATTTTAATCCATCGGTGAGTTAAAAAGGTCTTCGAAGTTATTATTGAGCTAATCTCATCATGAATTTTGTTTTGTTTATAGAATGGGCCAGATCTTAAGGCATCAGTACGAACTAAAACAATGGAAAGGCAATTATCATCCAATTACTCTCCAATAGATGGAATACCATTTGTTAATGGGCCTACATTAAAGTCAAGCTATGGTGGGATCAATCAATCCATAAATTTAGACGATTGTTTCCATACAATAGATAAAATCGGAGTTTTCTTGAGTACACCATCTTTATCTAATTGCGATTTATACCTTGAAAAGCAATTTCTAGTGCAATATCAGTGATGCATTACATTTTAATCTCAGTCAATATTTTAATATTTTGAAATATTTATTGATAATGTTAGCCATGTCAATTAGTATTGACCCATATTTATGATTGTTATATATTAAAATTTTATCATCAACTTTTTTTATTTTACGATCTTACAACTGCTCAAATTTTAAACTCAAATATCTGAGGAACACTCAACTCACACGGAAAACCCTCGACAGTTTTTCATGGCTCAACTTGCTCTATCAATCAACACTAATCGTATTCAAATCGGTTCCAGGCATTACGATTAGTTGCCTTGTTAGTCATACCTCAACACCTTCAAAAATCTAAATAAACTACTGTAATGTCAAACCTCTAATAATGTCACTTCGTGGGATTAGCATTTTGGCTATTTTTCAATAATATTTAGGTGGAATAACCTTTCTACGAATCTTATTTTACAGAAAAAAATTATAAAACAATTTTGTAGTTTTAATTAGACAATGAAATAAATTGAATTAAAAAGATAGAGTCCTCTCAACATTTCTTCAATAAAAAAACTGAATTAAACTAAATTGTTTATTTCGTTGCCATGATTCTGTGACAGTTGTGTGACATTATTAGAGATTTGACAGAACTAATTCATTCCATACTAATGACAGTAATAATTGTAACTGTTAACAAATCAAGTCGATAACAACAAAAAGACAGATATTAAGGGCAACAACGTTACAAATATCAAACCAGTCGGATCGCAATTGCAAGAAATTTACAAGAAATGATGATTTAGCTCTTTGTAATTGCATAAAGATTAAGTTTTACCAATTGGTGTATTTGATGATAGTGATTTTAGCTCACGAAATAATGTAAAATGATCTGGTCATTTGAAGTTAACCCATTGAAAAGCTGAATTTCAAATTAATTTTGTAGCAAATTAAAATTACGAACTACTTGGGCCTACCATTTCAGAAGTATCTCACGTGATCTCACCACAGAAAAAGAAGAAGCAATGAGAAAAAAAATTATGATTAACATTCATCATTTCAATCATCGTATGATTACTACTTGAGTTTCAGATTCATTATCTTTTCTCTGACATTCGCATTTTTCCCTCCACTTAACGTTAATTGTTGCGTAGACAATTTTAAATCGGTTGACAACAAATGTTTAGTAGATTAATCATGAAATGAAAAATATTTTAGTAAATTTGCATGAACCTTCTAATTAATGTTGAACTTTTGAGAAGAGAAAATTGAAAATTTTCTAAAAAGCTTCATTTTTTAAAAATTACATTAACTTCAGATGTTGAAACCCGGTTTAACACCGGGATGATCAGAAGATTGTCAAGGTTTTCAATCGCTTTTCCTGATGTATCTCTTCATGAAAGATTGAATACTTGTTACAGGATTGTTAATTTGTATCTTTTCAAACAAATAAATGTTAGCTACAAATGCTTTGTTGAAATTGAAATTTCAGAAACTCATAAATGTCAAATTTGAATCTAATTGTATGCTTACCTCTGAGTGTTAAAAATCAAAATTTTGGGAAATGGGAAGCATATTTGACACAAATGATTAACCATGGCTAAATTTATTTTGAAAGAGTACGGAATTTGCGATCAAGAAATGATGGTTGACCAGAATTTTAATGTTCAAAGTTTTCCTTCATCACTAACATGGGTTTCAAGTGCTTTGGTTTAGTCAAAAATGCTGTTTATCATTCAATTTGTCAGCAAATTATCCCATTACGGACTAATTATTAATAGTTTTGATAATGTTAAATACTCATAGATTTTCCAACTTTTGCTGTTAAATGCAAAATATTTGTTGCTATAATACAATTGAATAAAGATGTTGAGTTAAAGTGATTATTTAGCAATGATACTATCTGCTATCCAATTCAACAGGCAAAATGTTCAGTAATTAAGAATCGCGATTCAAGTAAATTAAAGATGGATAGAGATAATAAGAGTGAGAAAAATGCTGAGTTGACCATCATCAACAGTAAATGATTCAATTAACATCAACTGAACAAGATGATTTGATTGATTGAGATAAGGTCAGAGGAGTATAAAAGGTTGATGTTTGAGGAAAGAAACTTCAGTCTTCTCCTTTTGGAACAATACGATTGGAGAAAAGCAAAATGAAGATTTGTCTTAGTATTTTGGCACTTCTTGTCGTCTCAGCTTGCGCTGTTGAACTCAAGCCCAAACCTTTAGGTAAGTTTCCCATTCATATCAATGTTTTAATTTGTATCTTGACCCATTCTCATCATTTTTTCTGGTTTTTTATTTTCTTCCCATTCTCAGATTACGAGCTTAACAAAAAGTATGTCTACGAATACACTGGAAACGTTCTTACTGGAATCCCATCCAGTTCCAGCCTCTACTCTGGTACTCAATTGAAGGCTAATGTTGCCATTTCCCACTCCAACGACCGAACCGACTTGTACACATTGAAGTTAGACAATGTTACTTTCGCATCACTTATTGATGAGGTTACCGAACCAGCAAAGGCCAACTTTGCTCGTTGGGAAGCTGTTGAACAGAAAAACCAAGAACTCTTGGAACTTACTGTTCAATACCAAGTCAACAAAGAGACCCAGCGATTGGAGTACATTGAGGTTCACCAAATGGATGTTCCTTGGTCACTCAACATCAAGAAAGCCATCATCGAGATGTTCTTGGTCGACATTGCTGGTAAACAGTTGAAGTTGGCTCCTGGTTACGAACACGGTCTTACTAAACACTCTCAAGATGAGGTTCATCATGCTTTTGATGTCTACGAACCAACCCTCAAGGGTGAATGTGAAACCATGTACCAAGTCATCAACGCCTTACCTGAAAACGTCAATGGTTTACCTGGAAGTGAACAATTCTACTGGAAGGTCATCAAGACCCGAAACTACCAAAACTGTACCACCACTCCTCGATTGACCCAACACAACTGGGAACGAAAGGGATGTGTTGAATACTGCAAACAAGCTTTGATTGTTGGTCTCACCAAGATGAACAACTATTACTCAGCTGAGAAGTCTCAATGCAACTGCAATGATATTGAAATCGAGCCTCTTGACCAACAATTGACCAGCACTTACTCCATTGAATGTATGGAAAACCCCTACATTTTGAGCGCTGAAAGCAACGGTAAAGTTACCTTCGACAACCATGGTACTCGATTCGTTACCTACACCAACCAAACCCTTAAATTTGTCCGAATTCATGGTGGTATCATTGATCCAATCAACACCAACTACGCTATTCGAGCTCAAAACTTGACCTTCTCTCTTTACCCATACTTGGGTTCAGTTGCCTATGTTTTCAACCACGAAATCCCAGTCTACAACCTTTTGGTTCCATCAGGATCTCAATCAACTTTACTCGATACTACCGTTGAATTGTTGAACCGAGTTGCTGAAACTGTCATCGAAGGTGATTACAAGAACCAAAAGAAGGTCGCTAGTCTTATGCAGAAGGTTGTTTCCCGATTGGCTCATCTTGACTCAGAGCACATCATGAGAATCTTCAGCGACTACTGTATCGTCCCAGAAGCTAAGCTCTACACCAACACCTTGGAATCAGTCCGAAGACAATTGTTCCTCGATGCTGTTTCTCACGTTGGAACACAAAATGTTTCAATCTGGCTTGAACAAGTTCTCGGCTGGAACTCCAATGGATTATCTCCAATTGAAGTCCGACAAATTGTCGAAACTTTACCCCTCAACGTTTACGCTCCAACCACCCAATTGATTGAGTTATTGGAGAAGAAGATCAATGGTTACTTCCAAGAAGAAGATTGGGATTCCCTCTCTGCTTTTGTCATCGCTTATGGTAAACTCATTGCCAAGGCTTGTCCAAACCCAGAAGTCTACCCTGAATCTGACAACGAAATCACCATCGATGAAAGTCGAGTTCGAGTAAACAACTGGTGGATTCCAGAGGACCAAAAATGCACTGCCCAACAAACCCTCCAATACATCAAGGCTTTGAGCGCAAAACTCATGTCTGCTAAATCTGTTCGCGGTAAACTTTTGATTGCTCAAGCTTTGGCTCACACTGGCAAAGTTGCAGCTCTTGAAGAGCTCGAATCTTACGTCAAGGGTGAACTCAAGACTCAAATTTCTGATGTTTCTGACCGAACCTTCTTCCGAACCTCAGTCATCTACTCTCTTCACCACATGATTTCCGTTGCACCTAAACGAATCCGATCCCTCGTTTTACCCGTCTTCAACAAAAAGACCGAATCCTATGAATTAAGATTGGCTGCTTTCACCGTTCTCATGTCTGCTGGACCTAAAAGACACGAACTTGACTCAGTTGCTGTTTCACTCCGAAACGAAACCAACCATCAAGTTATCACCATGGTTCGATCTATCTTGGAAGAAACTGCTAACCTCACCCAAGCTTGCCACCAACCCTTAGCTCAAGCTGCCCGTGAAATCGTTGCTACTCTTCCCGAAGTCAACCTCGATGGTGTCTACTCTCAAGCTTCATACAATGAATGGTTCTCAACCGACAAATCAACTGGTTTCTTCGCCAATGGTCAATTCGTTGCCAACAACATCACCATTGTCCCAAGACACGGTTACCTTTCCCTCGGTTCCCACTGGAAGTCTCTCTCAAACCCATGGTTCACTGTTGCTTTCCAACAAAAAGGATTGGAAACCGCTTTGAAACAAATCTTGAACCCTGCTTCAGGTTCCTATGCCGTTGACCCCAAAACCATCGATGAACTCTGGAAAGACCGTAGTGTCAACCCCCGAGTTGAAGATGAATTCATGCTCAAATTGTTCGTTCGAGTTTATGAACAAACTTCTCTCTTCACCATGGACAAATACACTTTGCAAAACGCTTACGATCAATTCGTTCGAGTTATGCTTAAGTTTGTTAATGCTGCTTCTAATGATCGAGTTGACTTCAACTGGGTTCGATTCTACATGCCATCAACTTACACCGATGTTGTCCCAAGCGCCGTTGGTTTACCCATTCTTGCCACCAAACAAAACCGACAAATCGTTTCACTTCGATTGACCAAATCCGAATTCGAATCTAAGCCAATCTCTGAAATTACTACTGGCAGTATCACCTTCAAGGTTACTCCACAAGTTTTCTCATCATCACTCTTGTCTCTCGCCGTATTCAACCAAGGACTTAAGTCCAAGACCCATTATGGAGTTTACACCAACAAAGACTTCAACGTCTATGTTCCTGTTAGCTTCAGCTTCGGATGGGACTTCAACACCCGATTGTACACATACGCAATCAAGCCTGCCTTTGAACAAACCAACTTCCTTCAATCAAACGCCAACTATGCTTTCATCATTCCAAGCTACATTGGAACAACTAAAGTACGAGCCATCACTAAGGAAATCCAATCTTTGGTACCTGCTTACAACCACCCTCTTGTCCAATTCAAGAGCCGTGAATTAGGCATGAACTTGAACCTTGGCTTATCCACTGAACGACCCTGGTTCATTGACTTAACCGAGATTCCATGCGAAGGAACCGTTGCCTGGCTTTTGGAGAAATACAATGAAATGAACCAATTCAACAACAACATCAACTTGACTCTTGTTCAAAACGAGGAATACCCAGCATCTGGTTTTGTTGGTTCATTCAGATATGAACAAGACATTGATGGTGAATACGTTGCTATTGGTGAAACTAACCCATCAGAAGAAACTAATGCACGAAGAATCGTCCAAGATTTGATCCAACGATACCCATCCGAAATCAACAACCCTGCATTCTTTGCTCGATCCATCGAATTCTACCTCGCTACTTTCGGACACCCAGAACCCACCGAATTCAACTCAACCCTTACTTTAGGAACTGCTATTGACAACCATGCCTATTGGTTCAGATTCAACTCAACCTTAGACAACAAAAACGAAGATTTGTGGACCCGAGTTGCTCGAAAAGCTATCATTGATGGTAAAGTAGAACGACCAGTTATCCCAAGCGATCTTTTATGGAGAAACCCTGAAAAATTCATCGGTAACTACATCGCCAACATTGCATGGGCCAGTAATGTTCGATCAGAACAACCCGACTCTAACATCTTGGTTAAAGGTGAACTCCGACGATCACCACGAGACCCAGTTATTCCTGAAATGGAACGAGAATCATGGTTCCACAAACAATGCAAAAAGGACATCAAGAACGGTAATGCCACCAACCACGCCTGTGAACGAGTTATCGCTGAACAAGCATACTTCAATGTTGTCACCGGAAAGATTGAATTCCGAGAAGTCCAAGAACCTGTCCGAGAATCAATCCGAAAGGTCTACTCTGAACTTAAACGATCCCTCATGTACTACTGGAAGCCATGGTCAAACATCTCATCTGAGAGATTCGAAGGTGAACAAGATGTTGTAACCTTTGCTGCCTCTTACTCCAACATCATCTACAAACGACCAGTAATCAATTTCTTCGTTCAAACCCCAACTGAAAAGGTTAACTTCACCAAGATCTTTGTTCCAGTTGCACTTTTCCCCACAATGCACCCAATCAACTACCTTAAAGCTTCACCAATGCCAAAAGACCAAACTTGTACTCTCATGAAGGATTCCATCCGAACCTTTGACAATGTCACTTACCGAACCTGGTTGGACGAATGTGAATTCATTGCTTCAATGGATTGCTCACAAAGCCAAAAGTTCGCTGTCACCGTTAAAGGACAAGCTGGTAAACGAACCGTAAGAGTCTACACTCCACTCCAAAACTACTACAAACTCTATGATGTCAAGAAGGATTCTGCTAGTTTGACTGTCTACAACAGTTTCGATCAACAACAAGGACCTGACTATGTATTAACTCCCGGTAAACCCGCCATTCGTTTAGACATGTTACCAAACACACGATACCATGAAGCTCACCAAATCTTCATGCACGATGGTGTTGTTAACGTTGTTTTACCCAAAGAAAATGTTCGAGTTGCTTTTGATGGACATTACTTGAAGATCACAACTTCACCTCTTTTCGTTGGTAAGACCTGTGGTCTTTGCGGTAACCAAGACCAAGAATTCTACCCTGAATTCTTAGACCCTGGAATGGTTAATCTTGCATCAAACCTCACCGCTTTCCGAGACTCATACTCACTCCACAACTGCACTGACCCAAACCCATGTCACGATGACGTTTGTGATGTTGACGCAATGGCTCACCCAAGAAGATCACCAAAGTTTCTCTCTGCCGGTAAATCAGACAAGAAGGCATCTATCCAACCTGAGTTAAGAACCATAGTCATCAAACGAGAAAATGACATCTGTTTATCTAAGTTCCCTGAATTCATGTGCCCAAAGAACTTCAAACCTACAACAACTACATCTAAACAGATTGATTTGGTTTGTCTACCTAACGCACACCCAACCGCCCACCTTTGGGCTAAAGAAGCTGAAAAACGTCTCATTACTGAAGTTAGAGACTTTGACAGCACTGAAACCTCAACTTACGACAGACCAACTAAGTGTGTAGCTGAATCAGTTCGAGGAATTTAATAAGTGATCTTTGTCCTCTTCTGTTCCCTGTTAGTCCCATAAGACAAACGTAAAACATTTACAAATTTATAAATATTACTGTAAAGTTGTTCTGAAAAGGCATTTTACAAATTAAAAAAAAACAAATTTTAATCTATATAAATAATTATGATTAAATAAAGTAATTAAAATATTACATTTTATTTACATTTTATTTCAATACATTTACAAAACTAATTATAACGAAATAGTAAGTGATCAACAAAAATCAACTGTTATATCAATTAATTGACTTTGAACAAGACATTTTCACGAATCAATCCAAAACTATGAAACAATCAACAAGAATCAACTGTTCAATTGTTATATCCATTAATAAACTTTGAACCAGATACTTTGAAGAATCAATCCAAAACTATGAAAATAAAACAATCAAATATTCCCTGGTTTGAATTACCGGACATGAGATGAATATTGATCAATAGTGTTTTAGTGGATAAAATAAGCTTATTCAGTTGATTAAATAAATTTGATTCTTAAGTCTGTTAGCTTTCGGTGTAATATCTTGACAACACATCTAACCAGTATCTTGGGGTAGTTTCATAAGTTACAAAGAATGAGATTTTGAACACTTTTTGATATTGGATTTAAAGCCTTTCGTTAAAATGAAGATAAAAATTTTAAAAATATAACACTAAAATAATCAACGGTGATATTCGGGTCATTTTAATAGCAACCATATAAAACGAAACCTAGCAGCAATGTAATGTTTAATTCCTCATCATTCAAATCATTGAAGTTGGTCCCTCAAATTCGCTGAGATAATGAACGAAGGAATAAACACAACTCTGATCGGTTTTAACTTTTGTTTAGTAGATATACACTTCTTTACATTTTTTAAAAACTTCTTTGTCTTCATGTGAACTAAACTCAGATCAATGAAATTTTTCGTAATCAAAACCAAGTATTGATCAGTATTGCTGTCAGTCCAGAATCTTTATGATTCAATCGAGGAGCCGAGGTGTGGAGACTTTTCGAGAGGTAAACATGATGGTATTTGAAGGAACATCTCATCGTCAAATAATATAAATGAAGCCAGTAAGTTTAGGTATTAGGTACAAGGTAAGAATTTGATGACTCGGTGAAACTTTCAATATATCAGACTTTCGATTTCGTTCTCTAAAAATTCTCTATTCGGTGACATAGCTGTGAGATTGTATTCCAGTCAAATTCATATGCAAAATTTAACATTTAAAAAGCAATGGCATGATTCATGAAATTCAAAGAAAATCAAAGTGGATTTCTGTTAAATCATCTTTAAGTTTATATTTTTTGTATTGAATGATAAATCGTTAAATTCAAACAAAAACAACACTTTGAGTAGTAAATTATCGCAAAATTCCGTCGATCAACAATTTTTTATCAAATATGACTGGAAATTAATACTTGCGCTTGTTAACCAGATTTGAGTTTGCAAGCAGTTTTAGGTACTCGACTGTAACTCGATGCTACTAACTTTATGTTGAGGGTTTTCTTCAACTAACAAATTCTATCACTAACAGTTTTGGGTCAGTTAAAAATACTGTTTGCATTCAAATAATTTGGTAAATCATCTCATGAGACCATCATGGACTAAAGATACTGATTGATACTGAAAAGCTCATGGATTTTTCACATTTTGCTGTTTAATTTAATTGTGATCAAACTGACTCTGAGTAAACATGTAATACTTGTACTAAAATGATTATTTAGCATTGATAATAACTGATGTTCAATCGAACGGGTTACACTATTAGAATGACGATTCAAGTAGATCTCAGATTCATGGAGACTATGATAAGAACGAGTAAAAATGCTGAGTTGAGTGGAAGCAAATTTTTCAATTAACGTCGACTAAACAAGATGATTTGATTGATTGAGATAAGGTCAGAGGAGTATAAAAGGTTGATGTTTGAGGAAAGAAACTTCAGTCTTCTCCTTTTGGAACAATACGATTGGAGAAAAGCAAAATGAAGATTTGTCTTAGTATTTTGGCACTTCTTGTCGTCTCAGCTTGCGCTGTTGAACTCAAGCCCAAACCTTTAGGTAAGTTTCCCATTCATATCAATGTTTTAATTTGTATCTTGACCCATTCTCATCACTAATCATTTTTTCTTGTTTTTTATTTCTTCCCATTCACAGATTACGAGCTTAACAAAAAGTATGTCTACGAATACACTGGAAACGTTCTTACTGGAATCCCATCCAGTTCCAGCCTCTACTCTGGTACTCAATTGAAGGCTAATGTTGCCATTTCCCACTCCAACGACCGAACCGACTTGTACACATTGAAGTTAGACAATGTTACTTTCGCATCACTTATTGATGAGGTTACCGAACCAGCAAAGGCCAACTTTGCTCGTTGGGAAGCTGTTGAACAGAAAAACCAAGAACTCTTGGAACTTACTGTTCAATACCAAGTCAACAAAGAGACCCAGCGATTGGAGTACATTGAGGTTCACCAAATGGATGTTCCTTGGTCACTCAACATCAAGAAAGCCATCATCGAGATGTTCTTGGTCGACATTGCTGGTAAACAGTTGAAGTTGGCTCCTGGTTACGAACACGGTCTTACTAAACACTCTCAAGATGAGGTTCATCATGCTTTTGATGTCTACGAACCAACCCTCAAGGGTGAATGTGAAACCATGTACCAAGTCATCAACGCCTTACCTGAAAACGTCAATGGTTTACCTGGAAGTGAACAATTCTACTGGAAGGTCATCAAGACCCGAAACTACCAAAACTGTACCACCACTCCTCGATTGACCCAACACAACTGGGAACGAAAGGGATGTGTTGAATACTGCAAACAAGCTTTGATTGTTGGTCTCACCAAGATGAACAACTATTACTCAGCTGAGAAGTCTCAATGCAACTGCAATGATATTGAAATCGAGCCTCTTGACCAACAATTGACCAGCACTTACTCCATTGAATGTATGGAAAACCCCTACATTTTGAGCGCTGAAAGCAACGGTAAAGTTACCTTCGACAACCATGGTACTCGATTCGTTACCTACACCAACCAAACCCTTAAATTTGTCCGAATTCATGGTGGTATCATTGATCCAATCAACACCAACTACGCTATTCGAGCTCAAAACTTGACCTTCTCTCTTTACCCATACTTGGGTTCAGTTGCCTATGTTTTCAACCACGAAATCCCAGTCTACAACCTTTTGGTTCCATCAGGATCTCAATCAACTTTACTCGATACTACCGTTGAGTTGTTGAACCGAGTTGCTGAAACTGTCATCGAAGGTGATTCCAAGAACCAACAAAAGGTCGCTAGTCTTATGCAGAAGATTGTTTCCCGATTGGCTCATCTTGACTCAAACCACATCATGAATATCTTCAGCAAATACTGTAATGTCCCAGAAGCTAAACTCTACACCAACACCTTGGAATCAGTCCGAAGACAATTGTTCCTCGACGCTATTTCTCACGTTGGAACCCAAAATGTCTCAATCTGGCTTGAACAAGTTCTCGGCTGGAACTCAAATGGATTATCCCCAATTGAAGTACGACAAATTGTCGAAACTTTACCCCTCAACGTTTACGCTCCAACCACCCAATTGATTGAGTTATTGGAGAAGAAGATCAATGGTTACTTCCAAGAAGAAGATTGGGATTCCCTCTCTGCTTTTGTCATCGCTTACGGTAAACTCATTGCCAAGGCTTGTCCAAACCCAGAAGTCTACCCTGAATCTGACAACGAAATCACCATCGATGAAACTCGAGTAAACAACTGGTGGATTTTCGAAGAAGACAAATGCACTGCCCAACAAACCCTCCAATACATCAAGGCTTTGAGCGCAAAACTTATGGCTGCTAAATCTGTTCGTGGTAAACTTCTGATTGCGCAAGCTTTGGCTCACACTGGCAAAGCTGCAGCTCTTGAAGAGCTTGAATCTTACGTCAAGGATGAACTCAAAGATGAAATCAAGGATGAACTCAAGACTCAAATTTCTGATGTTTCTGACCTAACCTTCTTCCGAACCTCAGTCATCTACTCTCTCCACCACATGATTTCTGTTGCACCTAAACGAATCCGATCCCTCGTTTTACCCGTTTTCAACAAAAAGACCGAATCTTATGAATTGCGATTGGCTGCTTTCACCGTTCTCATGTCTGCTGGACCTAAAAGACATGAACTTGACTCAGTTGCCGTTTCCCTCCGAAACGAAACCAACCATCAAGTTATCACCATGGTTCGATCCATCTTGGAAGAAACTGCTAACCTCACCCAAGCTTGCCACCAACCCTTAGCTCAAGCTGCCCGTGAAATCGTTGCTACTCTTCCCGAAATCAACCTCGATGGTGTCTACTCTCAAGCCTCATACAATGAATGGTTCTCAACCGACAAATCAACTGGTTTCTTCGCCAATGGTCAATTCGTTGCCAACAACATCACCATTGTCCCAGGACACGGTTACCTTTCCCTCGGTTCCCACTGGAAGTCTCTCTCAAACCCATGGTCACTGTGCTTTCCAACAAAAGGATTGGAAACCGCTTTGAACAATCTTGAA